>CM055825.1:23565323-24002899 GCA_029582265.1 Zoroaster sp. YZ-2022 | reverse complement strand
ACAGTAATCACACGGAGGAAAAACTTCTTCTTTTGGTCCTCCTTGGCTCCACTTGGTGATGAAGACTTCTTATTCGATGGATCAGGATTTCCAGTGCTAGACTGTGCCTCGGGACCTGACTTGCCCTTATCAGTGTTTTTGTAGAAACCCTTTGACCGGAAATTAGTTTTACCCATACTCATATTGTGAGTTAATTCATAATCATCGGCTACCACTGCAGCTTTCTTTAATTTGATGATCTGGTGTTCTTCCAAATGGGTTTTGATACTCAGAGGGACACTGTTTTTGAACTCCTCCATGAGGACAACTTCTTTTAACTCCTCAAATGTCTTCTCAATTTTGAGAGATCGATACCATCGGTCAAAAACAATTTCTTTTTGTCTAGCGAATTCGACAAAGGTCTGGCCATTTGATCTAGTCAATTTTCGAAATTTCTGCCTATATGCCTCAGGAACCAATTCATAAGCATTTAAAATAGTTGCTTTAACGGTAGCATATTCACTACACTGTTCCTCTGAAAGTGTGGCATAGACCTTTTGAGCCTTACCCACAAACGTGCTCTGCAAGAGCAAAGGCCAATATTTCACAGGCCAACTAAGACTTTTGGCAGTTTTCTCAAAAGATAGAAAATATGTTTCAACATCATGTTCCTTGAATTTTGGCACCAACCTAACATTCTTCGCTAAATCAAAGTCAATTGGAGCTTTCTCTTTGTCTGTGTCTTTCTTTGCACCTAATTCCATTTCTTTAATTTTGAGTTGATGTTCGAGTTCAAGCTTTCGTACATGTAGTTCAAATTCTCTTTCTTTTTCTTGTCTTTCTTCTCTTTCAAACTCAAGCCTGAGCCTTTCTTTTTCCAGCTCAATTTTGGCAAGCTCAATTTCTCGATCAGCAGTTTGCGGAGACTCAGCCATCTCCAGATTCAATTTTTCAGCAAGAACGTTCACTAGTTTTGCCTTCTTGACACTTCGAGAAATTTCTAGTTGAACATATTTAGCAACTTCATACAACTCATCTTTTGTTAACAGTTGCAACTTATCGACTGACAAATCCTCAGCCTCCACGAAAGCTTGTACCTCAAACTTACTAGCCATAATTATTCTACACTACAAACTAGCAACAATATAACAAAGCGTGCAACCTTGCTTGACAGTTGTACAATAAAAGTAGTATGGCTTATTTTATTCGATTTCCCGGACAGGCCCCCAATTTGTTACGATCCGAAAATCTTCAAACTATCCGTGAATGCAAATTACTCAAAAAGCCTGAATTTTCTCAGATGCAACAAAGAAATCAAACAAGGTCACACTGATATAAAGAACAAAGAAACAAATTGTGATTTAATAATGAAAATATCAACCGCTTCAAATATCGATGGGTTTACAGGCCTTGCCTTGAATAAAATGCAGGCGAGTGAAAAACAGCTCGCCTAGACTGGTAAAAGTTGGCCTAGGCGAGCTGTTTTACTTTTGGTTCCCGGAATCGTGTGGAATCAGGTTTGGTCAGCTGCAAACCTTGCCTCAGCTCAGTATAGACGTGGTAGAATAAAGAAAGGACGCTTTCAGTGTTCTAGCCAGGATGAAATTATAGCGTAGGGCCATTTGTATGACACGAATCTGCGAGCGCATAGCGCGAAGCCACAACGGCGTGGGGTCCAGGGCCCGCTTAAGGACCCTGGGAAATTTTTAGGTTGTAGATGCTCTCTGGTGCAATCTGAGGCTATTTAGGGGCATATTGCATGATATAATTTGTCAGACAAAACCATATTTTTTTTAGACATAAAAATATTTCTTGCTTTTCAATTGGTAGGTTTTAACATGTTTACATGTGCACATGTAATTCTGTCACATTTTTCTTAACTAATATCAAACCCATTTTTAAATATAAAATGGAGTAGCCTAGAGCCTACATGACTCATGTTGTTATTGTTTTAATTATTGTTTTATTCACTTTACATTGGATTGTTGTTAGTTTGTAGCTTTAAACGTGTGAGTAAAGTTAATCGTTTTTATCAATAATTCAAAGCCAGATATGATAAAAAAAATTCCATATAATACATTACAATATATTCCTTGACTTATGCCTACTTTAAATTAAACTTTACAAAACTAGAAATAAAATGGTTCTTACAAACAAAACCCTGCAGTGCAAGCTTCACCCAGGTAAATAGTTTCATAAAGTATTTTATTGGACAGCAGGTAGGTAAGAGCTCTATATTCCAAGTCCACAGTTACTGCGTAAATAAAAAAAAGCTCAGCGAAGTTTTTAAAAAACAGGCCAGCTGTAAAGACGCCTTAGAATTATCCAGCTCCAGTCTGTTCAAAGTATTTTAAAAGAAAAAGAAACAAGACAACGGCAACCAAAAATTTCTGGGTCACAGGTTCACATCAAAGAACTGTCTGCTGACTTTGGAATGTTGAATGCATCAATTTGGGATTAGAGCCAAGACAAGAGTTGGGGCTATTGTTCACTTGACAATGACTGACTGGTTGTGGTTTTACACGCCCAGACCAGGTGACATTTACCTCTGGGACCTGGTTCTTGGCTGGTTTCCAAGCTATATAACTATACATGTATGAAACAACATTACAGGATACCAGTATACATTCTCCCAAGGCTAAGTAGCGCGAGTGAGTGATCCGACTGTCGGCAGAAATGCGTCTTTTAATCAGTTGTTTCAAAGCCTAAAATTTAAAACAATAAATCTAGACCTACTTAAAAAATTATGACTGGATGGAGCAGAATGGTAACATCTATTTATTCGACTGAGAGCAAACTATTGGTGAATTGTTTACCTCGGAAAAGCTTCAGAAATCTTTGGCATGTTTTGTTTTGTGGAATTAAATTCTGTGTATTGTATGGAGAATCTCAGCTCAGAAATAATGCTTTCGGCATTAAATAAATAGCGGTCGGGTATGTAAAAATTAAGAAGAAAAACAGTTTTAGAAAGTGTTTACCGTTACTCCTGATTTAAAAGTAAACGGAGGCCTGTTTGCATGGTGCAACATATCCTGGGGACCGGGAATAGCCGATCAAGTCTTGCATTTCCGATTTTCGTTTTTTTTTAAATTGTTCTCATCAATAACAACTTCTTAAGTGGTGGCAGGGAAATGATACTAGAATGAGATTTACAAATGTTTTGATGCCATGAAGCCAAAACTGTTTCCATAGGTCGAACTCAGTTCTGCTGGCGGCCAGCCCGGCGGACATCAGATGTTCAACAACCACCGTTTACCGGTGGTTGTTGTTCTTGTTGTTGTTTTTTAACTTTCACTCAAAAAAAAAATTCCGACAGTAGATTTTGTTTCAGAAATAATTATTTGAGAAAACATGTCATAGCATTCCTTCCTCCATGATCATAGTAACTCACGACAAACACTTTTTATAGACTTCACTTTTGCGGTGTTTATCCCGACTCTGCCTGGCACGCGGGTACCCCGCTCATCTGGTTTTTACCTAAGCAGTGTGGTAGCGGAACCAGTGTCAATGTGTTTAACGTTGAATGCCATAAATAGATCGCGGCAGGCCGCACAGTTGCAAATGCGGCGCATCAAACACATTCTCTTGAAAAGCAACAAAGTTGCCGGCCAATTAAAATGTATCAATAAAGCTTCCTACAAGATGAAATAAATCCCTCAGTGGCAACAAATTATTGTTGTTCACAATTAGTTCTCGAACTGAACAAAGGAAATGTTGGGGTGGTTTTTTTTCACCATGGAATAAATTATAGCATATCGATAGCGTATCGGCCGATTTATAGCGTATCGGCCCAATACGCTATTGCCTGAAGTGGTCTGCTGACGTCAGCGAGGCGCGCGGTTTTTACAGGGTTTACTGAACGTAGGTGCATGGTTTTTGGCGCGCCTCAAAGTGATTTTAGGCGCGCGCGATCGCGCGCCTTAAAAGACAAGGCCTGGGTTTAACAAGCGTACAATGATTAGAGTAAACAAGTGTACATTAAGAAAAGATCTTATACTAAATAAGAAGACCTTACGGGCGAGGACTGAGCAGGCTCCAGCGAAAATGACACAAAAACAGTTCTCTGACACGGTGTAAATAGAGCTGGACGTGGGGCGAATTCACCTCCAACAAACGGCTGGAAATAGACGAAACCACGGGGACGCAAGTCGACTACCATGACAAAAATATGGGAAAGAAGAAATCCCAAAAATACTGAACTGTAGATTGAGTTCACAAAATGTCTCTTCCGGAATTAAATTCAGCTCTCAGACACTTCACTCGGTCAAGACGAACTTTCTCAAAACACTCCACAGACGAGTCGTAAGCGACATCACAGGTCCTAGCTGGTGTACACTGAAGTATCGATATAGTCTCATCAAGTCCTGTTTACAGAAGTCTTGGTTTGCTCAAGTCCTATTTAAAATCCTCTACCAGCCCGTATTTATAGTTTTTAATCCCTTCTAGAAAATACTAGAGATTTCTTCTTTACTTCACTTCTAGAAATTTCTGAAAATTACATCATTTTCCAAAAGAAACTTCCAGAACGTTCTAGTCATAACCCGTAAACATAATCCCGCCCCCTTCGGGTCAACACGCGGTCACGCACGGATTATCTACACTTGCGGTTTGTGTGTGTATGTAACAATATTTATGATCCTCCAGCAGTCTACTTAAGCAGCAGCATTTTCCAGAGTCCGGCATTCTCCTGAGGACGATCAGAGCATACTGATCGAAACGTCGAGTTGTACCCCCAGTTCTTTTCAGAACTAATTACTACTCAATTGAGATTCCACATGGTGTCACCGCAATTAGTCTTACTTTGTACTGGCTTAATATAACACCCACATTTGATTTTGGGGGAAAAACAACACACTTACACATTGGTGGCTCAAGGGCCATCTCTTGCTTAATCCTGATGTTGGATGGTACAGTCTGCATGATGAGACCCTCCAAACTCTACAAGAAAGAGAAAAATCAGTTCGGTGATGTGCTTTTTTTTTTTTTTTGGTAATTTTTGTTTTGCCAACAAATGAAATACGTGATGCATGTATACGCGGTTATTGGAACCAGACCAAATTTCCCACAGACAAAGTATGGTGGCTAAGACAGGCCTCACAAATCGGGCAAACATTCATACCCCTATGTGACAAAGTCATTTAAAACACAGCACGACAGAATTCCAATTGATCCGGCAATTGTGGCTGCAATTGGACATCGTTTCATAGCACACACAAAAAAAGAAAAAAAATTAAAATGCTGACGTGATACTTTTTTTTGCCTTATCATAGGGTGGTTAGGACCACACGCTAGCAATGGTCTGATGGTCTCTCCAGTCCATGATTATGACAGTGAGCTATATTTTTTTTCACAGCTATTAAATTATGAGCCTAGTTATTATACAAATGTTTGACCCCCCCTTCCCTTAAGTTAAGAAAGTACAGTATAGGAATACTAATAGTATATTCCTGATTTCTGGCCTTAAAAAAAATCTTCTTTTTCAAGTTCAGCACCTTCAAAAATCACTGGACATGGGGGGTAGGCATGATAATTTTTCAGTGAAACTCCAACACTAAAAAAATATTGGGGTGAAATACCACCCCCCCCCAAAAAAAAAATAAATAAATAAATAAATAAAAAATTGGCTTTGGCCTACAACATACATCTTTATTACTTTTAAGACAATTGTTATACCTCTGCGCCAATACAACTTAGCATTTCTTTCATGTCCGATTCTCTTGGCCCCAAATGACGGTCGGGAAAGTAGTCGTGCTTCTTGTAAACCCTGTCGAACTTCCGGGAGTTGCTCCCTGTTGACTGGGCACGACTTGGTTGAGTCATGGGGGGAGAATTAGCCCATTTTGGCTGAAAGTTTGTTGATCCCGCCACAACACTTGTTGACGGCAAAACAGTGTTCACCACAGCGCCGAAATGGAGGTTTGCATGAGTAACGTTAATTGTCCCTCTCTCCACCACGGCACGAAGTCGCCCCAAGCGAAACATTTTAAAAGTCTAAATGATCACAACAGGTTTGTGAATCGTTTGCTAGCTAAAATATCGGGTGACAGTGGGCATGAATGCCCTTGATAATTGTATAAATTAAACAAGAATCGAAATGTGTGCGTCCTTCGGTTATGATCACGACAGTGCAAATCGCAATGGCCGATGCTGCTGACGCAGAGTCGAGTGAGAGTGCACAGAAAACCTGTGATCAATGATATCGGATGATTGACCGTAGTAAATGTTTTCGTTCCTCCACAATGCCATCTGATTGGAAAAGTACTAGGTCACTTCCAACCTCGTTTCCATACTGCATCAACTTCGCTCGCGCCCACCGCACCGGTACAATGCAGTACCTTTGGATGAAGGCGGTGAAATGATACAGACTTGCACGCACAGGGGAACAAGAAAATATTAACCTCATCAACTGGTATCCTGTGCGCATGCCAGTCAACTCGCCCCCTGGCAAACTCGCCCCTTACAATCTCGCACCCGTTGGTACAAATTCGCCCCCTGACAAACTCGCCCCTCACAAAGTAGCCCCAACAAACTCGCCCCCGTAATTTTTTGACGCATCTCCCGCTATGAATGAGACAGGGTTTAATCATAGAGAAAGGACACAGAAGCATGGAGGAAGTTCCTTCCTCCATGATATAAGCATAGGGCAAGGCTCTATGATATAAGAGAGCAAATAAAATGAATTGTTTGATTTACTCTCTTCGGTCTCACTAGTGAGTTTGCCAGGGGCGAGTTTGTGGCGACAGGGCGCGAATTTGTAAGAGGCGAGATTGTATGGGGCGAGTTTGCCAGGGGGCGAGTTGACTGGTATCCCCTTGTGCAACCAAAATAATATTATGTTAAGGCAACCAGTTTAAACTAGAAATAGTGACGTCATGACACACCCCCGTGTAGTGTCCAATTAGAAGTGAAGTTTTGTTCTCGTGGGTGGGTTCGGCGATTTTTATGTGTCTGTATTTTTGATACACAATCCATTCGATTGAGCACAATCCATCGCCGCATGCCGCAGGAGGGCGCTATCTTTACACGAACCGCTATCACACACGAACCGCTGTCAAACACAATCTTGGGAAACTTCGTGTTGAATCTCCCCTGAAAACACGATAACACTTTAAACCAAAAGTCAAACTTTTCTATACAAAAAAAAACAAAAAACCACAATCGAGTTAGCTATTTTTTTTCTATTTTTGCGTTAAGTTCAACTATAACTCTAATCCTAATTAAACTGTAGGATTATTATAAATACCATAGAATATGAACAATTCCTGTCATTATCGTCTTGGCTTTGTCAGTTACCTTTATTATTTATTCGTGTATCATTATGATTCTTTTGTCATTGAGTATTTGTTTATTATTTAGTATATTGGTTTTTCTCGTTTATTTATTACAAGTATTTAAATTATTCCAAATGAAGGGCTAGCTCTGTACTTGGTAATGTTTCCTGCATTGAGGTCAACACATTATACAGTATTTTTTTAATTTATTATAGTTGAGATAAACACATGGTACCTGTACCTCAGCTTCGCGATAATTGAGATAAACACATGGTGTTACCGCAAACCTAAACGATATCGATATTCCACTATACAAAGCCTTAAATCTTATATATTTATTATGATTATTATTTATTTTTTATTTTTATGAACCTGCTCAAAAGAGCACCCCAGAAAACAAGCAAATATCCCAAGGGGATAATACAAGCTCGATCGGCGTATTTAGTTTACTATAAATTTTAAATAGAGAATTAGCTGTTGCAAACTTAACTGCTTACCAACTTGAAGGACCTGTAGTATAAATGCAAAATTATAGTTATTGGCCTTACGTTTCAAACCTAGCAGGTTCTTTCTCAAAGGCAAAATGAGACAGAATACATATATTCAAACATTAGCACGTCATCAAATTCGCGGCGAATGATTCGCGCAAGTTGAATTAATGTGTTCAACTTTTGCGAATCTTCGCCGCGAATATTTATTTATTTATTTTTTATTATTGGTTTATTAAAAACACATATTTTGCAGCCGCGAGGCTGAATTGCATTGTGTTTACAAAAATATATCAAAATACAGTAAAATATGGCACACATAAAAAGATAATCAGTAAAAACGGCTTATATATTATTATTATTATTATTATTATTATTATTATTATTATTATTATTATTATTATTATTATTATTATTATTCTTATTATTATTATTATTATTATTATTATTATTATTATTATTATTATTATTATTATTATTATTATTATTATTATTATTATTATTATTATTATTATTATTATTATTATTATTATTATTATTATTATTGGGATATTTCAATAAACAAATTAGTTAGTGAAATGTACAGTATGGCAACCAATACGTTGAGTTGCACTATATATTCATACATAAAAAATAAAATAGAAGATAATTATTTTGAACCGACTTAAGATGTCATCACAAATTACTTAAGGACAGGAATTAAAAAAACAAACAGATAGGAACAAAGTATACATTTTTAAAATACAGAGATCAGAATAAAAACAAGTCAAGTCAATTGACAGCAGTAACACAAACAAAATGGTTAGCTAAAGATGGTCAATACTGCTTATTCAATAAGTTGGTTAGACAAATAAATAAAATAATATCTTGCCGTGAACCATTGTCGACGTCACGAATTTCGCTTAGCATTCGTTTTCACGTGAAGCATGGACCGGCTTTTAGTCTGTGTAATTTAATCCTTCTTTTGTCCAGTCTCAGGAGCAGTTCCCTGACTCTCACTCTGTACCATTTTCTTTTGTGTTCAATTCACACCTGACTAACCTCTGCTCACTCTTGTGTACATGTTTGAATATAATGCGTTCTGTCTCATGTTGTCTTTGAGAAAGAACCTGTTAGGTTCGAAATTTACTATGTCGTTTGAACGACTTAGTGCAAAGCTACAATATTTCGAGGAACGAAATATTATTTTATTTATTTGTTTCCATCTGTCCCTTAAAAGGGGCTCTCAGTGCTACGGCGACCTAGGAAATAGTTTTCATATCCCAATAAATTAAATGGCATATCAAGGATTCCGTACAGCTCAATTATTTCGAGGGAACGAAATATTATTTCGAGGGAACGAAATGATTTTGAGGGAACGAAATAATTTATTTCGTTCCCTCGAAATAATTTATTTCATTCCCACGAAATGTTATTTCGAGGGAACGAAATGTTATTTCGAGGGAACGAAATGTTATTTCGAGGGAACGAAATAATATTTCGAGTGAACGAAATAATATTTCGAGGGAACGAAATGAATTCGAGGGAACGAAGTGTTATTTCGAGGGAACGAAATATTATTTCGTGGGAACGAAATACATTTCCCTTTTTTTTCACCTTCCCGATTTTTTCTTTACCTGTCCCCTTAGGGGCTCCGTATCCGTACGCTTCCGTATAAATTATATAAAAAACTACCCTCTTGAAAAAATGTACTGCACTTGTCGTCGGTGACTGGACCTATTATCAGTACATACAGTGACGGTGCACTTTAATTTCATTGACGATCACGAGACGTTGACTGACGCGTGCGGGCGCTATTGCGTTAGAGCCGGCCGTAATAATTGCATCAGCCATAAAAAATACAGACCGACCGGTACCGGTAGCACTGCATGCATGCGCTAGCGATCGATCGATCCCTATAAAAAAATAGTATAAAAACGCTGGTAACTTTTTTAATCAAAAAGCCGGACGTCAAGTTGATAGAAACATTTCATCGTGCTTTACCATATGCTCAAAAAAAAAAACGATCGTTAGCCTAAATTTTATATTCCTCAACTGAAACGCGCACCATGTCTGCCAAATACACGAACGGGGCGGACGGAGATGTCTCAGAGACCACTTTCCCCGGGTTTGCCACGGCGGCTCTTCACGACGGGCAGGAGCCCGAGCAGTGGGCATCCAACGCTGTTGTGCCTCTGATCTGCATGTCAACAACTTTTAAACAACATGCACCCGGGAAACTAGCAGCGGTAAGTTTTTTATTAATTTTTCTTGTTCACTGTGTTCCCATAAATAATAATAGTCAGTCTTGCCCCACCAGTGTGGCACGGACACGCCCCCTTGGCCACACTGGTGGGGCAATAGTCAGTCCATCCTTGAGTTCAATCAATTCGGGTAGATTCACTTCGGGTAGAATGTCGTATCCAACCGCCACTTTTTCTCATTAAATATAACCAATAATGTAATCTTACCTACCTAGTATTAGTAAGGTGGAGAACATATGGATGATGATGGACATACTTCAAATTATTCCAGGATATTTATTTCATGAAAAATCAGGCATTTTTGGTATACGATGACTTCCTCAGTCATGTCAGTCTGATGTTGTCAACTCCCCCGTAAGTGACCAACACGGTCATTGTACATGCACACTGCACAGTGGCAACTATAATGGGATCCTTCTATTTTCTGAAGGGGAGGATTTTTTTAGAAGGGAAATCAAGTCTGAAAACCATCATAAAAGTGGATTTTAAAGATAGTTTTCACTTTCTGTACCCCCAAAAATCGATGGAATCATTTTTTAACTGGTTAGTGGTTGTAAAAAAAATTCAAAAAAACCCTTAAAAAGTGGCGGTTGGATACAACATTCTTTCCATCACTTCAGTGCCAAAAATGAAGGTGTCGAAACTTCATGAACTTACATGTACTATCATGTATCCTTTCTCTATGGATAGCGATGCCAAACGCTGCCTATTCCGTACTGCACAAAATAATGCGTCACAAAATCATGTTTTTTCCACAACTTGTGAACATTATTCCACAAAAATACAATGTAATATTTATTTTCAACACCTTACCTTATCATTAATGATGTTATTTATGTTATCCCTCTGCCATAAAGTGATATTTTGATCCAAAATGTTTTATGTGTGTTTGAACAAATCTCAAATCTGACACAAAATTTCCGACTTTTTTTTTGAGGAGCGCTAGCACCACTCGATGTAAAATGTTGTCTGTACTTTATTGGGGTAGAATGTCATATCTGGCCGCCACTATTTTTCATTAAATATAACCAATAATGTAATCTTACCTACCTGGTAAGGTGGAGAACATATGGATGATGATGGACATATACTTCAAATTATTCCAGGATATTTATTTCATGAAAAATCAGGCATTTACAATGTATGGTATACGATGACTTCCTCAGTCATGTCAGTCTGATCATGGAGGTATAAAATATACCTCCATGGTCTGATCTTGTAAACTCCACAATTAGTGACCAACACAGTCATTGTACATGCGTAGTGGCAACTATAATAGGATCCTTCTATTTTCTAAAGGGGAGGATTTTTTTTAGAAGGGAAATCAAGTCCGAAAACCATCATAAAAGTGGATTTTAAAGATAGTTTTCGCTTTCTGTACCACCAAAAATCGATAGAATGATTTTTTAACTGGTTAGTGGTTGCAAAAAAAATCCAAAAAAGCCCTTAAAAAGTGGCGGCCGGATACGACATTCTTTCCCTTTATTGCAATAAGCTAGGGAGGCAAATAAGGTACCAAAATGAAGAAGAAATTATGATAAATTAGAATATGGGTTCAAAATTCAAATTAAAACTTTTTTTAAGTGTGAAAAGTCCATTTTTAATTTTAAAATATTTTTTCCCCAAAAAATGAAATGTTTTGGTAAATAACAAAAAAACTAGGGGTGATGACAATATGGTGACAATGGTTTTTGGAAAGCTTAGGTTGTCAGCTATCCAGACATACCTAACTTGTTTAAAAAAAATATGCCTGTAAGTACCTAGAGCGTGAATTGCAAAACCATACCAAGTGTCTCAACTCTCAGAACTGTATATTTCACCCCAGCACAACAGGTGTGCAAAATTTGTATGCTAGCAATAATGAATAGTAAGTATATCTTTTGATTAGGATTATACAAAAATCTATATAATAATTAGTTTGGGAGATTCTTGATTTATTATTATTGTTATTTTTTTAATCAAAAATTGTTCCTCATGCAACAAGTTTAAAAATAAAAATACATACATGTACATTAACCCTGCTACAATCAGTGCAATTTTTGAAACAACCCATTCAGGCCACTCCAAGCCATTAGCTGTTGCCAGTGGCCTCCTATGGTTACCCTTCTGTACATTGTCACACCACTGAGATTGCAGGGTAAAGTGGTCTCCCATTGATAGATTGCAGGCCATACTAATATGTTCAAACATTTACAGTGGCCTTGAGTGGCACACAGTTGATTTTGTAAGATTACTTGGAAAGGACAGCAGGCTTGTACATGTATGTACTGAAGGTTGCTCAAGAACAGAATTTTGTGGATCAGAGTGGCCTCCATGTGTAGGAGGGTTAAAAACAATTAATTGTATACATAGGGACCTATTTCACTTATGAATGCATTAATTAAATAATTTATTTTCATATACATGTAAAATATTACATATATTATTTTTATTACTTTATTTCTTTGTTGGTTATTTATTAGTTTACATTCTAATTCGACTGAGTTTCACTTAAATTCCCTAACCTTGACTGCTGTCAATACAAAAATATTTTAGATTTGTATTTCTTAATATAAATATTTATATTTCATTGCATAAAAGTTTCTATAAATAAATGACCATGTGCCAGATCATATGTACATATTTCACCCCATTTCCCCAGATAATAGTCTTTCCAATGAAACAGTATTGAAAAATATCCAGTCTGCCTGTAATAAAGATACTGCCTCATGGATCCTTGAGTTACCATCAGTCTGATAAAGCACTTCATAATTCAGTTGAAGTTTCCTTCAGACGCTGTTAAGTGTCTGTAAAAAAAAGAAAGACTTGTATTATTCATTTAATTAAACATGTGTTTTCTAATTAACTGTTTAGTAAACACCATATTTTAAATTAACTGAAGTTCTGTCAAGTCAAGCCAGGAATTCAAATGCATTATACACAATACACAATACACATATATGTGACCTATTTATTTCACTGTTATTAATTAAAAGACCAATTAATAAATATTTATTATTTCAATAACCAGTACAAATTTTCATTCTTACAATACTACTTTATTAAGACTTTGAAGTATTATCTGATTATATAAATGCATTGCTTATTGTAACAATGAAACTGGCCATGTAAAGCAAGATATATCACAGAACAGTCATTACTTCTGTTGCGTATCAAGTGCGTATTGAATGAACAATTAAATTATTATTAAATATTTTTGCAATTGTCAGAAGGACCCAATATGAGTTGTATATTAACTTGTAGACTCTGGAGAGATGAAAGAAAACCAAAAATATGTAAAATCAGTATGCTTAAATAAATTACTGACATTCAGAAAAGATTAATTTTCTTGGCGGAAAAAATATGTTGATGTCAATTTTCATAATGAGCTAATTTGCATATATACAGGTACAGCATGTTGTAGAGGAGACTCTGTTCTTTCAAATGAGTGGTAACATGTCAACATTATTATGGAAAATAAAAATTGTTTTGGCATCGCTACTATGGATATATTGAAGCTAGCCCCATTCTTGGGTCAATGCACTGGACTCCCTCTGTATCCTTGGCCCTAGCAGCCCCACATGTACAAAAAAGGACCGATTTTTCATCTTTTGAAATGCTAATTGTCACAATCTAAAATTTTGCGATTAGGTAAGCTTGCCCAAGCAGACACTTTTGGCATGAAGTTTGCTGTTGTGAGATCAGTAATTTTGGTGAATTTTTAATGTTATTATTTTTTTAATTTAAAAACTGTTTTGAAAATTTCATGAAAATGAGATAGGCTATCCCAGAATAACAGATTATATACCAAAATTATCTGCTTGGGCAAGGTTACCTAATCACTAAGTTTTAGGTTGTAATAATTAGCAGATCAAAAGTTGAAAATAAAGAAAAATCGCTCCTTTTTTGTACATGCGGTGCTTGGGCCACGGTGCTTGAGTCCAGTGTATTGGCTCTAGAATGAGGCTATATTGAAGCCAACACTAGCCATGCAAATGTCACAGTATGGAGGAAGGAACACGGTCTTCCTTCCTCCATGGTCACAGTCACAATATTGTAAACCATATGATCAATGTTTTTTTATTTTTTTTTTATTATAAATGTATATATATATTTTTTTAGAAAAACAAAAAAGTCTCCGGTCTCTGGGATTAAAGGAAAGAATGTCATATCTGACCGCCACTAACAGTTAAAAAAAATTATTCTATCGATTTTTGGGGGTACAGAAAGCGAAAACTATCTTTAATATCCACTTTTTGATGGTTTTCAGACTTTATTTCCTTTCTAAAAAAATCCTCCCCTTCAGAAAATAGAAGGATCCTATTATAGTTGCCACTGTGCATGTACAATGACCGTGTTGGTCACTAACGGGGGAGTTGACAAGATCAGACTGACATGACTGAGGAATTCATCGTATACCAAAATTGCCTGATTTTTCATAAAATAAATATCCTGGAATAATTTGAAGTATATGTCTATCATCATCCATACATGTATGTTCTCCACCTTCCTGGGTTGGTAAAATTAGATTACATTATTGGTTATATTGAATGAGAAAAAGTGGCGGTCGGATACGACATTCTACCCGGATCAAATGCTAGAGGGAGTTTTTTCGACCATGAGCAAAGTCATTCACAGTGGAAACCTGTTTTTGATTCTAAGCACTCTCTGATCGCATTTTGAGTTTGGAGCATTTTCATGACCGAGTTAGCCAAGTATTTCTGGCCCATGTATCATGATGCAGTTGTGGATAACCAACCCTCCTACACATGGAGGCCACTCTGATCCACAAAATTTTCATTTTGTTTTTCACCAACCTTTAGTACATATCAAGCCTGCTGTCCTTTCCAAGTAATCTTACAAAATCAACTGTGTGCCACCCAAGGCCACTGTAAATGTTTGAACATATTAGTATGGCCTGCAATGTATCAATGGGAGACCACTTTACCCTGCAATCTCAGTGGTGTGACAGTGCACAGAAGGGTAACCATAGGAGGCCACTGGCAACAGCTAATGGCTTGGAGTGGCCTGAATGGGTTGTTTCAAAAATTGCACTGATTGTAGGAGTTTTTTTTTTTGTACCCAACCAACAATGATTATACATGTATCTATATGCCTGCATATTATATTATTATTATTTTATTAATTTTTATTAATAAAATAATATTATTTTATTAATATTATTATTATTTTATTAATTTTTTTTTTACTTGTTAACATCATGATGAAATACAAAGTCCAAACTTTCACATTCGTAAAAAAGTATGGATCATACATTTACAGATGTTTTCCCAATTAAGTTGTACTGTGTAAACAGGAAGTAGGGCTGTGCCGGGTATCCGGGTATCCGGATACCCGACCGAAACTGTCATTACCCGGTTCCGTTTTTCGGTTCCGAGTACCCAGTAAACGACTTTTTAAAATTGGGACTTACCATTTCAGCGGTGTGAACAGAAATTTTTGACTATTGAATAATGTACTGTTTACACTTTTAGGAGCAATTTTATTCAAGATAACGCCTTTCTCCCATACACTTTTGTCCAACCATAGAGAAAGTCCTTTCTCTATGGTCCAACCGATACATTGTATCCAATCATTAAGACTCAAATAGCCTGGCTGGGCATGCTACAAACAAGTATCAAACTAGCTGCTCAGGATGGAATGTTTGCCTATTATTCACAGTAATTGGATTAGTGGGACAATAACTACTGGTTTATGTCTGCACTGGAGTGTACACCATGATGTGTTAATAGAGGGGATTTAATTATCGGGGACGTCCACATTAATTGTTGTCGTAATAAAAAAGTAGTGTTGAAATTGGTTTTGTTGTGTAATTATTTTGATGTGCCACTGACCATCCCTCAGCATATCACCAACATTCATATTTATTTACCCGCCGATACCGAGCTCTCTCGTGTAGTACATTTGCCGACAAGGTGAGTTTGTTTCAAAAGAAAGACATAAAAACTGGAGGTGTTAAGTCGGTCATTGTCTTTGAAACCATCAGTAGGATAATAATAATAATAATAATAATGTATAGATTTATATAGCGCACGTATCCACCAACTAAGTGGCGCTCAAGGCGCATTATATTATTATCCCTGCTCATAAGGCTCATAAGGCTCATAAATCATTCCTGAAACCATCTCAGCTCCCTGGGGAGTATACAGCTCAATTGCTGCCATTTCTAGCGCATAGAGAGCAAACCATCTCTGCCTTCACAGGTACCCATTTAACCCCTGGGTGGAGAGAAGCAATTATGATTAAGTGTCTTGCTCAAGGACACAGGTGTCACGGCCGGGGCTCGAACCCACACTCTGCTGCTGGCAACACCAGAACTTGAGTTCAGTGCGCTAGACCACTCGGCCACGACAATCCACTTTTCGTGCATTAGACAACACACGGGACCTACGGCTTTACGTCCCATCCGAAGGACGAAGCAATTATGGTTAAGTACCTTGCTCAAGGATACAAGTGTCACGACCGGGGCTCGAACCCACACCCTGCTGCTGGCAACACCAGAACTTGAGTTCGGTGCGCTAGACCGCTCGGCCACGACACTCATAATCAGGCCACGATCCATAATCAGTCGGATTTGAAAGGTATTATTGGTTGTGGGTTTGATCCTTTCAATTGGCCAGCATATTTTTACAATCACCTAATCTCCTATCAGTTGAAAAGACGTTTATGAGGGACGAAATGTGGTTGCTTATGATGAGCTGCGAATTATGGATCGTCAAACATTGATGGAGGGGACAAATTGGCTGAATATTGGCTGAATACTAATTAAAAAGTAGACAAAACTTACACCGATACGTTTTGTTAAGTTATTTTTTGATGAGTGCGCATCCTAAATTTTAGACTCATTTCTGACCGATCAACACGATGCCACGTTCAACAGGGAATAGTCAAGTTTGGTCCCATTTTGAGAAAAAGGGGCCCAAATTGGTACAAATTCATTCTTTCAAGAAACAATGTTTATTGACAGGTTTATTGACATTTAACTAAAGTTCATTGTGATACAAACATATTAATATTCAAGTTCTGATTTTAGATTCGTTAATTTTTTGCAGTTTGTTAGTTTGATAATATCAAATATTATTTTAGTACGCAAAATCATGTCCTTATCCAAAGCCAACACGGCGTACGGGATATCCTTATTTAGAAGGCAGGGGCACGGCAATGCGCAAGCACTTGAATGTTTTCTCACAACAGGTTAGTTCCGCCCACATCGCCTTTGACCAATGACATTATTCAACACGTGTTTTGTGACATGAACATTAAAGTCAACTTGCTATACGCATGCGCTCTGATCCAAAGCCAACATGGCGTACGGGATATCCTTATTTAGAAGGCAGGGGCGCGGCAAGGCGCAAGCACATGAATCGTTTTCCCACAACAGGTTAGTTCCGCCCACATCGTGCCTTTGACCAATGACATTATTCAACACGTGTTTTGTGACATGAACATTAAAGTCAACTTGCTATACGCATGCGCTCTGATCACGCACGCACCAGTGATTATTGTCTTCTGATATGGTAGTTACTCCCTGACACAGTCACGTGCGAGGCCGCTGTAGCTGCGTGATGCACCGGCCATGCGTGCGCGCGTGTGATCAATTTTTACGGTTTTATTTCAGAAATAACTTTCCGTAAATTAATACAATATTTTGTCACCAAGATGTTATACTTTAATTAAATATATCGAATTAAATATGGTATCCTCTGTATTATAAAGGTCAATTTTGTTAACGTTTACATGTATTTGTACACCAAAGGAGGCATGTTTTCAACAAGAATGAAAACGGGTATCCGAACTTTCCTGATTTCGGGTATCCGGTTCCAAAAATATCCGAAAACGCACAGCCCTAACAGGAAGTGTACAATTTAGATAAAATCAAACAGTCAATATTTGTTGTAATGATGATGCACTTTTTTTTATATATGTGTAATCTCAGACCTTTCAGATTACAATGCACACTGGACCAAGCAGTGTAAACAGCTCGGCTTATAATCCGGCCATAACATCACTGTGGATGAACACATGTAGTATTAGCCAGAAATACCTTTTGCTAAGTGGACACCCTGTTGTAATACTGCAAAAGTATTGGAAGTTAAATATTTGGACACCCTGTTTTTCAAAGAATAACAAATTTGAACTCCCTAGTTCCAAATCCTGGCTTATTCTCTGGATTAACATCATCGGGACAAACACAGCCCCCCTTCAACACCCCCCTCCTATTTTGAGTTGTAAATTGTTATTCCTTGTTGTGCAAGAAAATAAAGAAAAAGAGAAATAACTTTTAACTAAACAACATTTTTACCAGGCAGGCAACTTTTCCCCTTTTTTTCTTTAATAATAGTGCTATAGAAAATTGAAAAACACTTTACAGAGTTTTGTGTGTTCGGCCGGGGATGTATTGTTCTCCATTGTGATAGCAATCGGGGACGTATTGTCCCCCTCCATTGTGATAGCAATCGGGGACGTATTGTTCTCCATTGTGATAGCAATCGGGGACGTATTGTTCTCCATTGTGTTAGCAATCGGGGACGTATTGTTCTCCCCTCCATTGTGATAGCAATCGGGGACGTATTGTTCCCCTCCATTGTGATAGCAATCGGGGACGTATTGTTCTCCATTGTGATAGCAACCAGAGATGTATTGTTCTCCATTGTGATAGCAACCGGGGATGTATTGTTCTCCATTGTGATAGCAATCGGGGACGTATTGTTCTCCATTGTGATAGCAACCAGAGATGTATTGTTCTCCATTGTGATAGCAAGCAGAGATGTATTGTTCTCCATTGTGATAGCAACCGGGGATGTATTGTTCTCCATTGTGATACTAGCAACCAGGGACGTATTGTCCCTTTTGTTATAAGTCCTCGGTTTGAATGCCTGCACAAACTCATATGTACAGTACATGTGTGTAGTGCTTGTAAAACCATTGAAAAGAAAACTATAGATGCTTTTACCATTAATTAGGCCAAACAAATAGTCTCCGGTTTCTGGTGCTAGGTCGGCTTCAAAATCAGTGTGATGACACATTTATTTCTTTTGGTAATACATGTAAGTAAGACTAATTGCGATGACACCATGTGGAATCTCAATTGAGTAGTAATTAGTTCTGAAAAGAACTGGAGGTACAACTCGACGTTTCGATCAGTATGCTCTGATCGTCCTCAGGAGACGATCAGAGCATACTGATCGAAATGTCGAGTTGTACCTCCAGTTCTTTTCAGAACTAATTACTACTCAATTGAGATTCCACATGGTGTCATTGCAATTAGTCTTACTTATCATCCTCACCATGCAAAGCTACAAGTTTTACCTGTAATACATGTATACGCAGTTATGGAACCAGACTAAATTTCCCATACACAAAGTATGGTGGCTAGAAGAGGCCATACAAATCGGGCAAACGTCCTTGGCTTTAGAAGAGGCCATACAAATCGGGCAAACGTCCTTGGCTTTCTTGGCCCCTGTGGAATTCAAAGCCTGAAACATCAATTTGTTTATTTTCCTTTTATAAGACTGTATGAAGTCCGGACTTGTATACCCCACGGCTGTCTGCTAGGTCAAATAGCAGTTCAGATGGTGACCTTGATTGGGGCAATGATTATGACAACTTGACTGTGACAACTTGACCTAAAAAAACACAACACACCAAGACAACGTTATAAACATACAATTATTTTTCCTGAATAATTCTGGCAGGAATTAGTAGTTTGCATTTATTTTATTTCACTAACATTTACATTTGGTCTCATAGCTAAAATGGTGGTGGTGGTGTGGGGGGTGGGGCACAATACCCACAAAATTGAAAGTACAGGTACAAATGTAGATGGTAACTTTAGAATTTTTGTGTCACATGGTTGATTTTCAGAAAGGGAGAGACACACAATAAGGTTGTGCGTTTTTGGTTATTTCTGGAACCGGATGCCCAAAATTAGAGATCTTCGGACAGGGGCATAGCGAAGGCATTTTCTTTGGGAGGTGTGGAGCCAATTTGCTGACTGAGTTGGGGGGGGGGGGAGAGGAGGGGGGGGGCTGGTAAATTTACCGACACAACTCTTAAATGACCAGACAAATTTACTTAGTTTTTCTCCAGAAATAGACACTCTGTTAAAGTGTAAAGTCCCTCCATTGGGAGGGGGGTATGGGGGTGGGGGGGTAGGGGGTTGGGGTAGGGGGTAGGGGTAGGGACAACTACCTCCCAAAACCGTAGCCTTTTCCAAGGCACATCGGAACGGTTTGGTCACACAATTTTGCTACATTTAGCTATCCAACCTCCGATTTTTTTTTTTTGGTCCATTTTTGAAGAGGTGAAAGTACCAGTTTCCAACAGTAGTGAATTTTTCCCACTAAAAGTGCCCCTTGGAGGATTTTGCAGGATTTGGGGGTGGTTAGGGATTGTTATCCCTTCAAATTGAACATTTGTATGATATATTTCTTGTATATTGTATGCGCCATAAAAACAACACACACACAGCACAGTGTTAGCCAACAATACAGGTACCTTTGAGTGTCTTAATTAGATGCCCTGTTTTGTAGATGAACACCTGTTTTTATTTGTAATACCCATTCAAAAGTATTGTAAGTTAAATATTGGGACACCCAGTTCTTTGGTCGCCCTCGCTATTTCCAAATCCTGGCTTATTCTATGAACCACACAGTCAATTTGAGTTTGCTGATTTGAAAGTACATGTACATGTGTAGGGCCTACATATTTTAAGAGAAGACCCGATACACAATCTCACTTCACGATGGTTGAGATTCAAACCACACGGTGTTGCCGCAAACCGTAACCGATAATAAAAATCCACCATGAAAAGCCTCAAAACATTTTAAACAAATGAGGGGTGTGATTTGACAAGTAAAAAAAAAAAAAAAATCTGGAAAATTGGGTAGCGGGCCTGGGTCTCCCTGAACCTCCTGGATGCTTAATTGTGGAGGATTTACAGATAATTACAGGCTACTTTTTTTCTTTCCTTGGAGGCTACATGTACATTGAGGCAAAGGAAGATTTGTAAAAAACAAAAATCCGGAAATCAGGAAAAATCCTTAGAAATCTCAGGCCTGAATAATTTTGGAGATTTACAGTGTACATGTATGTATACTGAGATGCAATAGAAGCTTACCACTTGTTTTGGAATAGCGTAAAATTGTAATGGTTCAAAATAAGACAACACAACAATTTGGATTAGAAATGTTGGTATTTTATTGAGGAAATGGCCACGTTTTGTCCAGTGTACTCGATCCCATCTGTATCCACTTCACCGCGAGTGCACATATTACATTTGTGCATTGTGATTACTGATAATTTAAGGTCGAAAAAGTGGTAAGTTTCTATTGCGTCTCAGTATATATGTTTCTATCGTACTAGTATATATGGGTTTATTTGAAAGGTGGTGGGGCATGGTTCAGTGGTTACAGATTGAATCAGGCAAGCTGTGACTGTGCACAGGCCTATGTACAGTACATGCATCTTTCTAAAGTGAATACAACATGAATACTGTGCATTAATTCCAGACTCTTTATGCAAATTTTGCTTTGTCCCAGCAGGCCCCAGTGAAGGACATACATTGTACATGACCTACATGTACATGACCTACATGTACATGTAGGTCATTTTGTTCAGTGAGGGTATACCGGGGGCGTGGTCTAGTCTTTCCTTCGCCTATTGGCTGGACCAGGACTGGATACTTCCACTTGAAATTGGGGGTGGCCGTTTACCATGGCATACCATACACTCTGCACTGGCTCATGAATATTCAGGCAGGTTACTATAATGAACATGCACACAGGTACACAACCTCTTGTACTGGGGGGAGGGGGGGCCGGGGGGGGGGGAAATAAGACATACACAAGATGGCTAACTCATGAATAAGGTTAAGAGAGAAAAGGTAATTCGCTCATTTTTTTTTTTTTGTGGGCCGTCTTGGCTAAACGGTGATGAAGTTGATGGTTTGGGGATGATTCTGATGATTATTTCTTTATTTCTTATTTAACCTGGCCAGGAAAATCAGTCATCAATTGGTCATCATTAGTAGAATTGGGCATCATTTGGTCATCATTAGTAGAATTGGGCATCATTTGGTCATCATTAGGCATCATTTGGTCATCACTGGGCAAAAAGGTCATCAAAAGGCATCAATGGTCATCAAAAGTGTCATCAATAGGCATCATTTGGTCATCAGGAGGCATCGATGGTCATCAGGAGGCATCATAATCTGACATCACAGTCATCATCAGTCATCACAGTGGATGACTGTTGTGAAATTTTCTAAGAAAGAGGCATCATATCCTCCAAAACTGTTTCAGTCATCAAAGAGGCATCCTCTTTGATGACTGAAACTTAGTTTATTCTCAGTCCATTGATGCAATGGACTTTTGATAAATATACTCCTTGCACATGTAGTCTAGGCAGTTGGTGAAATAGATATTTTAACTGACATTTTTGTTATACACATAAATGTACAAAGCTGAAATTAAGGTCTTATAATTACCAACTTCAATAATGTCTAAACTGTACTTTATCACATAATAAACCATTAGATTAAATTTGTGGCCTTAATGAGCCAATGTGTTCAGTTGAAATTTACATAGTTACATATATATAGCTTTCATTAAGTCAACAACGTTCTGCAAGAAAAAAAAGCAAGTCATATTCTTCATTCTTCAAGTGTTGACTTAAAATTAATAATTGGATTCATTAAAATAATTATATCCCCATACATCCTGCCTTTATTATAACATGGAGGAAGGAATCTGTTTTCCTTCCTCCATGATTATAATGTTTTATTTACTCTAACACAGTCTCATGATCAATAGCGTGAGATGCGTCAAAAAATTACAGGGGGCGAGTTTTACGGGGGGCGAGTTTGCCAGAGGGCGAGTTGACTGGCATCCATATGTGTACAGTCATGACAGTACGATGTACATGTACATGTACATGTACAGTACAGTACAGTACAGTACAGTACATACTGTTGTGCCGCAGTACAGTATAGTAGTGGATTCGCGTACATGTACCATGCACGGGCAATGGCACATCCTAGACGTGACTTACAGCTTCGTAATCGGTGTGACGCCGATCGCGAGGATCAAACATGGTCAAATCGTGGTCAATTAAGCACTCGATCTCACCCAAAGCACATCTATAACAATTTGTGACCTATTTGTATACAGTGCACAAGAAATCAATAAAGAAAACACTTGGACAGTACTATCAGACTCAAAATAAGTCTATTTGCACTGAACCGTATTGCATTGTGGGATATATGTAAATTTCATAACCTGCGTCGACGGCTAGAAGTTGATATGAGCATTTGCTCGACCCACCAGTCTGGGACCGAGCAAAACATGATCTGCGTTCATGCAAGGAAAAAGGTTGACCAATTGCCACGTTATGCTTTCTTCCTTCGATTGCATTGCACTATAGTACATACACACTCATCGAATTGTTTTTCATTCAAATTCTAATTCTTTGACCGGAGTTCATGACATTTGTTTGACAATCGCATGTAAAATCAACAATCTGCACTATGACCTCGCATTTGGATGTCGGCATATTCTCCGTGACAATGCTGGAGAAGGTTAACACGAAACCTCGCCAGCAGAAAAAGAAATCCTGCTCTGGTCTTCTGGGTCGATGAGAAAGACGAGCATTGAGCCACTGTCGCCTGTGGTCAAAGAAGAAGAGGATCGCGTGGAAGGAACCACAGAATGGTGAGATGGAAAGGGTCGGAAGGAAATCCTACAAAGGCAAGATTTTTGAAAATAAGTGGTAAGTTGAAGCATGGAGGAAGGAAATAGAAGATAATGAAGATCTCAGGAACTACTCATGCTAGTTAACTTATAACGTCTTTACAACACAGGCATAGCTTTACGGCGTTGTTCTTTTTATTATAATTTGTTTCTTCTTATTAAGTATTTGGTAGAGTAGATGATCGATCACTTTTCACTCTTTATAGTAAAAAATGCAGTCTTAATTGCTGAGGTAAGACTGTATTGTTGAATATAAAGAGTAAAAAAGTGGTGGTCGTATACTGCACTCTTTCCTATTTTTAAAATTATATTTATTGAAAACTGAATTTCGTTTTTCATTTATTTCTTTTGACCCACCCACCCACAATTTTGTCCGAAAAAAACTAAATCTTTTAACATTGGCTATTCTGAATGGTTCCTAACATGTTTAAACGTTTAAACCCTCCTTAAAAGCCTCAAAAATAATAATCATAACGTTGTAATTGAAGGATGGTGTTCCCTTAAGCTTTTGTCCAAAGATAAAGTACGAACATTTTGTAGTGGAGTCGCAATCACGAATGCAATCACAGTGAAGACTTAGTACATAGGCCCCCTACATTACAAATATTTTGGAGTGGATTGGTTCACGGGGTCCCGTCACAGGGAGGGTTCATGTGGCTAAAAATCTTTATTATTATTATTATTATTATATGACCGTGACCCCACACCTCCTGAAGTTGCAGTATTTCTAAGTGGTCCTGCATTCTATGGTTAAGCTGTTAGGACAGATATAGGCCTAAGGCAGGGTTCTCCACAGGATTTTTAAAATCAGACATTCTGGACCCAAATTTTGCAAGTTTGGCAAAGCGCTGACTTAAAGGGGTCCTCAGAATGTTTGTTACTTGATATTTATGTTTGTTTTAAAAGCTGTAATGTGCAATCTGGAGCTTTTGAAATTTTTTTGTGAATCTAAAACAAAACAATATATATTTGTTTACGCTTGGCAATTTTGGGCAGGGTATCGCCCACAATGTCAGTGTGTATCGGTCTGATATGCTAGCGTGTGCATGGGGAGAACCCTCGCGCCAGTTTAAATCATTATTGATTATAACAGATACATAATGATGATTGCCGAGTAAGGCATGAAAGCTAGCTGTTGCTACTAAAGGATCTGAAAAAATATCCTCTCTACATCGCTTTCCCCAATTTGACCAATCGGTCATTATTGGCGTTTCATACAAAAGCCTACTATTCCCCAAAACTCACTGTCCAATGGACAAAGTTTGGAAATAGTCAAATACGGATTCAATGTATTTCAATTTGTATGACAAATACATCTTGGAAAACAAAACAAAAGTCAACAAAGATGTGGTGTCACTGAATGGGTTGTACTATCATTATTTACTACTATCATTCTTTTCTTTATTTTGATCCTTTATTAGAGCTAGTGGCTTGAACAAAGTTCAACTCTATCCAGGTGTTTTTGTCACCCCACAACAGCTGGTGGCATTAAAATCACTGCCATCAAAAGGACTGAAGATAGTTCTTCGAACCTTCTCCTGACCCTCTTCTCCAGGATGAACTGTCAGTGTTGTTGCAAGGGCCAGAAGGGCAAAGATGACAATCGTGTGGTTCTGCCAGAGACAGCTGTTCAAGCTGCTAAAGTAAGTAATGTCTGTTAACTGACGTACACGCCTTACAAACCCTTTCTCAACAGGATAATATCTCATGCTTTATTAGTAGAAAGATGTCTGGTAAATTATTTGTCTTTTACTTCTGAGGACAAAAAATACTTCATGTGTACTGTACTGTCATGTGAGCCCCCATAACATAACAGGTACTCCCAGTTTGGCAATCTCCAAAAATCACAGGGCTTGTGTACTTCAAAATTGTTCCACTTTCTCATGAAAACTCGCTCAGTATTTCTTTTTTCTTTTCATTCCTCTTCCAGGTTTCATCTATCAACTGGCTGTTGAGAACAATATACCACCTTTGAAGAGCGCAGATGTTGTTAGGATAATAAATAGTGCATGTTATAATGCAAGGCGTGCATCCAAGGCTACGTAGTGAGGTTTAAACGGAAAACGTTGAAATCCGTTTCAAAAATTTCCTAAAAGTTTAAAACAAAACACAGTAAAAAATTGACCTTCCTTTTTCGGCATGCCTTTAAAAAAATATTTCAATGGCCAGCGTGCCATTTTTGTGAAATTAATTACCTGTAAAACCAGCCTCCGCAGTTGAATCTGATGTACTAGAAAATTAATAAAGTGGCACAATGTTAATACACTCATGGAACAAATACTGTAACCCTTCATTAATGCAATTATCGAATAAAGGAAGCAACCAGAGCTGAATTTCTATATGCATTTGGAGTGAATTATTCTGCTCTTTTGATTGGTTAGTGCCTTTTTTTTTAACTGATGACTCTTTGATGACTGTTTGATGCCTGCTCACAACTGATGACTGTTTGTGATGCCTGATTGAGTCTTTGATGACTCTTTGATGACTCTTTGATGCCTGATTAACTGATGACTCTTCGATGACTCTTTGATGCCTGATGAGTCTTTGATGACTCTTTGAAGAGTCATCCCAACTGCAGTTGTAATCAGGCATCAAAGAGTCATCGCCAGACACTTTGATGCCTGATCTCAGCTGATGACTATTTGATGCCCATTGTATATAGGGTCATCAAATAGTCATCATTCTGATGACTGTTGATGACTAAATCCCTATTTGTTTCTTTATTTTGAGGGTTCCAATTGTGGCCCTTTTGATGCCTTTGATGCCTCTTTGTGCATGATGACCAAAATCAGTCATCATGATGACTGATTTTTCTAGTAGGGCGGGGAGACCTTTCAGTGAAACACTGTTTTCCAAAGATGCCCAGGAAACCTGTAAACAAGGGCGCTTGCTATGTGAACCAGAAACACCGGGGTAAACCCCTACTCTTCCACAATAAGTGTTCTTGGTTCTTTTACGTGCATTACTTTATTAATCTAGTACACGGGACCCACGGCTTAACGTCCCATCTGAAGGACGAAGCAATTACGGTTAAGTGTCTTGCTTAGGGACACAAGAGTCGAGACCGGCCAGGCCGGGATTCAAACCCACATTCTGACAACACCAGAACTTCAATCCGATGCACTAGACCACTCGGCTATGACACTCCAATGACATAAACATAAAGTTTTGTTTTCTTTCACCATTTTACACAGTTGTAATACGATCTTTATGTTACCTCCATAGGGATTTGAATATGGCCGTGGGGGCAACCCTACTAGGAGAGCTCTAGAAACATGCCTTGCGGCAATAGAGGGCGGCAAATTTGGTAAGTATACAAACAGGCCTGTGATTTCTCTGGATTTTTCCTGATTTCCTGATTTTTATTTTTTACAAATCTCCCTTTGCCTTGAAAGAAGAGAAGTACATGTAGCCACCAAAATTCAACATCCAGGAGGTTTAGGTGGGGGGCCTTGTCCTCAAGATCACATGGAGACCCGGGCTCGCTATCCTTTTTTTTTCAGGATGTATACGTAGCACATGAACTTTATTACCCCTGCTCATCAGGTGCATAAATCGTTCCTGAAACCATCTCAGTTCCCTGGGGAACAGCTCAATTGCTGCCATTTCGGCGCATGTAGGGCTAATCAAACACAACCAACTCTGCCCTCACGGGTGCCCATTTACTCCTGGATGGAGAGAAGCAATTATGGTAAAGTGTCTTGCTGAAGGACACAAGCACCGTGGTCACAGTCAGGATTCGAATCCACATTCTGACGACTTCGCCATCAGAACACAAATCCGATGCACTAAATATTTCAATAACCCTCCTACTATAGCTGAACTTTAGTAGCAAGTAGTCAAAATCAGTCAACTGACTGTTTTTGACTGTTGACCCAAATGTGCACACAGGGGCATTTTTGACTGGTTTTTACTGTCATTTTGAGCACCCTCAACAATACAAGACTATGCTTTTTACCAGTCAAAAACAGTCGACTCATTTTGACCTGTAAATGTACTTACTACATACACGTAAAGTTTGAGAGTGTTCCACTTTTAAAGTGCACTAGATATAGCTTGGCAAGTAAATCAACATTTTGACTGATTTTGACCCTTGCAGTCACAGAAGGGTTTAAAAAATAATGCATCACGCGATGTATATGACTGTTTGTATTTGGATTATTTTTCTAAACCAGGTTTAGCATTTGCTTCTGGTCTGGCGGCCACAACGGCCATCTGCCAGATGCTTAAGGCCGGCGACGGCATCATCTGTATGGACGATGTCTACGGCGGAACCAACCGTTTTTTCAGTCGCGTATTGGTGAATGGCGGCATCAAAGTGAAGTTGGTGGATGCATGCAATGTAGAGGTACTTGAAGCAGCCATTGATGCCAGTACAAAGGTAAGATTCTAGTAGGGGGTGATGATATTGATTTTTTTTATAGTCGATTATCGACGGCCATGATATCGGCGATATATGATATTATCGTCTCAATACGCAGATTTTTTTTTAAATACATGAAAAAAATGCATGTATCGTACATTAATGACATTGGACACCGAAATAACTACTTTTAAGGTTTTTTTTCGGAAATCCGTTTTTTGGGGCCGCAAAAGTCAACCAACATGAATCATGTAAATCCTTTGAGAAAATCGGGGGGGGGGGGGGGTAGAATATATTAACCCTAACCCTCTGGTATTCTGGCTAGGAACCTTCCTGAATCCTCCAAAATCCATCGGTGCACTTTTGGAAACATGCCCTTATCTTCATAATGCACCATGCATTTTCGTTGATCTTTCATATTCAGCACTTATGGCCTGTACTTCTTGCCAGGTAGTAATTTTGCCCCATTTGAAGAGGTGAAAGTACCAACAGTGCTGAATTTTTCCAAAAAAAGTGCCCCTTGGAGGATTTTGATGGATTTGGGGTGGTTAGGGTTAATTAATTATTCATATTGAATTTTGCGTGCCAAAATTTACATTTTTTGTGATGTTTAACCCTCCTATGCCCAGGCTGAAATTTGGCCCAGTAAGCACCGCACCCACAGACAGTCACTTGAGTATATTTGGTTGCATTGCCAATTGTTCACACATGTGTATTTTTCTCTAAGAGTGCTGGAGTTAGTGGCAAAGTCAAACACACTTGTGTATGTCCTACATAAGTTATATGAAGAGTCACACAGAGCTGTGTATGTACTGCATAAGTTAGCAGCAGACTCATATGAGTGGTTTTGGTTTGACCTCCTACCAGAGCCACATGTACTTGCACTTATTTGAGTGCACTGCACAAAGTCAATGGGTTGGGAGTGACATACAAATTTTGAGTGTCTTTGATTGTTAAACCCATAGGAGGGTTTTAATGCATAAACCACACAGATTTTGAAGCTGACCGATGACCAGAAACTGGAGACTTTTTTTTTTTGCCTAAAGGTCTTTTGAAAACTTACATTCATTTCAACCCTGTAGTTGTTTTTGAAGAAATATATATCGTGAAACTAACCTATGACAGGTTCACCACAATAGGTGCTGACGTTTTTGAGAAAACCACAAAACATTTGTATTTCTTTGTTCATATTTGATAAAACATAAAAAGCCGTGTGGCACGTATCAAACATCCTTTGAAATCTTTCTTTCAGAAGTTCTATCATTTTTGATAAATGGGTCACAGCGGAATTGATATAGATCTGGTATACATGTAAATTCTACTTTGACCGGTGTGAGAATTGTAAATTAACCTTTTGCACTTTTCTCCTCATTGTGTGTTGACCAATCAAGCCGGACATTTCAGAGGTTGATTTCTATCCATATAACGTCAAGAATTTGTTTAATTTTCTGCTGGCATCTCAAAATATCAGATTTGACGGTTTCTCGTCATAGACCAGTGTACATGTTGTGCCCGGTGCAGTTTGACCTCAGTGGGGCTCTTTTGTAAACATGTGATGTCATAGGTCACATCGTCTGTACAACGAGTGTATCTCTCTTGTTTTTCCGCAGATGATCTGGATCGAGACCCCAACTAATCCCACTCTGAAGCTCGTTGATATTGAAGAAATTTGCAGGGTTGCACATCTTCACGATGTCTTTGTGGTGGCGGATAACACCTTCGCCTCACCATATTTCCAAGTAAGCTTATTTAAAAAAAAAACTTAAAAAAAAACTCTGAATTTGTGTTGTATACCACCCAAAAATATATAGATCGTTTCACCAGAATTAGAAGTGTGCCACTCCTGTACTATCCTAGTCCACAGCATAATACTCCAAGAGGAATGGATTTGGGCCATTCATGACGTATTGTTCCACAGAGTGATGAGCAAGGTCTCGAAAAGAAGCAGTGCAGTCTGGGAGACTTACCCAGCGTGCTCACACTCACACTCACACTCACACTCACACACACACTCACTTTAGCGTGTTTGCCCCGTAGATGGTTCACCTGTGTCTAGTTTGAGATTGCGTCTGTTTCTAGGTACTAGCTTCCTGCATCTAATCCCGTAATGCGTTGCGGCTATCCGGGCAGGGTAGCAAAACTCGTAACCATGCTCGTGCGTGCGCACATTTGGATTACAATGCTGTGGTATGGATTACAGCAGGCTGACACACTTCATGTAGGTACATGCAATAGATTTCTGGTGATATTGAAGTAAAGAAGGTAGACAGCATGGTTGTGTGATAAGTCTTTCTCTCTTCGTCAACATGTTTGCAACTTGAAATGAGTTTTTTTTGTCCTCTAGTTTCTATACTATTTAACCTGTTCGCGTCGGGAATAAAAAAGTTTTTCTGGGCCCCTGTGTGGGTTTATTTTTCCAACACACCGTGAATGGAAGCTTCCACAGCGGGTGGCCACGTCTTCCGAGCATGTCACCGTACACGGGTGGCTCAACTGAGCATGCATACCAATATTCCGGAGTTTCCTTTGGCGTGTTTAGACGCTCTCCGATCCACGGTGCAAAAATAAATTGCGTGTATACACGGCCTCCAACGCGAACTGGTTAACACGTAGTACATGTTGCGTGTCTGTTTTAAATTATGCTACATTCCTGTACGATGTACAGATGGTCTCAGACTTTTTCCATAGTACATGTACAAAGTTGTTTATAAATATTGTATAATAGTGTTAGTGATGGTTCACCGGATAACTGACCGAAACTGCACTAAGTGTCTATAAATTTTCTAACCGGCTAACCAAAACTAATATTTAAAAAAAAAATACGACCAACAATTTTGGAAGAATTTGCCGCCCGTTTTGTTGTTCCAGACTTTCTTTGTTGCCGCATTGGTTATTAAACCATCATTGCGGGATGTTTATTGATGTTTTTAAAAATTAAAAATGAGTACATATTGTGCCATTTACGGACGACCTAGTTTGTGTGGCCGTCAGGGGCCGACTTTTGGTTAACCGGTTAACCTACCGTGACAGATTCAGTTCCCAGCACTGTTGTATACAATTGTTGCATCATTCGTTAACACCTAATTTTGCCCGGATGTTTACACATTTATTATTGAAAGATTGAAACTAATATCTAACCTTCAATTTCAACAAAAATCAATCGCCTGCATACACATTCTTAACCATTATTCGTATACAAATATGGATACTTTTCATTTGTCCTCACTGTATGGTTTGTATTTTCCTGTTTTTCCAGAAACATGCATTGGCAAGTTATTGAAGAACACCTGTGGTACAGATGTACATATACCTGTGTAAGCCGTTGCTTAGACATGTTATATTTAGTTTATAATATTTAAAAACAGCTGAAGCAAACACTAATTTTTCTTGTTTGCATGCAAAAACAAAAACTAATAAAATATTACAGTGGAAGACTTGCATGTATACACGTATATACTTTTGGTTGCCCAAGTATGGACACTGTCTCTGTATACATGTACTTGTACACCGAGTCCAGTAATGTCTTTTGTGACATTGTTTAAAATCTTACCTGTGTGGGGAGGCCGAAACTCGGTACTAAAATTCCATAAACAACGATAATGACAAGCGCTAAGGTTCGAATTTCAAAATATCATTTTATTGAACGAAAATATAGATGTAACGTTGAAGAAATCCTAGAGTTCTGATTGTTCTGCGTCATTTCGTAGTCCATTTAGTGTACGCTCGTCTAGCGACAAGACGGCGGTGTATGTGCGGTACGCGTAAAATATTCCATGTAGCAGGTTTTATTTGTGCTCATCACGGTCATAGGTACACCAACGCACCCATGCCGACACTGGTGTATTTCGTCGCGTGCCCGGTAAAAGGACGTAAGTGTGCACTTAACCTAATCTGTCTTGGGTGCTTCTTCCGGGCACACAACAATTTTTTTTTTTTTTTGTCGATATCCTCAAGTAACAGCCATCAAAACTAACGTAATTCTTTAACGTTAAATCTTGGGATTATTTCATTAAAAACACTGATATTTTGAAATTCAAACCTCTTTGGTCATGGGGTTCTACTGCCGAGTTTCAGCAGCTTCACACAGGTAAAAATTTATGTTACTTTAAAACCGATAGCACCTGATGAGACAGAAATATGAAAAGGGATGTTATCACGTTCAGTAGAATCGACAACTTTACCCCAAGCAAGTTTCAAGATAGTGTAGTAGATAGTGGCTTTAAAGTCCTGTAGAACCGTGCCTGCAGACCCCCACCCCCACCCCCATCCCCACCCCCACCCCCACCCCCACCCCCACCCCATCCCACCCCCTGACATGTGAATTATTTTTTTACCTTATCAAATCAGACCCCTGATACAAATACATAATCATAAGAAACATGAATATTCACGTCATTACTGATCATTCTGTCAACTTATCATTTGTGGACAGCGCCCTCTCGATTTGGGAGCAGACATTGTTTTCCACTCGGCGACAAAGTACATCAATGGTCACAGTGATGTTGTCATGGGGCTGATCGCGATCAACCGAGAAGATCTGCGCGACAAGTTGCATTTTATTCAGTATGGTGAGTGGATTATACGTAAATTTGCATACCCTTCGGTCATCACACTGTTAACCCTCCTACTACATGTACTACAAGGGTCCAAATCAGTCAAAATGTTGATATACTTGCCAAGGTATATCTAGTGCACTTAAAAGTCAAACACCGTCAAACCTTATGTGTAGTAAGTACATCTACAGGTCAAAATGAGTCGACCGTTTTTGACTGGTAAAAGCATTGTCTTGTATTGTTCAGCGTGGTCAAAATGACAGTAAAAACCAGTCAAAAATGCCCCTGTGTGCACATTTAGGTCAACAGTCAAAACGGGCAGTTGACTGGTTTTGACCTCTATAGCTACATGCCACTAAAGGGGGAGGGCAGGGGTAGGGGCAGGGAGAGGGGCAGAGGGATACCTGGTATACCTGGTATACCTGGTTGGTCAGTGTGAATTCATTTCAGCATTTAGCCATGCCTCATTCAAATGGTTCCAACAATTGTCTGCTCACATACATTGTACATGAGTTCCTTTTTGGCAGCTGTCATTGTCTAGTTACCTTGTCAATCAATTGATATAAAGAGTTGCGCAACATCACAGGCAGGCACCCGCCTATATTGTGGACACCTGCCTCATTCTGAGGCCGTGTCCAAATTAAGCATTTTAGCTATCGCTACAGCTACGGCTATGGCTATGGCTATTGGCTGCAACAGCAATGCAGGGATATGTTTTCGCGACTGTAACCAGAAACATGTTTGGGCTTTGGTCATTGGTTAAGCGTTTTCGCGATGATTGTTTGTTGAGTTTGTGATCAGTTACGTTTGGTTTCAAGATGGCGGATTGTAAAAAGTAACGAAAGTTTTGTTAATTATTTGTTAAAACATGATGAAATGATTGTTCGTATACCAGTATGTCTTTCAAGTTTATTACTAGCACTCACGAGTAAGTTCTATTTTGCCAAAATTTGAATTACACCGTATATTTTGAGAAACGTTGATGATTGAGCACGTCGCAAACTGAAAACAATTTTCTGGTTACGTTTGCGTTTTCGCGTAGCTATGCCGTCTTGATTCTGGTCAAGAATATGACGTCAGAAACAAGTTTCTGGTTAGGGTCGTGAAAACGTGCCCCTGAAGGGATCTAGCCATAACTTTTGTTAAAGCTGTCATTTCGGATATGGCCTGATTCTCATAGACTTGTGTGGAAAAAAAAAAAGCACAAAGATGGCTGCTGGCATGATGACATCTCTTTCTCTCTCTCTCTTTTTTTCTTCACAGCATCTGGAGCCGTCCCCTCACCCTTCGACTGTTTCCTCGTCAACCGAGGGATTAAGACGTTGCACGTTCGCATGCGTGAGCATGAGAAGAATGCATTTGCCATAGCCAGAGCGCTAGAGGCCAACCCAAGGGTAGTTAGTGTGAGTTACCCAGGTAAGTTGTGAGTCCCCAAGGATGTTTCATCCATTCCGAAGAAAGTTTTCCAAAACCGATTTTTGGACTGGTATCTTTTCCCTGTCCGTAGTTCAAGTAATTATATTTCTCAACTGTTGGAAAAATGTGCCCTCGGGTGGAAAAGCCAACTTTTCGTCTCCGTATTTTAGCCACAAGTGTCAATTGTGAGTCTTGAGTCATGCAGGTTGAGTGCAAGGCGCAAGTCATTAAAGGGACGATATCACTACGAATGCTAATTTTAAATTAACTCGGTGACTGAAAATAATTCCCCACATGAAAAAGCATACTACCGTTGGTGGTGCATAAATGAGCCAGTAATTTTCTGGGCCAATGTCACAATCAGTGCAGACTTTCAACAGGGCATGGAATCGGTGTCCCAGTTTAAGAAGAACACATTGACTGAAAATTACTGGCTCATTTATGCAGGAGCAAAGGTAATATGACCGTATCATACAGGGTATGAGTTAATCTGACACTCCGATTCCATGCCCTTGTTGGTCATGATGATATTTATTGTCCCTTTCATCATCCTCATGTCCATACATTTTTTTTGGTCTTGTGACTCTTGAAAGCTTGTCAAAGGCGGGTTCAAGAGAAAAAAGCCTCCGGAAAAGAAGAAAAAAAGGCAAAAAAGGCGACCCTGTGGTTGAAGAGGTCAATGAGGAAGAGGAAGATATTGATTGGGGTTTTGTTTATTCAAACGAAAAAAAATCCTGAAAATTACGTGCGTGACAGACTTCGTAGAAAAACAGCAGCTGAAATTCTTTGCCCACATCTGTAGAATGAACAACTCCGCAACCCAGAAGGTCTTGACTTTCGTCGTTCCCAGAAAAGTCACTGGAAAACATGGGAAAAACACGGAGTCCCTACGCACCGTCGTCGTAAAATCACAGTGCAAACACAAATCTGAACAACAGCTCTGGCGTGAATGTTTTGACCGACGCTACTAATCTTGAACAACTCATGTACTTACAACTCGAGTCTATGCCGAATTAGGAATGAATTTACCTGGTGCAATTCTCTATCTATCTATCTATCTATAAGACTTTTTTTTGTTACCATGTGAAACCTAAACACAGGTCTGAAATCCCACCCCCAGCATGAGCTCGCTAAGAAACAAATGAGAGGATTCAGCGGTATGGTAACCTTCAGGATCAAAGGGGGACTCGTTCAGGCGCAGGACTTCTTCAAGTACATCAAGGTCTTCATCCTGGCAGAGAGCCTCGGCGGGTTTGAGAGTCTAGCTGAGCTGCCGTAAGTTTATAGAATAAGAGTTGATTAGGTTTTGGCCTTACACCGACATAATGTATGAAGCACTGTATCCAACGATCATCGGAAGCCCATTGGAAATGCATTGACAACCCTTTTCTGTAAGGATTTACGCAAGAAATTAGAAAGCTCGGGACTTGCCTTTTTACGTATGTGTTGTAAAAACTCAAAATCTTATTAACAAAGTCAGATTCTGCCTCAAGAGTCACTTGTGAATGTTAAAATCAAGGAATTTTGGTTAAATTACAGCAAAAAGAATGCACGTATTACAAGTGCACGCGTATTACGTATCAACTTACGAACATGAAATTCAGTGCTTTCCGAGTGTCTGTACAAAACCTCCTACAGGCGACTCGGGCAGGATTCGAACCCGACACAAGAATTTCATCAATCTATAGAATTAGAGTTATTATACAATGGGAGATTTTTGAGACACAAGATGGCAGCAAACTTGTCAACACAAATAACCAAGTTTATGTCACCTCATTACATCATTTCATAATGGTTTAAAACATATCCAAGAGAAAATAATAGTTTGATTCTAAAACAATGTCAAATTTGAACATTCCAATACAAAAATACAAAAAAAAAGCTTTGGTCAAAGTGATTAGGTAATACAGTAGTAGTAATAATAATAATAATAATAATGCATTTATAGTGCGCCATCTACATGTATCTAGTTTCTTATTCCGAGGCACTTTACATATTGCCCCAGGTCATTGGGCCACTATCATCCCTGTAATCTTTTTCAGCTCCTTATGGAGTATACAAACCCTGAGCTACCGTAGCGCTTCAGAGGCTTTGTCAAACACAATATCAACCTCTACCCTCACAGGTACCCATTTATACTCCTGGGTAAAGAGAGGCAAAGTACAGTTAAATGTCTTGCTTTAATGACACAAGAACCATGGTCGTGGCCAGGATTTGAACATGCAACCAATTATTAGTATTTTTTGTTTTGTTTGGGGGGGGGGGGGGGGTTTGGGGCCTTGTCTGAGACAATTTCTTTGTGCCATAGATAACTACATGGATGTTTTCTATCTGTATCATCTCTGTGAGTTTACAGAAATTATCAGCAACTCGAAACGTCATTGTTAATGAAACCTGTACTTCAAATGTTTGAATCAATGTTGTTCTGATCTCTCAGGGCGATCATGACGCACGCGTCCGTCCCCGCAGACCAGCGCGAGATACTCGGTATTGACGACACACTCATCAGGCTGTCTGTCGGCATTGAAGATCAAAAGGACCTCGTCAATGATATGACTCAAGCCCTGGAAAAAGCCGTAAGTCAATCTTTTGGCCCCCCCCCCCCCAAACGGTGTCCTGTTTTTGGTCCCCACGTGCGTCGTTTCAGACCCACGCGTCTGTTTTTTTTAGTTTACTTTTTTATTGCTATGAAACGATGTCCCATTGCAGCCGAAATTGCTGGATCGATTGGAATTCTGCCGTGCTGTGAATTTTAAACGACTATTTCACATAGGGGGTAGGAATGTTTGCCCGATTTGTGAGACCTCTCTTGGCCGCCATACTTTGTGTATGGGAAATTTGGTCTGGTCCCAATAATTGGGTATGTACATAAAAAAAAGATTATACTCCCCCTCCCCCCCCCCCAAAAAAAAAGTGCATCACCGCAACGATTTTGAAGCCGCCCTATGACCAGAAACTGGAGACCTTTTTTTTTGCCTTATGAATTTCCGTGAAAAGTAGGGAATGGCACAAAAGAAAAATTCATCACATATGGAAATTTATGATATTCATTTTACCGTTACACAATTAAGTACAAACAAATATTACAAACACTATTCCCATAACAGATAACATAAAAACGATAATTAAATTGGCAAAGTGACGACGTGAATATGTTTTTGAAAAATATAAATCAGATAAAATAAAACTTTATCAAAATGATGACATACTCATTCCATTTCCCTTCTGCAAAGACCCACTGACCATAAAAAAAATAAATAAAAAATAAATAAAAAACCACAAGAATAAGAAGTGGGAGGGGGGTGACAGCGGAGAAAGGGATGCTATATTTACCTCCTAAATTTGGAGTCAAATTGGCGATACACGCTGGAGAAAAAAGAAACACGGCAATGCTTGGTGCGTGGGGCCACATTCTACCAGATTTTGTTGATGGTTAACCCTAACTCCCTAAGCGTTGTTAGTGAACAATAAAAATCCTTCAAAATCCTCCAACTGCCTTTGTTGTCTAGGGAGTTAGGGTTAATGAAGGGAGGAAGACAGAGACCGATAAGGCTGTGCGTTTTTCAGCTATTTCGGGAACCGGATACCCGAAATTGGAAATCTTCGGATACCTGGGTACCCGTAAACAATTTTGTAAAACATAAATACTCCTGAATGTATAAAGTAGGCATGATATTCTTCCTACTTTTGTAGGAAATCCTACCTTTTGATTTTGAAAATCCTAACATGAAACCGGGTTCCGACTAACTTCAGACCATGGAAACTTTCCTTGTGTATCATTGTTTTGTAAATACCAAGATAAAAAACAGTTTCCTTGCTATACATGGCTATAGAGGTAAACCACTATAGGCTAGTATATGCCTAATGATAATGGCAAACATTTTTCTTACCTTTTCACTTTCTCACAATGTCATCCCTGGTATAAAATAACAAATTTTCTCTTGTTTTTTTAGTCATAATAAATGTGAACCGCCCTCTGTATTAAAAATGATTTATAGCATCCCCGTATACCCACATTCCATTTGTGTGGCTTAAATATTCAGTCAAAATTTTCAAAAGTTTACGGGTAATTGGAAGCGAAAAATGGAACCGGGTAATGACAGTTTCGGTCGGGTATCCGGGGGGGGCACAGCCCTAGTCCCCGAACAGGACGTAGGTCAGTCTTTGATCGTGTCTTCTTCGTTGTCTTTGAAGGTTCCCGATTCCATGCTGTAAGTTTGGACCAGATGACGTCCCAATCATGAGCAAGTAACTCTTCGTTGAAAAACTGCCGCCGGCTGTCTCCACATCAACACATTTTAAGAGTTCTTGATAAACAGGGTGGAGTAAAGGTGGAGGAATTCCTATGTATCTTTTGTTTCATTATATTTAGCTAAATTGTATGTTACCTTTCGTTTTTGTTTATTATATTTCTTAATTATTGTTTTGAATCATACACTGAATGTTTGTCTCTCAGCAAGATGGACATAAAATGTCCTTACAAAAGGGTTATTATACCCTACTTGTACTCTCAAAAAGGGTAAATAATCACAGATTTACATGAACAGAAGCTTGTTGCTGACGTCATATTCTTGACCAGAAACAAGACAGCATAGCTATGTGAAAACGCAAAGTTTTGGCGAACACGAACAGTAGCTTGTTGCTGACGTCATATCCTTGACCAGAAACAAGACGGCATAGCTACTCGAAAACGCGAACGTAACCAGAAACTTGTTTTCATTGTGCGACGTGTTCAATCATCAACGTTTTTCAAAATATACGGTGTAATTAAAATTTTGGGCAAAATAGAACATACTCGTGAGTGCTAGTAATAAACTTGAAAGATATACTGGTATACGAACAATCATTCCATCATGTTTTTAACAAATAATTAACAAAACTTCCGTTACTTTTTGCAATCCGCCATCTTGAAACCGAGCGTAACTGATCACAAACTTCGGTTGATGTTTGGTCAGAACAATGACGTCATCGCAGCACAACCAAATTTGTGAAAACGCTTGACCAATGACCGAAGCCCAAACATGTTTCTGTTTAGGGTTGTGAATGCGCACCCCTGGAAACACGTACTTAATAGGGCTGTGCGTTTTCGATTATTTCAGGAACCGGATACCTGAAATTTCAAATCTTCGGATACCCGGGTACCTGTAAACAATTGTGTAAAAGCATGTAAATACTTCCAAATGTATAAAATAACCTATACGAACACAAGTTTCAAACAAAAGCCGGCAAGTATGTAAATGGTTGTCGGCAAATGTTACTTCTAAAGCCTAAAGTTAATAGTGGTATCGACCATCCCTTGAAATATTAATGACGGAGTATTTAAGTACAGTTAAATCAAATGATTTGCAAATGAATTTTCCTCTGTTCTGCCAATTTGGATCCACGTGATGATTAGGTTCACCTTTGACCATGATGTGAAGTTGTTCATGGTAATACAAGGCTGATAAGCTGTAATTTTTAAGAAAATGTAAAATGCATTATTACAAAATTTGAAATGGATCAAGGTCGCGATACAAACATATCTGAATGCATTTCCACTGTTATCTCGTTTGAAGGGGCAATATCGTCACGATCGGAGCAGACTTCCAACAGGGCATGGAATCGCTGTCCTAGTTTAAGATGAACACAGCGAACGAAAATTTGTTGCCCATTTATGCAGCAGCAACGGTAATGTGACCGTATCGTGTGGGGTATCATTTTCAGTCACCGAGTTTAACCCTCCTACACATAGAGGCCACTGTAAACCACTAAATGTCCAATGACCCTTTGAAGTAATCTCCAATGTACATACATGCATATAAAGACACATGTATACCACAGTTGACCTTATTTTCAGCAGGTTATACTGTAAACAAACTCCTAATAATAAATCACCACTGAGACCAATAAACCATACCGAGCCTCCATCATCCATTGGGATTTTCAGCAGTTATTTTGTAAACACAGACTCTCTGGAACAAAGTAATATGCCCTGCAATATGTCAATCACAAACCACTAAAACCAACAGACATATGAGGCATTATGTTACCATGCAGTATAGCTATGAGGAGCCACTGCCTACCATAGCAATGGCTTGGAGTGGCCTGAATGGGTTGTTTCAAAAATTTCACTGATTGTAGGAGGGTTAATCTAAAACTAGCACTCCAGTTCCACGGCCTGTGGATCCCGATGATATTGCCTTTAAGGACACAACACTATCACTAGTATCAGCTAAACCTTATGGAGTGCCATTGTCGAGCGGTTTAGTGCATCGGATTTGTGTTCTGATGGCCGAGTCGTCAGAATGTTGGTTCGAATCCTGCCCGTGACCGTGGTACTTGTGTCCTTGAGCAAGACACTTTACCAGAATTGCTTCTCTCCACCCAGGGGTAAATGGGTACCTGTGAGAGCAGAGTTGGTTGTTGTGTTTGATTAGCCCTATATGCGCTGTAATGGCAGCAATTGAGCTGTATACTCCCCAGGGAGCTGAGATGGTTTCAGGAATGATTTATGCGCCTGATGAGCAGGGGTAATAATGTACAGCGCTCTGATACCTTGTTTAAGAGCGCTTTAAAATGCCCGACATTATTATTATTATTATTCACATGTTGGTTTTTATACGTATTACTTCTGTATAAAGTTTGGATGCAGTTACAGACATTTTCCAACTGGTGTACACCCACTTCTAGACAGATCGATTGCCCTCCCTTGATTTACACAGAAAGCACACACACAGGGCCAAGGGAGGTGGGGCGGACTTGGGGGGGGGGGGGGATTGACACCCCCAAATAATTTTTCTCAGTCAGCATTTAGAACCTCGGTCGGCAAATGAAGCATCAAAGGTACTAGAACAACGGTTGGTCCAGAATCAATTTTTAGTCGGCAAACCTAGAGCTATGGGTTTGCCAACTGCAAATGTATCGTGTTTCTAAGCACTGAAGATTTGCCGAGTTGTTTGTTATCAGTTGTTTTTACTTTGTAAAACATTGTATTTTACGGTTTCGCAGCCCCCCCCCCCCTCTATTTATAACACTGAAATTATATTCATCCGTATATTATGATGTGTGCATAGGTAGTGGATTTTTATAGATTGATGAAATTCTTGCGTTGGGTTATAAACAATTGATTTGACGTAATGTATGAAGTACTGTATCCTCCATCACTTTCCGAGTGTCCATAATTTTTTTTTATATCTTTGATGATTGCAATATACATGTATGTAAAGGCAATACCTATATAGTCAAAATAGTTTTAAAGTGTAGCTCACATGTACGTAGATCCTTGTCATTTGATTGGTGCATCATGTGTCATCAACTCGTTAAACCTTTTGTGCCTCTGCTCCAAAAACATTACTATTGACGCGTCAGTGTAATAATAGAATATGGACACATCAACCTTGTGACCTCGTGATGATGCATCTGGTTACAACTGTCTGTACTCGTACTTTTATTCATAGAAAAGGACTCGACTACATTGTATTTAGATCGGATAAGCATCGACATAGAGTGGCTATGACCGCCATAGTGTTTATAGCCAGAGGGGTGTCTGGGTGTCTTTTGGATGGCCAGTTTCAATTTTGGCAAACCCTATTTCATCTGTCATTTACATGTAAATGTATTGTAAGTGAACAATTTGGACACCCTATCTCTAAATCCTGGCTAACACCTATGACCGCTATGTAGTACAGAAAATCTTCTGGTGTTCACATTAGATCCATGTGTGAGTTACATACATGTAAAAAAATAAAATAAAAAAAAGAATATAGAGTGCCAATAATGTGTACAGTTGTCAACATGTACCACTTGTTAACATCTGTACTATTGTACTATACCGAGTTGTAACCAATGGCTTCTTTTCAGAACTATTTACTACTCACAAGAGAATTTTTACATGGTGTCAGCACAAACGGTCTTTACTCACCGTTTTTCACCATGCAAAGCTACAATTAGTCTTACTCATCTGTACTTTTACATTTCACTAAGCTTCGCCTCTTGGAAATGGAACAGTGCAGATGTTTCCTCCAGAATATATTTTGACCATTGCACTCTTAAGGCATTCAATATTTGTTTTACATTCAACTGCTAATTAACACAATTTTATATAATCGTTTTTTTTTTCTTCCCTAATGTTTCTGAGAAGTGATCATACAATGTATACAATTATTAAATTTTACGTGAATAGTATTTTAGGTATTTTGAATTGGTAGTTTGGAAAAACTTTAACAAATTTTGGGAAGTTAATTCCTCTATATGTATGTGTAGGGCTCTGGGAATGTACTGTGTTAGAGCGCCCTCTAGTGTTATCATGATCAGTAATTTCTCTACACTTGTGTTTGTGAACAAAATGTAATTACATAAACACATGATAAATGCAGCTGCGATGATTTAAAGGTGTTAGTAGAATATCTTTATCATCTTTCTAAAATATTTGATAACTTGTTCTTATCTTTACTCACTGTTTATCACTATGCAAAGCTACAATTAGTCTTACTTATCTGTACTTTTACATTTCACTAAGCTTCGCCTCTTGAAATGAAACAGTGCAGATGTTTCCTCCATAATATATTTTGACCATTGCACTGCTAATTAACACAATTTTAAATAATCGTTTTTTCCTTCTTCCTGAATGTTTCTGAAAAGTGATCATACAATGTATACAATTATTGCTTTCTGGATTGAATTTTACGTGAATAATATTTTTGGTATTGAATTAGTAGTTTGGAAAAAATTTTACAATTTTTTTGGAAGTAAATTCCTCTATGTATGTGTAGAGCTCTGGGAATGTAGAGCTCTGAGAGCGCCCTCTCGTGTTATGATCAGTAATGTAATTACATAAACACACGACAAATGCAGCTGCGATGGTTTAAAGGTATTAGTAGAATATCTTTATCATCTTTCTAAAATATTTGATAACTTGTTCATATTCTTGTCTTTACTCTCCGTTTTTCACCATGCAAAGCTACAATTGGGTCATTCCACGTCAAATCACACACTTTCCGAGGTCAATCCCACAGATTTTTTTTTTACTTTCTAGGTTTGTTTAGTTGTATGAGAACTCCAAAACTGAAATTTGAGCGTTTTTGGTCATGTGGTTTGTGAGTTACAGGTCGTTGAACTTTTTACCTTTCGTTTGACCTCTACAACTTTGGAAAATCTGTAAGTGTAACTCTGGTTAAGAATATCGTTTTCTCATACAACTAAACAAACCTAGAAAGTAAAAAAAAAATATGTGAGATTGACCTCGGAAAGTGTGATTTGACGTGAATGACCCAATTAGTCTTACTTATCTGTACTTTTACATTTCACTAAGCTTCGCCTCTTGAAATGGAACAGTGCAGATGTTTCCTCCTGAATATATTTTGACCATTGCACTCTTAAGGCATTCAATATTTGTTTTACATTCAACTGCTAATTAACACAATTTTATATAATCGTGTTTTTTTTCTGAATGTTTCTGAAAAGTGATCATACAATGTATACAATTATTGCTTTCTTGAGTAAATTAATAATAATATTTTAGGTATTTTTAATTGGTAGTTTGGAAAATTTAAACATTTTTTGGGGAAGTTAATTCCTCTATATATGTATGTGTAGGGCTCTGGGAATGTACTGTGTTAGAGCGCCCTCAAGTGTTATCATGATCAGTAATGTATTATTACATAAACACACGACAAATGCAGCTGCGATGGTTTAAAGGTGTTAGTAGAATATCTTTATCATCTTTCTAAAATATTTGATAACTTAAGGGGGCCTGTTGGTTTATTGTTAAACATTACAAGTTTGGAAAAGCAAAGACTATCGCCCATGTTTTCCGCTATTTTACGGCTAAGTTCCATCACTTTTCTTTGTCAACAGAACTTTTTGAAGAACAAAAATACTTAAAAAGTAGCCATTTTTCAATTAAAACAAGAAATGCCAATAAAATTACGGAAAAAAGGGTGATAAAAACTCATTGGCGTCTAACGCTTTATATTATTTTAAATGTTCTCTAACTGTATCATTATATTGATATGATAATAAAATAACTCTGTCTTTAAAAAAGTTTCAAAAGTAGCAAAGTGGAATTTTTTTTCAGTGCGTTTTGCAGTGAAAACACTGAGAAAAATAAAGGTCAAGAAAGGTAGTTAACATAAATAACCACATGGTGGAATTTTAACGTAAAAATGTACTTGTGATGAAATTGAGAATTCCTGATGATGGAATTCAGTTTCCAGAGAAATACCATTCGTCTCGGGTGCTATTATTGTCAATAGGTTTTTGTCGATTCGACCATAGAGAAAGAAATCTACGGTTTCTGGTCTCGCGTGGGCATTTTTAGTTTTCTCTGGTTCCAAAGTTTTGGAGTTTGGTTCTGATTGCAATAAGCGCGTATATATACTCACGGAATTTAAAAACGCATCATCCCAATATTTCACATTTTTTTCAACAGCAGATATTTATGATATTTTTTAATCAATACTTTCTCAGTCAAGCATGAGCGCAAATTTTCACATCATACTGACACAATAAAAGTGCTATGTACAATTATGGCTTCAATTTATCACTGCATATAAGTTATACATATTTATTGAGAAATATAAGTTGATGCGTTTTTAAATTCCGTGAGTGTATATGTATCACGTATTTCACCGATTTGAATCAGACCTATGACCAGAAACCGGAGACTTTTTTTTGGCCCAAGTTTCAGAAGTTTACGTTATAACAACCTCGTCCCCAGGGTCTACCTCGTTCTCACTACAGCACTGTAGCCTGAAGATCTGACGTCACGCTTTGAGCTAGAGGCGCGTGAATTACGTCAGATCCTGGCCGTGCAGCCTCCATATTATACCTGTTGTTCAACTTTGACCTTGGTTGGTAGCTTGCGCGCGATCGAGCCTTGAACACTGATCTCTATTATACTGACAGTATAATAGAGATCAGTGGCCTCGAAGCGTGACGTCAGATCTTCAGCACAACGTATCCAATGAAACCCCTTGAATGGTACGCCTGGAGCCTGTTTATATCCTTGATATAGGATAAAGACAGGGGACCAGTCTATCGCTACCAGAGCCTGGTGGGAAAAAAATGATTTCCGCAACGCTGATTGGTTATGAAAACCGCACAGTGTGCGGGTAACTATTTGTTTCTGCAGTACACTTCGTCAATGGCTTAGAAATTTAGTTTAAGAAATGTTTTCAGTAATAAATTCACCGACATGGTAATCTAGTGGACGTTAGCATTGGCGGATCCAGGGGGGGCTAAGTTGTAGCCCCCCGAGAGAGAGGGAGAGGGAGAGGGAGAGGGAGAGAAAACACACGCACTCCTATTCCCACAGTGTGCTTTGTTTTCTCTCCCTTTGATTATTTCATTGTAATTTTTGTAGTACTGAAAAATAATTGTTTTTGATTCTCAGCCCCCCCCTAAAAAATGTTCTGGATCCGCCCATGGTTAGAACGCTCACTTTGCAAGTAGGTGGTACCAGGAGATCAAGACTTGGTTTTTCAACATTTTCAAAGGTTTTTTCATAATTTATTTTTATTAATTTTTATGAATACAAAATGTATTCAGAAGGAAAGCCTTTCTGTATAATAGTTATTCACGGCTGTAGAGGATTTTTTTTCAAGGAAAATAAAGGCCAAAATTCATTTTTGGAACTCAAATGCATAAAGTGGACGAAGTGTACTGTAGAAATAAAATTGCGGGTGCAGTGCGATGTGAACAAATCACTGATATCTATTATACTGACTGGATAGAGGGTTAGTTCGCCCATTGGTGCCTAATAAATTAGTGCAGCCACTGTGGGGCCATTTTACTACTCCACGTACATACAGACCACTGAAGGAATGCACAAAGGTAACACACAAGGAATGCACATACAATGGGGAGTCTGATTATTCCTGTGTAGCACTGCAATGCGTGGCTAATTATGAGAGTGGTAACATGGCATACAGTGGCTGAAACGTAAGCACATGACTCTCTATCCAGTCAGTATAATCGAGATCAGTGATTGGAATGCGTGGTTTATGAAAGTGGTAACATGGCATCCAGTGGTTTCAATGTAAGCGCATGATCATCTATCCAGTCAGTAATAGAGATCACTGATTGCAACGCGTGGTTTATGAGAGTGGTAACATGACATCCAGTGGTTTCAATGTAAGCGCATGATCATCTATCCAGTCAATATAATCGAGATCACTGATTGCAATGCGTGGTTTATGAGAGTGGTAACATGGCATCCAGTGGTTTCAATGTAAGCGCATGATCATCTATCCAGTCAATATAATCGAGATCACTGATTGCAATGCGTGGTTTATGAGAGTGGTAACATGGCATCCAGTGGTTTCAATGTAAGCGCATGAACCTCTATCCAGTCAGTATAGTAGAGATCAGGGGCGCGTTTTCGCGATTGTAACCAGAAACATGTTTGGGCTTCAGTCATTGGTTAAGCGTTTTCGCGAGTTCAGTTAGGCTGCGATGACGTCATTGTTCTGACCAAACATGAACCAAAGTTTGTGATCGGTTACGCTTGGTTTCAATATGGCGGATTGTAAAAAGTTTTGTTAAAACATGATGAAATGATTGTTCGTATACCAGTAATATCTTTCATGTTTATTACTAGCACCAGGGCCAGATTAGCCATTGGGCCGGTGGGGCCGGGGCCCAGGGGCCCTTGGCTCTCAGGGGCCCTTCGGGGAAACTGGACCGCGGGCTCCTGGGGCCCGGCCTTCAGGTCCCCCCCCCCCCCCAGGCTGGAGGTCCCTGCTGGGGACCCCTTAAAGTGGGCCCTTTGAGGACCACTGCTACACCGTACTGTGAAGCAGTGGTCCTCAAAGGGCCCACTTTGAGAGGTCCCATTGAGGAGGGGCCTCAGGGGGGCCTTGAAAAATGATCGGCCCAGGGGCCCTAGTGGGGGTTAACCCGTCCCTGACTAGCACTCACGAGTAAGTTCTAGTTGGCAAAACATTGAATTACACTGTATATTTTGAGAAACGATGATGATTGAACACATCGCAAACTGATAACAATTTTCTGGTTACATTCGCGTTTTCGCGAAGCTATGCCGTCTTGTTTCTGGTCAAGAATATGATGTCAGAAACAATTTTCTGGTTAGGGTCGCGAAAACGCGCCCCAGTGGGTCACCCTCTATGATGCATTGATATCGCTTCTCGGCCTTTTGGCTAAGATCATGTGCTAGTGATAAGTGCTAAGAAATCTGTTTACCCTGGGCCAGTGATTTGAAAATAGGGTCATTCTATTGGATCTTTCTATAGGGTGTGTGTGTGCTGTGCCACCCACTGTTCTGTATTGTACTGACTGGATAGAGGGCTGGTTGGCCCATTAGTGCCTAATAAATTAGTGCAGCCACTGTGCACCATTTTATCACTCCACATACATAAAAACCACTGAAGGAATGCACAAAATGAACATACACAAATAATGCACATACAGTGGGGAGGGGGGATGATTCTCTCTATACTTCTCCCTAACCCTAACTCTAACCCTTAAACCTAACCATAAACGGTAGAATTTGATTTAATCCTTTACAAATGCGAACCGAAAGGATAGAAACAGGTTTCTTTCTGGCCCATAGAAACATTTATTTCAGTGTAGCAGGGTCAAAATACCTAACTAACATAATATTATCATAAAACCAAACCCTATACACTAATCCTAACCCCTAACCGTTAGATACATTATTGATTTAGTTCACAAACATCAACCTTTATTAGAGTGTTCGAAATTAATTTGCGTCGCAAAATATTATACGAGACGGCATTGCATTGCGCCACCAATGGTGACAAAAAGCTCATGGCGTTTCCGCTCGTTTGTGATTTACACCGAGATTGTCATGCGTGGGAGATGCAACAAGTGTCATACATGTATTAGTATAGTTGCCATGGTATCGAGTTTATACAGACGAGCCTGCTTTGGGGTCGACCACTGATCGCCTCATTATAAAGCCCACACCTCGCTGTATAACCAGGTCTGGTGACACTCTTCAGACTCTTTCAAGAATGGCGCACGGACGATTTCTCTTTTGGCTGTTTACTGTCAAGTTGCTGCTTTTCTCGCATTTTCACGCGCACATCATCAGAGGCAAAAACAGCAGCATACAGAAGAAAATGCTATTTGCAGATCAACGAAAATTTAAAACCAAATTCGAAACAAAAATTACCAAGCTTTTGGGTTTATCTAGTCAACAAGTTTACAAAAATTTATCGGACAGGAAATTGTTCAAGGCGATGCTTGAAAACCGCTACGGCAGGCCAAGCAGACCACCCAAAGGAGCACCAGTTCCGTACGGGAAAACCAAATGAATGAATGAATGCCCGCCTAATTGGAAACAAGTTGGCAAATCTTGTTATCATCTGATACAACAGAACGTGACGTGGGACGAGGCAGCCAAGACATGCCGTGATCTCGGTGGTGGCTTGGCGGTACCTGCATCCCAGATGGAGCAAGATGCTGTCTGGAGTTTCGTCAAGCAGGAGTCTGTATCAGATCAACATGAATTCTGGATTGGTTGTCGCAGTGACAATGGTGCAGATGGAGAATGGAGCTGCACTGAGCATGACGGCACAGAGGGTAATTTCACTGCCTGGGGAACGAATCAACCGAATTACCAAGAGAAACAATATAACGACTTTTGTGCAAGAATGAAAAAGGATGGTAGCTGGTTTGACAAGCCATGTATCGACAAATACCATGCCATCTGCGAGACCTCTGGAATTCAAGCTTACTGCGTACTCACCGACAACAAAGGTCGCATCTTGAGCCAGTGTCTGACCGGTCATGTCATCAAGGAGTTACCCATCAAGGGTGTCATCGCGTGCGGTTCAGCGTGCCGAGATGAGCCTCAATGCCGCTCCTTCAACGTGCGTGTTGCAAGCCGCGGGAACATGACCTGCCAGTTGAACGACAGGAGACGTGAAGAAGCAGAAAGTCGCAAGTTTGTGAAAGAAGAAAGCTGCTACTATTTTGAAATGTGAATAAACTCGCCGCCATCACTGACAATCATCAATGCTTTATTATCAATTCGCGCGGTTTTCAATAGAGACACAGTGAATTTCGTTTGGACTGTATGAAACTGTTAAAATTGCTTACTTTTTAACAGACGGGATATCTGCAATCAAAATCATCACCGGACATAATTAGTATAGACTGAGTTTAAAATTGTTAACATTTTTGGGGTTGGCAGAAGCGCTCAAATTTAGACCCAATTTTCTTTTTACTCTTTTAATTTCCATGATGCCGTCAATATCTTGACTCTGTATACTTGCCTCTGTATGTGCGTAAACACGATAAAAAAGAGAGGTTGTGCATGGATCCCAGTAAAAAGATACAAGAATGTACACAAAATGCGGCAGAAACGTTACAATGGCCTGTCAGCCACGTGCATTGTGCAGAGATGATTCTAAACTATGTATTTTGCCATAAAACCAATAAATAAATAAAAGTATGCTATTATTAAATAATAAATAACGGTTTGATTTGATTGTTTTACTGAGAAAACATATTGGGGGATGTCACACCCCACACCCACTCCCCATCCCCTTTGGCTAAACGGCCCTGTAAGTATAGGATCCAAGCACCCGTGCATCATGTACCAGGACAGGTAAAACTTGTAGCTTTGCATGGTGAAGAGGATAATTAAGTAAGACTAATTAATTGCAGTGACACCGGGGGAAATTATCTATTGAGTGGTAATTATAGTTCTGAAAAGAACTGGCGGTACCAGGACACCCTGTGACGCAACATCGATCCCCACCACATGGGCGGATCCAGAACATTTTTAGGGGGGGGGCTGAGAATCAAAAACAATTATTTTCCAGTACTACAAAAATTACAATGAAATAATCAAAGGGAGAGAAAAACAAAGCACACTGTGGGAATGGGAGTGCGTTCTCCCCTCCCCTCCCCCCTCTCTCTCTCTTTCTCTCTTTTTTTTATATTTTTTATATATATATTTTTTTAACGATTTTAGGGGCGGGGGCTACAGCCCCCTTAGCCCCCCCCCCCCCTGGATCCGCCAATGCACCAGGAACACTCGAGCACACAATGCGTGGCCATCGTTAAGCACTCCTACAACACAGACACCAAGTTTACCAACAAGAAGCATAACTTTGTATTGTTCCAGACGCATCAGAGAGGTGCCATCAAAATCCTCAAGCCCCACACTGTTCATCAAGACATTGGCTTCTACCCCACAGTGACATCTGGCGTCCCCTTCTCCCAACCAACGGATCCTGTATTTCCATGTTCTTCTATATCCGCAGCCCCCACCCTATCCGCAGCTCCCTACACCCACCCATACCCTGTCCAATCCTGTGTTTTCCCCTGACTGACACAGGTCATTGAGCATACACACTCTAAAAACTGAAGTGTTAAAAGTAACTCTTGAAGTGTCATTTTTAACACTTACGAAGAGTGCGAGGAGGGACTACTCTCCTAGTGTTATACGAACACCCCATGACGTGTTACACCCCTAACACTTTGTGAAGTGTTACAGATATAACCTTTATAAAGTGTAGCTACAACACTTTCAGGGTAGGATCCACTCTTGACAGGGGTTGTTGCAACACTAACCAAGTGTTAGTTCCAACACTTCTGAGGGCTGATTCAACACATTCTAGGGGTTGTTTCAACTCTTCCAAGGGCTAATTGAACACATTCTAGGGGTAGGTTCTACTCCTTCCAGGTGCTGCTTCAACACATTCTAGGGGTTATTTCAACTCTTCCAAGGGCTACTTGAACACATTCTAGGGGTAGGTTCTACTCCTTCAAGGTGTTGCCTCAACACTTTCTATGGGTTGGCTCAACTCTTTCTTTGGGTTAGGCCAACCGTATAAAGGCTAGGATGTATAGACCTTTATCACTCAACAACCATCTTGGTCACCTTCCCTGTATACCCATTGGAAAAGATAACACCAATTATCATAACACAGAAAAGTCACAGACTACTTGCCCTTCCAGCCTCAGTTTGGTTACACTGCTTTGAATGGAAGTAAAACAAGATGGATGCACCATGATAAAGGTCTATTCATAGATCCCAAGGCCATTGATGAAGTTCATGACATATTTTTACAAACTTTATGTCTGACCTTAGCACAGGAAGAATAAAGTAAAGATAAACATATTATATAAAAGAATGTTCAAACTTTATTCATTCATTTGGTGACCAAAAGGCCAAATCACATGAATGACAAAAACTTTTAAAATACAATGAAAGTACAAATCTCAATTTCAAATTTCAAATCTTATTTTACAAAACATTCATAAATACCCAAGACAGTTTGGGAACTAAGTTTGATCCTTGGTCTTTACCTCAGATTAAGACCTCTGGGATTGTGGCCACAATCCCAGAGGTCTTAATCCTACGGTAAAAGACCGAGCATCGAACTTTGCACTTAATATTAAGGTAGCCTAATGGCAACATTTACATAAGAATAATGTACAAGGTTTTGAAATGTATGTGTAGACATACATGTTTTAAAAAAAAAAACCAATTCCAGCATTGATATGAAATAAGAAATGATTTTGTTTTTAATGTGTGCAACAAAAGTCACAGAATTTTGATACAACTTTTAAAGAACGTTCAAACTTTATTCATTCATTTGGTGACAAAAGGCCAAATCACATGAATAATAAAACTTTTAAAATACCATGAAAGTACAAATCTCAATTTCAAATTTCAAATTTCAAATTTCAAATTTTATTTTACAAAACATTCATAAATACCCAAGACAGTTTGGGAACCAAGTTTGATCCTTGGTCTTTACCTCGTTTTAAGACCTCTGGGATTGTGGCACAATCCCAGAGGTCTTAATCCTATGGTAAAAAACCGCGCATCGAACTTTGATTCCCTTAAAACTCTTTCTGGACGGCAAGCCTTTTGAAAGGCTCATGCGCGCATCGCGTTTTTACAGCGAGCGTTTTAAAAGGCTTGAACTTCATCACCTGACAACGGGTCTTGTTTTGACAACAGAGTCACAATTGACCAATAAGAATCACAACCTTTACTTTTATACCTTCAATAATCCAAATATAATCCACACATAATTGTTGAATTTAATTGTTTACAGTATCAAATTGCAATAATGAAAACAACGTTTAAAATTCAATAGTCTTTTCTCAGTAAGAGCTGAAACCTCTCAAATTTATTGATTTCATATCTCACGTTGGCAAATGATTTATATGATATTCGGTAGTTTTATTGTCATTTTGTTTGAGATAATTACCGTTACAAGCACAACACCGAACAAAAACCGCTTAAAATTCAATAGTCTGTTCTCAGTAAGAGCTGAAACCTCTCATATAATACGAGCCGACAGCAGGCGGAAAAACGTAATGAAACACTAAATTATCCTGTCATCAAAAAGACTTCAAATTTATTGATTTCATTTCTCACGTTGACAAATGATTTATATGATATTCGGTAGTTTTATTGTCATTTTGTTTGAGATAATTACCGTTACAAGCACAACAATACCGAACAAAAATAGTCTGTTCACAGCAAGAGCTGAAACCTCTGAAAAATTTACAAGCCGACTGCGGTTGTTTCCACATAATGAGCCATTTCAAGTCCAAAGTCCTTGACTTTTAATTTAGTAATTCAATGTTATTGAAATTCAGTAAATGGATGTTATTGCAATTCAACATACGATTGCAATACAAAAGACCACTCTGTAAAATGCTATTTTTTGAGTGAGCTGTACTGCTAAAATTAACATAAAAATTTCCTTTTGAGTGAACAGAAGCAATCAGGTGTTCGCGCGCTGTCGCACGCGAACACCTAAAAACCAAACAATTTCAAAAGAGGTGTTTGCGCCGTCGCACAAACACCTAATTAATTCCAGAGAGAAAGAGTTAATAATCATAGAGGGCGCCCCACTGGATGGCAGCTCCTCTTCAGTGCTCAGTCTTTTTGTATTAATTTTGTTAAATTTTGTTAAGTTCTACCTGGTACTTCAGCTTCTACTATTTACCACTGGTTGATTCATATACCAGGAACCTACTGGACATTTTGCTATGTGATCAGATGGATACTTTGATTGTTTTTAACGGATATATACTTTCTGATTTCTACCTAATGCCATTGAATGTTGGCATTTGATGTTCTACTTGGAGAGTGACTAATCCTCATTTGCATATTTGGTCATCACCTTCCAGGATAGCTCTTGACTGTAACTCATCCTAATTTGCATATGCTTACAACTGCTTTCTTTGTGTGGACAATGCCTATTCAATACACATATGGGTCAATGCCTACTTGAACTGGGACAATGGGAGCACAGTATGCTCTTTTCTTTATTGTGTTCATTTTTAATGGATCAATCTGTGTGTCTGACTATGCATTTGTAACTACACCCAAGTCATGTTTTCAATATGGGACTGCAAAGCAATATATCATCAATTTCTCGGAACTCGAATTGTGTACCATGCGAATACAAGCGCTACATTTCAGCTGGAACTTCTTGTTGCAGGAGATATAAGCCCAAATCCTGGCCCGGAAGTGACCGCAAGTAATAATTGTAATATTGATACACATCACAAAACACATGCAATAATAACTTATGATAGAAATCAACTTCTGACTTTCAAAAACCAAGCCACACCTATACGTCAAACTTTGCTGAATCATTTAAAGTTACTGGGAATCTACTCTTCTGACCATGCCTGCTATCTTAGATCTCGTTTAAAGCGGCGTGGTAGGAGAGGTGGAAGGCGTAAACCCTGGAATTCTGACTTTTTCCCTGAACAAACGACATCTCCGATCCCTACCATTGTTAGCTCACATTGTACCCACAAAGCTGATCAGGAAATCAACATAGAAAAGCTAACGGGTAACTTGAAACATATCTGCCATGAAACTTATGACAAGTTAAATGTACACATGTGGAATGCTCGTTCTATCGGAAACAAATCTTATATATTATGTGACCATATCATGGATAAAAATGTTGACATCATGCTTGTGACAGAGACCTGGCTTCGTAGTGATGACCCCGTCATTATATCGGAATGCACACCACCTGGTTATACATTTTAAATGTCCCCGAGGTAACGATCCGCATGGTGGCATTGCTATTGTATTCAGATCCTCTCTGAACTTATCTTTGACCAACATTGATTTTAACCCATCCACGTTTGAATTTGCTTCCGTCATGGATCCCAAGAAACGAGTGTTTTTTGTAATTTTATATCGTCCACCATCTTCACAAGAGAATGAATACAAGACTTCTGCTTTCCTACAAGAATTTGACGAGTTCTTATCCGAGATATGTCTTCTCCCTGGGAAACTCGTTCTGTGTGGAGACTTTAATATTCATGTGGATATTCCAAATAAGTGGGATGCCTCACATTTTCTTACTACACTCGCTGATATGGGTCTCAAACAGCACATCACTGAAGCCACTCATCAACGTGGACATACCTTGGACCTGCTCATCTCACGACCGGAAGATTCAATCATAAAGAATCACCAAGTTCGCAATATTCTTAACTCGGACCATTTTGTCATAAATGCTGATATTGACTTTTGTAAACCTAAACCACACATTATTGTTTCCAACTCTCGTAATTATCGTGATCTTGATCATGAGGCATTCACAAGTAATCTTACTGAGCTTTTTGAGTTTTTCCCATATGATGACGATCTTAATGAGCAAGTTGATTATTATAATAATACTCTTATTGATGTCCTTGATCGTCACTGTCCTAGTGTGACACGTACCCATACATTTAAATCTAAACCAGCTTGGTACACCCATGAACTTCATCTTGCACGTAGAGAGCGGCGTAAACTTGAGCGTAAGTGGAACAAATCCAATGACCACTGTGATCATAATCAGTATCTTGAACAAATTCATGTTTTTTCCAAAATGGTGCGTAAAGAAAAGGCCAAATATTACACTGATCAACTTTCAACGGCAGATACAAAAACTGTTTTCAGAACAGTCAATGTGCTGCTTAATCGTAACAACAAATCTCTTCCTCATACTCAATCCATGAGTGACTTGTCTGAAAAATTCAGTATTTTCTTTAAAAACAAAATTATTGCTATTAGGGAGCGGATTGAATCTGCCAACAATCATAGTGTTTTACCATCTGATCACATACCCTCTGCACTTGCTAATGATGATCACGTGACACCTCCTGGGATGTTTGATTTTACACCAGTTAGCGAGGATGACATATTAAAAATTGTCAAAAAATCCTCTAATAAATCCTGCGATCTGGATCCTATCCCCACATGGCTCCTGAAGGACAATATTCAGCCTCTTCTTGCTCCGCTCGTCTCCATTGTAAATGGTTCGCTTTCTACAGGCAAGTTTCCAGAAGCCTTAAAAGTGCCGTTGTGACACCTCTTATCAAGAAACCGACTCTTGATAAGGATTCTTTAAAGAATTATCGCCCTGTTTCTAATATTATGTTTGTTTCCAAAATCATTGAAAAGGTTGCTCTTGCTTGTGTTTCTGAACATGTTTGTACATATGACTTACATCAAAGGTTTCAATCAGCCTACAGGTCCGGCCACAGCACGGAGACGGCCTTACTGAGAGTCAAGAGTGATTTGGTTTATGCGATTGACAATCACCGGGCTGTCTTCCTGGTGTTGTTGGATCTGTCGGCTGCTTTCGATACTATTGATCATACCGTTCTTTTGCAAAGGTTGTCTACTGTGTATGGTTTTAATGGCAATGTTTTAAACTGGTTCCAATCCTATCTTTTTAAGCGTACTTGTAGAATTAAAGTGTATAATGTATATTCTGAACCACAAATTCTTGATTTTGGTTTGCCACAAGGTTCCTGTGTGGGACCAAAACTTTTCTCTTTTTATACCCACCCAATTGCTGACATCATTAAACGTTATAATGATGTGAATTTTCATTTTTATGCGGACGATACCCAACTGTATATATCTTTCGATCCTCGTGTCCCAGGTGAGGCTGAAAAGGCTCTATCTGTTTTAACAAAATGTATTGATGAAGTCAGTGGTTGGATGTCTCAAAATATGTTATGTCTGAATAACGACAAGACAGAATTTATTATTGTTGCAAATCCCAGAGTTTTAAATTGTCTTTCTGACATTTCACTTCGCGTTGGCGACACGATTATCAACTCTCGTCCTCATGTGCGCAATCTTGGTGTTGAATTTGATAGCTCTCTCAGTATGTCTCATCACATATCCACATTATGTCGTAGCTTGAATTTTCATCTGAGAAATTTATCCCGTGTTCGGATGTTCATTGATGATGTAACATGTCATCATGCTGTTCGCGCACTCGTCACTTCCAGGCTCGACTATTCAAACTCACTTCTGTATGGCACTTCCAAAAGGAAATTAATCGTCTTCAGCGCCTTCAAAATCGCGCCGCTAAACTTATTTTTAATGCGCCTAAATATGATCATGCCTCTCCTTATCTTCAGGAATTGCATTGGCTTCCTGTCATGGAACGAATTGAATTCAAGATTTTGGTTTTCGTTTTTAAATATTTTACCGGTTGTGCTCCCTCATACATTGAGGATATTATTTTTAGGTATAGGCCCGGCAGGAGTGGGCTTCGTTCGAGCTTGGATACTAGAATTCTTTCCAAACCAAGAACTCATTTTGTCGCCGCAAATAAAGGTTTTTATGCTGCCGCCCCTACACTCTGGGACAATCTTCCTCACAATATCCGTCATGCTACTTCACTTAACGAGTTTAAGAAAAAGTTAAAAACGCATCTGTACTCACGTAAATTCCATTCTAGTTTGTTGTAAATTGTATTTTGTTTATTGTATTTAATTTGTCATTTGATGCTATGTTGTAAAGCGCTGTGGTACCTTCCTGTGTAAGAGCGCTATATAAATGATGATTATTATTATTATTATTATTAATAATAAGGTGGCCTAATGGCTACATTTGCAGAGTTAACATTTACATAAGAATAATTTACAAAGCTTTGAAATGTATGTGTAGACATACATGTTAAAAAAAAAAATCAAATTCCAGCATCTTCCATTGATATGAAATAAGAAATGTGTGCAACAAAAGTCACAGAATTTTGATACAACTTTTAACATGAAAAAGAGCATTTATGAATGGGAATAAAAATTTGATGCTTGGTCTTTACCGTAGGATTAAGACTTCTGGGATTGTGGCCACGGGCGATGAAGGACATCGCCTTTGGCTTGGTCCTTCTCGCCCGTGGCCACAATCCCATCAGTCTTAATCCTACGGTAAAAGACTGCGCATCGAGTTAACATTTACATAAGAATAATGTACAAGGCTTTGAAATGTATGTGTAGCCATACATGTTTAAAAAAAAATTCCAGCATCTTCCATTGATATAGCAGAAGGCAAATCTGTATCATGCAAATATCACAATTTCAAAATATCATTAACAGATAGAATTTGTTATTCTTGTAGTATTACGATCCCAAACCAGTTTTGCATTATAGACCAATAAATTCTAGAACTTTTGGTGAAGAATTTAAAAAACATCTCAACCAAGGAAGATATGAGATTATAAAAATATCGAAAAAATTATTTGAATTCGAATTTTCCATAATATCCTTTACTTACATTAATGATTACACTGTAAGTGTGCAAACATAATAAGATTGGTGCAAATTGTAGAGTTCTAGAGATTAACCCTGCTGAGGTATTTGCATTTATCTCATAAAGATGGATTTTTTTTTTTAAATCACACATTTATCATCAATTTTCACGAGGCATATTTTAATAGGTGTTTTTTGTCCTCTCATTTAAAAGCTTTGACAAGCATTTGAGAAATTATCTCCTGCCAGAATATCAGCATTTGATTTTTTGATGATATTTTAAATTTGTGATATTTTCATGATACAAATATTTAAACAAAATATTTTTTAGCTGAACACCTAAAAGAGATGTTGAGGAGAACAATTATAAATCGCTGCAGAAGTAAATATGCAGTGTCCATTTACTTTCGACCATGAGTGTACATCCCACCCCGAAACTGCTTCAAGATTTCAAGAATATAGGGCCTACTGCTTGATTAATTGACTGATGAATCCAACACAGCACATGCGCTCTTTTCAAGAATAGCCAAGCCAAAAACGCACAACTCCAGAAAAATATAAAAGCCATATAGGGTCATTCCATGTCAAATCACCCCCCAAAAAATGGAAATTTAAACCTGACCCCCTTCAAATTGGTTCATTTTTGGTTTATGGGGTATTTTTGGCTGAAAAAGCTGAAATTTCAAGTTTTAGCTCTGTCGGACCAACGGTTTTCGTGCTACAGCCCACCGCCATTTTTCAAATGACCTGATCTCCCTAACCAGTGAGCCAAATTTGTTGATATTGGTATCTTTGGAAAGGTAATTGTGTAAGGAATCCAAATTTGCCATTATTTTTTATGTAAGAGCAATTTGAAGTTTGATAACCTTTTGACCTTTACTTTGACCTTTACTTTGACCTTGTGGATCACGTGACCTTGAGTTGAACTTGGGTGAAAATTATAACTCAACATGTTCTCTGCAAAATATCGAAAAATTGGAGGTATAATATTTTTCGTTTGCTTTCCAGCTCTTTTCAAAGTTTGCATACTTGATGCAAAAATGTACGAATCCTATACAATGTACATGTACTATAATACATGTATAAAAGATCAAGTTCCAGCCAGTATGTTGTCTTTGTTGCAGCCTGATTGAGAATGAATGTAACTACATGTATTTTTAAAGTGGCAATAACCATGATAGCAATCTAAATGATCCTGAAATTGTATAATTAACCATGTTTTCAATGATCAATTTTACCTTAAGAAATAACAGTATTTGGGAATTCCCAGGCCAGAATTTCATTCAAAAAGAAAGAATGGAAATTCCCAGAAGACATGTGCACCTAAATTTTGGGGAATTCCCATGTCTTCTTCAGGTCGTGCAATCAATTTCTGAAATAGCACAACCTATTTAAAAAGAATCAAGGAACAATTTTCACATACATGTACAGTATTATATTAAGAGTGTGAAGCTGGTCATATGTTTTGGAATGTGCATGTACATGTACATGTACATGTACTATAATTATTGCATAGGAATATCACATTTTTGCATCAGGTATGCCAACTTTGAGAAGAGCTGGAAAGCAAACAAAACATACTATACCTCCAATTTTTTGATATTTTGCAGAGAACATGTTGGGTTATAATTTTCATCCAAGTTCAACTCAAGGTCACGTGATCTATAAGGTCAAAGTAAAGGTCAAAAGGTCACCAAACTTCAAATTGCTCCTACCTAAAACATAATGGCATTCCTTACACAATTACCTTTCCAAAGATAACAAATATCAACAAATTTGGCTCACTGGTTAGGGAGATAGTGTCATTTGAAAAATGGCAGTCACGCCCATTTTGGCCAAAATCACACAATAAATGGTGGCCCGTAGCGCAAAAACCATTGGTCCGACAGGGCTAAAACTTGAAATTTCAGCTTTTTCAGCCAAAATTACCCCATAAACCAAAAATGAACCAATTTGAAGGGGGTGGGGTTTAACCTATTGGGTGATCTGACACGGAATGACAATACAGCAATGGTGGGTACTCGAAGTTGAAGACGTATAGTGCAGCTTGAATATACGGTATACTGCACTTGTGATATCTTGTGTCACACGGGATTGCTTCATTGTCCAGAATAGCGAAATACTGTCCTGGGTTGTCCCAGGAGCCCAGGCAAAGGAGGTATGGTTGACTCCTCTGGCATTTCTTACGTTGCATGTAATACTCGATACTTGTTCCAACTTGAAAAGGACGAAATATCAAATGCTATCATAATCTATATGTACATGTACTGATTACAGATTTATTCAACATGTAATTTAAGACAGAGTGAAACAACATCTTATTTACAACATCATACATTACTTTGCAATTTCACATGTTGACAATGTGCCTTGAGAAAAAAATCAATCAATAAAGTTTTGATTTTTAGGGAAAAAACGACCGTAAAAGCTGTTAATCTGAGGTCATATGTAACCAAGTACAATAACGATATAGCGATACGGTATGTTGTATCAATGTTGTAAATTAAGATTTTTGTTATATGAAACCGGGGGAATATACAACCATGTCGGTTATATTATGGACGCAACGTTGAAAGGAATGTCCTTATTGTAGTTGTACGTTTTGTATCTTGTTTGCTTAATATTAGCTATGTAGTGTTATTATTGCATTCTCGTGTTACATTTAGGAATGTTCAGTCCGAGTTATAAAACGCGGTAAAGCTAGGGGGTCTTGCCACCACTGAGGGCTATAACACCTACGTCCTTGTCTTGCCCTGTGGCAATTTTTTGGGGTTGCAGCGGGTACGGCGATTTAGAGCCTGGCTGGCACTTGCCAACGCGCTGCTGGTGACGGCGGTTGCGAAGGCGAACGTCTGTCCAGTGAGCCTTAATTGTAGTTTCGCCTTTGTGTCAGGATGTTCTTCGACTATTACAGTACATGTCTGATACAGGTAAATGATACATTTTTACTTATTTTTTAAATTTTATTTTCACTGGAAATTGTCTTTGTAATTTTTAGAGTTTAGTAGGGGAAAGGTAAGTTTAAGTAAAGAAACATTTTTTTTTGGTGTCGAGACAAATTCTATAAGTGTTCGGTGAGCTTTGGGAATCGACGTCAAGTCGACCACAGCACCGGCTAGTTCATTAATTTAGCAGTGGGAAAAGTTACGATAACTTGGTATACGTCTCAGTGACGTGGTTGCGAAGATTAATGGAGAAAATAACTTCCATTCAGAGTGAGGCATAACTCGAAATAACTTCGTAAGAGGCTAGCTTTGTTTGGGATTATTGGTTATCTGACAGGCGTATTGGAATGAATCCTTTACAGGAGGCTGTCAGTATTTGTCACTTTGTATAGTGATGGCAGACTTTTATAATTTGTCGCCGTTGATGTCAATAAGTAAATTGTTGGGATGTTTGGGAGAAATTAAACAAATAATATTTTCGGAAGACGGGAGAGGCATATGGATTAATCGAGTATGTGTTTTTATGTATTTTAAAGATATTTTAAAGAAGTGCGATGAAGTTGGTTTGGGTTGGAGAGTGATAGAGATTTCTTTTCGGCTGTAATTCGAAGTCAATTCGTACAGTCCGATTTGAGTAATCTGGTCCTCCCATGGGGATTGTAGTTTACGAATGTGTTGCTTTTTTAAGTTATGAACGATGGAAGTTCCGCCGTTTTGTAGAGGCATTGCATGCGAGTCCGTCATGGACATCGGCATATTTCTTGTCATTACATGCATAGATAGTGACCGCAGAACTTGAGCGTACTGTACATGGTTTTTGGTTGTGTTTTAGCATATTATTGTAATTCACTTCATTTTAGACCATCGTCCACCTGCTGATGACAGCCGCAGAAGGTTGTTTTAGCCAGAGACTGGATTTTTATCATGGTGCCGAAATGGTGGGTCCGTGATCTGTAGACCCATTGTCGCTGGTTGGGGTATGTTTATGGCCCATTAGTTATTCCGTTGATTGGTTTATGGGTTCTTGCAAAGGGATCGGGGATCGCTCTTAACGTAAATGGCTGTTGGGTCTGGTATGATGTTTTTGTCGGAAAGCGCTATTATTGTTTATCATAATTATTGTTAATTGCGCCTTAATTCTTCCATTTCATTTTTATTATGTATACCATTTTGTATTAAAGAAACTTGTGGTTAACTGAATAATTCAATTAGATTGATATAGAACATGAGGTGAACCGTATTTTGTGCTGATTTAAAGTTGTTATTTTTCTGTTTGTTTTAACAGGGTTTTTTTGTGTGTGTGTTTGGTTTCGGGTTTACGTTTTCATTTTGGTTGTAGTTCTCTAGATTTGTGATTTCATTAAAGTTCATTGGTCCACGGTATCCTTACTTGCATTCTGTGTATTATTCCTGGGTGTGCAAAAGCTCCGGTTACATATATAAACAGGGGGGTTTAAACCATTATGGGTAATATTATTATGCCCTGACATATTCTAACATAAACAAACCACTTTTGTTTATCATACAATGCATATTTCCAATTTGTAGATTTATTGATATTTATTCTGAGGCACGATAAACATACGTTTATATTTGGATGGCTGCAATGCATTATGGGTATTCCCAACATGACCCCATCTCAATATTCACACTCAGTAAGTCATAACCTTTTGATACCTTACTCTCTTCAATTGGCAAAAGATGCAAAATTTATTAATAATTTCCACACCTGACCTTGATGTTTAGAGTATCAAATTACAGTATCAAATTACACTAATTACATTAATTACGTCCATATGTAAAATAACCTGGGTAGAAACTATTGGTGATGAAATTTAGTGTAGGCTATTTTAGCTAGTTTAGAGGATCGTTATGTTTTCACATAGTTATGTGAAAACATAACGATAGGATCATCCTAGCTAGGCTATTTAAATGCATAGTCATGCATGTTGTAGTCTAGACTGGTTTGCCCAGTGTAAACTGTAAATATTTTCCATATTACTGTAAATATTTACAGTTTACACTCGGCCCAGGCCAGGTTTAGACACATTTACTAAAATTAGATTACTTCCAAGTGGCCGCCACCTTGAAAAATGAGTCTGGTGGCAATTTTGAAGAAAAAAAAAGCTCACAGAATATTCAAGAAAATCAGTTTTGAAAATCAAATAACATCGGAGCAAATGCATAAGATACTTCTGTCAAAACAGACACAGAATATATACAAGTGGCTAATGATTCATTAGCATACATTTACTTCAACACTCACCTATTTCATAAAATAGAACTAGAAAGTAGAAGGCTATATTTTGCCTTGATTTTGCTTGATCAATGGTATGGCCGCCGCCGCCTCGATATCGATCATGCAAAAGAAAATTGCATTGTGGGTAATTAGGTCTGCGCGCGCCGCCCGGCGCCCGCACTACTTTCGATTAACTCTGACGTCATTGTCGGGCCGACTCGGGGGAGAACGGGTTACTCAGATCAATGACGTCACTCGACACGTATTGATGATGCCCCCCCATTAGGACAAGAAGTACAATTTCACGTAGCTATTTCAGTATAGATAACTACTATTTTTAACAAGTTCAATACAGTTAAAGGAAGCGTTTTGGTTGTACGTTGGTTTTTTTTTTTTTTTTACATCGTCCCGAATATATTAATAAGGTAAACAAAATTAAATGTCCGCGATCATTTTATGGTGACCTTTGACATTAATACCGCCACATCACAAGAGTGCGTATGTCGTTCGTTTAGCTCTTGCTTTGGGCTCATCCGGGAAGCTCACTCGGGTCAACTCGGGGAAGCTACTCGAACGCACCCTAAGAAAATGAAATGCGACACCAGGAAAGTGTTACAAGTAAACTCGGCGAATGGTTAGAATTCAACACCACGAAAAGTGTTAGGATTACACTTGGCTTGGGGTGTTAGTATGACACTACGGGGTGTTAGACTTGCCTTTACTTAACACTTGAAGGGTTGAACAGAATGCTACACTTACAAAGGGTTACATTTTAACACTTCAGTTTTTAGAGTGCACACCATTGGCCCTCTTCAGAAGATCCAGTCTCCATTGAGCTGACGACCTGCATGCAGTGGCGTAGTCGGGGAGATGTATTTTGACATAATTTTTCGGTTAATTTGACTTTTGTGTCGGTATAAATTAACCCCAAAAAATGTTTTCCCCCACTCTGAAAATCCTGGCTACGCCACTGCCTGCATGTACATGGATCCAGCACCCTACACCCAGTTCCAACGACATTCTCCTGAAGACGATCAGTTTGTCACGTCCCAACTACAGCATCGGCCCCAACTACAGTTGGGACAGCATAGTTGGGACGTAACAAGAGTATTCTGAGTAAGACTAATTGCGGTGACACCATGTGAAATTCTCTCTATTGAGTAGTAATTAGTTCTGAAAAGAACTGGAGGTACAACTCGATGTTTCGATCAGTATGCTCTGATCGTCCTCAGGAGAATGAAGAGAGTATTCTGAATGAAAGGCCGAGTTATCGTCACCACTTGTTCTTCTCAGAACCAACACATATTACACATCATAAATAATTATACATCGCCCGTGTTTTACTGTTGGAACATTGATAATTTCCTATTCTTAAGGAATACAAATAATTCGAAAGAGATATTTCACACAATAGTCGCTAGAAGCTTTGTTTAAAAGTAAAACGTGCCAAATTGAATTGGAAATTCATTTCGGTACATATACTCACTGCCATGGTAAAGCCATGTATCTCGCGACTATTTTGTGAAATGTGTCATTCTCTCTCATCCAAATTCGGTTTTCAAAAGAACACCACGTTACTTTCGTCGCCTGCTAAATTCTCTATGAAAATTATATTTCGAAGAATCATTAGTTTTTGAGTGCCAACAGTAGGTTCGTACGTACCCACACGCGACACTATAAAAATGATTCCGCCGCCGTTGGACTGAATAATTAATTTGGCCCCTTACTTAATATTCTCAGCTTCATTGAGCTTTACACAATATACAATAATCTGAATACGTCGACATGAGATACAGTTTCCTTATTGTAGCCATAATGGTTTTCACAACACCAGCAGTACAGAATGTAAATAATTAATTATTAATTCCAGTAATGGATCTTCTTGGAGCGCTAGCCTTGCTTGATGACTATGCCAGTAATAACACAATCTATTAAACTGGTGATATAAATCATAATATGTGACCCGCTTCATCGAAATGAGGAATGTTCCCCAAATTTCACATTTTGAGATATATGGATATCAACTTGAAGAGAATTTAATGGGCTTTCTGATGATACCAAACATTCATTTTTGGGGTTCATTTCATTCCTGTGTTAGGATGTGATAAATTGATAATGTTATAATGCGGTCATGCACGTTTTGTGAACTTTGGAATTCCATTACAAGGAAACATGTGTTGGCGGACATTTCCTCATTTTGTTCGATGGAGCGGGTCGCATATGATACAATCAAAATGTTCGTAAGCCAGCCAGTTACCAAGGGCAACCATTGCGTCAGTTGATAAACAGAAGACCATGTAATAAAAGAGGTATCAATATCTAATTCAAACAGTATCCATCATATGATACAACAAAACACTTATCGTTGCTACAGGGAATTCATCCATTCAGTCTGTTGCTCTTTTGCAATAGAAATTTGTTGAGTGAGATGTACAAAATGTACACAAATGTTCAAATTCACAAAAAACACGCCTTTCACCCCCACGTGATCACCAACCTGATACATTGGTATCAACCAGTTTGAGAATTTAAAGATCCCAAGCTATCATAGCAGGCGTATGTCTTATTTAGATAAAACCCTTCATAATCTTATCACGTTTAAAATTAGTCTACACATAGAATGCTACAAGTCAGAATTCACTTTATGTTAATACAATTGACGTTACACCAAACATACTTTCAGAACTGGTAAACCTTTTCTTTCTATTGCCAACAGTGTACAAGTATTGGATAGTGCTGCATTTGATCCTTCTCACATTTATAATTTATATCCTGTGCCTCTCAAGGACAAATTTGTTATGTTAATAATAATTATGGTCTTCAGTAGAGGGTCTATTTCATGATCAATGTATTATAGCTCACAAGGTGTCAACGTGTCAAGATGTCAACTAATTCTATCCCGATTTGGAGATTATTTTATCCTGATTGAAACCCTATTCTCCCAATGAGGATAAAATTCGGGAAACCATCGAGTGACAACGACACCTGCTGTATTATTATGTATCGTCATCATCATTCATGCGTTAACTTAGTTACACAAAATGAAGAAGAAAATTTAATTTGGGTAAATAATTATATTTAGCTCTTGCTAATCTTCTCAACTGAGCCTTGCACAATATACAGCATACTGTTTGCATCTACATGAGATAGCCATAATGGTTTCACATCACCAGCAGTGCATAATGTAAACTAGAAAAACACTCTTAGAACGCAAACCTCCGCCAAGTAGAGCTGGGCAGAAATTCAGAGAAAAAATTCGATTACCCTATTTGATTAAGCGAACTCGTAGATTAATAATATAAAATTAAAAAAATAAAAATAAATCCTCAGTATTCGATTACCCTATTTGATTATGCTGAATCGTACATAAATTTTGTATAAAAAAAATCCTCAGGATTCAAACCAGGGTCTCGGACGTGACAACCGTACATCTTACCCACTGAGCCACTAAGGATTCTTGAAACTTTTCGAAAACATTAGGTTATGAGTAAATAGGTCAGTTTGCGCACCAATTGGTTCTATTTATATTAACTCACTGGTCCGCGATAGATATTGACCTAAAATACGCTTTCCTAAACTCGGATCTTCAAGAAAATTTAATCAATTGGTCAATGTAGCAAACTCAACATATTTAGCAAATTTCATCCAAATCCGTGGAGGACTTTTTGAGGTAGGCTATCCTGTACAGAGATACACACACAAACACCCCTCTCATTCAATAGAGGTCTGAGGACCTCTATTGTTCTTCTATTGGTTGGACACGATTTTGGTTTTGTGCACGATGTCTTCCCAAGGACAACGAAGAACAAAGATCTGCCGTCCAAGCAGGCACGTGCATACATAGGTCCCAAAGGGTGCTTGAGCCCCTGCCCTTTTTGCCTAGTATAAAAAGTGCCCTTTTTAGCCCAAGGTTTTTTTTTTTTTTGTTTTTTGAATGAATTATTAAGTTCCTGTTGCGCATAGACTGCCCTGCCTAGTTGAAAGATGTCAGGATAGAATAAAATTAGAATAAATATTAGGTCAGCAGAGATGCCCCTCACTATTCCTGTGCACGGCCCGTACACCCCCTCCGCGAAACTAGATTTCACGCATAGCCGCGCGCGCCTATACGTCTTTGATAGGCAGGCACACGCTGTCACTGAAACACGAAATTGACATCCCGCTCCCACTCGAGACCTATGTCTTACAGTTAGCCTACTTCAAAGCAACTACTACACTTACTTCATTAGGTAGGTAGCTATTTGCCCCAATACATGTTCATTTTCGGTTTTGTGTTATTGGTGCACTTTATGATTGTTTGACTAGGCGGAGCTCCGTTTTCTTGTGCAAATATCAGGTGATATGATACGTTTATTATAAATTTGAGACTTAAGGGGATAATTAGACTTGGTGGACTTGGTCCTTGACTATAGGCTCACTCACCACCAGATCAGATTGTAAATGAAAACCAGTCATCAACATAATCTGATCTGATTGTAATGTTAAAAACCATATTATGCGTTTTTATTAATAAATAAACGCCCAATTTTTTTTTAGCTCGGGCGCTACGCGCGCTCGCATGGAATTACACTGCCCTTTTCAGACTCTGAGCCCCTGCCCCTCTACAACCCTGTGCACGTCCCTGCGTCCAAGGACCTATTGTTCCCCTTCATGTCCTCAGACGGTTTGCAGTGCAAGCCCACAGGTTCCAGTAATGGAGCTTCTTCAAGCCTTGCTTGATGACTATGCCAGTAATAAAACAATCCATTCAACTGGTGATATAAATCATATAACACAATCAAAATGCTACAAGCAAGCCAGTTACCAAGGGCAACCATTTATTTGCGTACGTCAATTAATTAAAAAACAGAAGACCTTACAATAAAAGAGATATCAATTTTGAATTTAAACAGTATCCATCATATTGATAAAACAAAACACTATGGTAAGTCTTAGCATGGTTAGTTAAAGTTGCCCTTTAATTTGCAATACCAATTGGATGAGTCCGACAAAATGCGCACAAATGTAATCAGGGGCGTAGCGAAGACATTTTCTTTGGGGGATGTGGAGCCAATTTGCCGACTGACATGAGAGTCGGCAAACCCATAGCTCAAGGTTTGCCGACTGATAATTTATTCTGGACCAACCCTTGTTGTAGTACCTTTGATGCTTCATTTGCTAACTGAGGCTGTAAATGCCGACTGAGAAAAATTATTAGGGGTGTCACTCCGGCCCTTAATCAAATGTACCAATTCACCAAATCTCATGCCATTCTCCCATGTATAATAATAACCATTCACCAGCCTTGTAGGTATCAAGACCAGTCTCTGTCTCCCCAACGGTCGGGAGACCGGTGGGGAGACCGAGACCGAGACCGAGACCCTCCCCCACCCCCACCCTCCGCTTGCTGGCTTCGCAGCTGCCTCGCTGGTTCGTCTCGCGTAGCTTGCTGTTTTTTCCGCAACCGTTGCGTGCAGCCTAAACTGGTCCAAGTGTGTACATCCGCTGCAAAATAGTGCAGCTTTGTCGAGATATAGCTGCTTGTGGAAAATTGTTTATGGAAAAAGATATTTAAATTAAATGTGTATATTCACACGTGAGAAGCCATAGATATAGTTAAATCAAATTATTAGTATTTTGTTGGATCTGTTTTCGTATCACTATTATTAATTAAAATAACAATGATCGAAGTAAGCTATAATCCTCAATTTACCCTAAATGACGCACCTAAGGTTATATAATCAACTGGACGGTAACTTACAAATGAAATTAGCAGTTTGGTGTTTCAGTGAAGGATTCTCTTGTAAAATGCTGAATTTCAATGCATGATCATACGCGTGGACGTCTGGAGCGCCGTTTTTTGAGACGCACAGAATTGTGGTCGTCAAAAAATTGATGTTGGTATAATGACTCACCCCCCGAAACTGTTAAAGTTGATGGGGGCACAGAAAATGTACCCAAGAAGAAAAACAGTTGAATCATGTTTCATCTTATTCCAGATGGTTGTAAAATTGTTTTTAATCTTGAAAAAAAAAAATTGTTTTCGATTTAAAAAAAAAATGGTATAATTTGGAGCTCTCAAAACTTTTAATCAATATTCTTGAAAGACCAATAAAATGGAAGGTGGTAAAAAATTTTGCAAAAAGTACTTTAAAACTTTGAAATGCTGTTAACATTTTGTCAAATAAAATATTTCTTTTCATAACCATGATATTAATGTTTCATTTTCTCAATAATTTTCCACTACCGTCGAAATAAACACCAACGAATTAAGTAGTCTTCGTTCGCTTTTTCTATAAGGAATGTATCCATTTTGAGGATCAGTATTTCTTTAAAAAATCATTGCAAATGCAAAGCATTCATATATTTTGGTTTCCACAGACAACAGCTTGTTGACGGCATAGAACAATAAAATCACAGATGTTCTTGAAAAAAAAATTGAGGTCATGTAAATCTCTTACTATTTGTATCTAGTAAAATCAGTGGTTAAACAACTTTTTCCACTTTCACAAGCACTAACTTTCCATTAAATCATACAATTTCACTAAAAATTTTATTTCTGTAACAAGCACGACTTAGATAAGTTTATGCAACCAGTAATACGCCATAGTTTTGTAAGTTTTCCGAGAAATGCTAAGCCAAAGGTAGCGCGCTACAAATCTTTATTATTATTAAGTAAGCTATTATATAATTATATCCATGCGCCCACCACACGCACAGCATGCACGGGACCTTATGCATATGATGTCACAAACTGAATATCGCCCTCTATCAGAGGCTAGAGAAGGTCACTCATTGGTTCATGTATGCGCGCTGTTTTATCATCCCAATAGGCTACGTAGGTCTATCCTAGTTACTTATACATTTGAAAGAAACCCCCTCTCCTGGCTGCACCATTTGTTTTCATTAGATGGCAATGAAAATGTTCTTGAATTGTTGTACAATGTTATTATGAAATATTATTTTTTAAGGGATACATTGTTTGGAGTGAATAAAGAAAAACTGGCTAGATTGGTGGTGATTTGAACATGCGACCTCTGAGGAAAACAAGAATCGCCTCATAGCTGCATAATTATTATTAAGATAGCAAGGGTAATTTCTAATGTAGAAATTGCAGTTTTAATGCAATTACCCTCATTTACCTTGGAATTAACAAACGTTTTTTTTTTTAGAAATAGCAATTTGATTGAGCCTGTTATGTATTATTATCGAACGACCATTTAGATGGCAACAAAATTATTGTTCAAAATTAATTCCAGCCGTATGAGGGCGCCATTCACAGGGAAATCCCCACAACAACCCAGACGAAACAATTCCTGCCCATTGGAATTGATTACGCGTGTGACAGAGCTGAATGACATGTACATTCGGTTCAGCTAAAAGAAGAAAATGATGTGGCGGATTTAAAGCTTGAAAATGTTAACTGTAGCTGGGTTTCTCATCCACGGGTAGGTCCTGTTGACTTGTGTTCTACTGCCCCACATCTGTCCAGCCGCGCTAGCCGTATACTTGCCCTTCTTCATCCTTCAATCAACCGGAACATCAGGTACTAGTGTACTAGTAAAGAATTGCACATTTAAAAAAAAAATAACAGACTTTTTTTTTTCAACTTTTGATCTGCTAATTATTGCAACCTAAAACTTAGTAATTAGGTAACCTTGCCCAAGCAGACACTTTTGGCATCAAATCCATTATTCTGGGATATCTCACTTTTATGAAATAAAAAAAATAAATAAAAAAATAAACTTTAAATTTCACCAAAGTTACGTACCCATCTCATCACAATAGTAAACTTTATGCCAAAAGTGTCCGCTTGGGCAAGCTTACCTAATCACAAAATTTTAGATCGTAATAATTAGCAGATCAAAAGTTGAAAAATCGCTCCTTTTTTGTACATGTGGCGCTAGGGCCAAGGATACGGAGGGAGTCCAGTGCATTGGCCCTAGAATGGGGCTAGATGTTCCCCGATCATGAAACTCTCGATGATCGATGAGCTTTGCTTTTCATGTTTTCATTTTATTTGTGCATAAGCATTGAAACTTGAATTGAACGCATGTGTTCTTTAACAGTACGTTTGTTACGGACGTTATACAATCTTTGATTTATTTCTCAGGAGTCCAGTGCCCTAGAATGGGTTTAGGTTGGGGGGACACGTGCCCCCTGTGACCCCCCCCCCCCAGTAGTTACGCCACTGCAAGGGTTGAGTTGTCTCGTGGGTTAAGTTTTTTGAGGGTCGAGTTGTCACAAGGGTCGAGTTGTCACAAGGGTTGAGTTGTCACAAGGGTCGAGTTGTCACAAGGGTCGAGTTGTCACAAGGGTCGAGTTGTCACAAGGGTCGAGTTGTCACAAGGGTCGAGTTGTCACAAGGGTCGAGTTGTCACAAGAGTCGAGTTGTCACAAGGGTCGAGTTGTCACAAAGGTGTTTTTTTTTAGGTAGAGTTGTCACAAGGGTCGATTTTTGTCAGTGTCGTGTTGTCACAAGGGTTGAGATGTCTTAACCCCAATTCAACATCCCTACATGTACGTATGTACATAGAGAAAGGTCTCTATGGTATGTATGGGTGTTGGGGATGTTGTGAGGCTATTGTCTCTTCCATCACTGAAAATTTTGGATTCAAAATGTTTCATTTGATGCTTGTTTGAACTTTAGCTGTTAATGTATCTTGATGAAATCTCAATGCTATATGTGGTTCTGGACCCTCAAAGGAACAACATGACCGAAGAGAAAAATATGTTTGTGAAGAAAAGAAATCTGTCCAACCATGCTCAAATGTGGACATCTTTTTATTTTGATCATGATAGAAGCTAGTCCGAATGCCTCTTCCCTTCACAGTCTCCTATTGTTTAGAATAATAATGTAATTGTCGCTGTGACAATTCGTTGCAGTTTTCACGAAGTGACGGATTGCTAAAAAATCGTAACTTTTTTTTAAATGAGTTTAGTCAATATTTGGACTTCAAATACTGTTATCTTTCATTTCACCAAGTTTTAATCCTCAAAACTTTCTAGTTTTCTAATTAAAGTAATTAAGTCAACTGTGGTTTTTAAGTTTTCATGAAGTGACCGATTGCAGCATTGTGCATGTATTACTGCATGTATTTTATGCGAACGGCATGTTTTTAAGTTTTTTGAAGTGACGCGAAGGGTCACGCCACACGTGTGCTGCACGAAGTTGACGCATGTCCCCATACTAATGCACGGGAAAGGTCACTTCCTGAAAACTTGACAACAGTGTGTAGAGTTTTCACGAAATGACGGTTTGGTTTATAAGTATGTTACTCGTTTATAGTTATTTTCCTATGAGCTACAAAATGAATACAGTTATGTGCCATTCGAGATTTCAGCTTTCTAACAAAGTAAAAATGAATGTTCTTCGAGATTAAAATGACATCGAAACCGTGATTGTAAAACTTTACCAACTTCGGTTGTCGAGAGGCAAGCTCGGTGGTCGAGAGGTTAAGACGTCTGCACTAGTAAGCAGGAGGTCGTGGGTTCGAATCCTGCCCAAGTTGCCTGCGTAGTTTTTTCACAGACACTCGGAAAGCACTGAGTATACAGTGCTATGCACACATCGGTGTAGGGCAAAATTGAATCAATTGTTTATCTCCCGACGCAAGAATTTCACCAACCTATATTTACCAACTTCAATCGCTTATATCTCACAACGCGATTTTACCACTACGTAGACGAATATGTCACTTGGTGAAAACTGCGACGAATTGTTTACAGTGACAATTATGTCATTATTCTAAAAAATAGGAGACTGTGAAGGAAAGAGGCATTCGGTCTAGATAGAAGTGTAAATTTCATTTTGACAGGTATAGAAATTCTACAACTCTGCAACCCCCACAGCAAACTGCAGGATGTTTAAACCTTTCATCACCACCATGTTCTCTGCAGTATGCATCATCATCATCATCATCATGCTATTTCAGCCAGTGTCAGCATCAGGAGAGTCATCATCCAGCCCAGACGATGGTATGAGGATCAGGGAAACGGTGGCATTCGAATCAGGCAAGAAGCTGAGGTTGTTTCAACTGGACCCAGTCAAGGTAAATGTTGTTGATAAATAACAATTCAAAGAACTTTCCTTCACATAGAATTGTGAAGGACTCTATAACAAATATTTTATAATTGTCCTGTCCCTTAGCCCCATTCAAGGGCCAATACACTGGACTCCCTCCGTATCCCTTTTTTCAATTTTTGATCTGCTAATTATTACAACCTAAAACATAGTGGAGTGTCGTGGCCGAGCGGTCTAGCTTACCGGACTCAAGTTCTGGTGTTAGCAGCAGAATGTGGGTTCGAATCCCGGCCGTGACACTTGTGTCCTTGAGCAAGACACTTAACCATAATTGCTTCTCTCCACCCAGGGGTTAAATGGGTACCTGTGAGGGCAGAGTTGGTTGATTAGCCCTACATGTATATGCGCTGTAATGGCAGCAATTGAGCTGTATACTCCCCAGGGAGCTGAGATGGTTTCAGGAATGATTTATGAGCCTTATGAGCAAGGGTAGTAATATGCGCCTTGAGCACCACTCAGTTGGTGGATACGTGCGCTATATAAGTCCACACATTATTATTATTATTATTATTATTATTATTATTATTATTATTATTATTATTATTATTATTATTATTATTATTATTATTATTATTATTATTATTATTATTATTATTATTATTATTATTATTATTATTATTATTATTATTATTATTATTATTATTATTATTATTATTATTAGGTGTTCGAGAGCGCAGCGCGAACACCTATTGTTTTTGTACTGTTTTTTTTTTTACTTCTCCTTCTTCTCAGTGGCGATCTGTCCGGTAACAAAGGCATCCTTGCTAAGCATATACAGCCTTCAAACTTAACACATAAACAGAACATATCAAGCAGACGAAACCGTTTTCTGTGACGTCATGATTACGTCATCAGGTGTCGAATTACGCTAAATCAAAGTTTAATATTTCGAAAAATCATATCTCATGAACCACAAAGGATATTTTCACAATCTTTGCATCATCTGAAAGATCTTGAATTATGTAATTTTTCGTTTTTAGACGTGACCCCAATTCGACCTTTCGTTCCGGTCAAAACCGGAAGTTGAAAATTTCAACATTTCAAAAATCATATCTCATGAACCATATAAGATATTTTCACAATCTTTTATCATCTTAAAGATCTTGAACTATGTCACATTTCGTTTTTGGACGTGACCCAATCTGACCTTTCCTTCCGGTCGAAACCGGAAGGTTAAGTGAAAACAATTACTATTCCTGTATGTACGATCTATAGCCCATCGCGCGTGCACAGAATACGTAAACACAGGAATTTACTGAGTTTAATATAGGCCTACAACGTAACGGAATGAAACGAGTGTGGAAAATTTCTCCTTTTTTACATGATATTGGGTCACAAATGTTCCTTCCTCAAGTCATCACCTCTCAATATAACAAACCTGAAGATTTTTTTTGGGAAAATGCATGGAAATTTACACCATTCTCATTCAATGCGGCATTTGTACGGTACATGTCCCGCAGTGTAACATGAGTATGTGTGTTGTGTATGAAGCGTCAGTGAAATTGTGCTTTGTTCAGACTGCTTCGCAGAATCGTGCTTTAAATAGAACGGGTCAAACGGCAGTTACAAGGCTCAGACTGTCACAGCAGATGTTGTGCCTACAATATAAAACTTTCCAGTACATCTACAAAAGGTAACTTTTCTTATAATTATGGTGATTTAGGTTTTATGGTATTATTTTAATATTGCGTTAGTTTCATTTAATTTGGGACGATTGAGGGCGCATTTCATGATTTACGGTCCTCGGATGCTGATTATATGAGTGATGACGAAACAAGTAGTCCAAACAAATTTATGAACGGGTATGATATTCTTTAAGTACTTCGATTGAAGGATGTTTATTACATCACACTAATTATTGTAACATTATTTAAAGCCAAAGCCAGTGTAGATTTTATATTTGAATTAGATTTAACCTATAATTTAGTGCCGCGCATGGGTTTTGTTTACTTGTTTTGGAGTGAAGCGGCCGAGTTTTCCCACGTCAGACTGCCACATTTTCTGGTAGACAGCGTTAAGTGTAAACTTTTGGGAGTTTTGTCATCAAACCTTTGAAGTTAAATTGTCATCGACTGGTGAGTAGATCATATATAGTAATAGTGTAAAATGAGTAGGATTTATTGACATAAAACATGTAGGTTTCAGGCCATGGCAATATTTAAAATTAAATGTTTTCCTGTACATGTAACACAGTTACTGTTATGATGTATTGAATTATGCCTATGCTAATGGGTTAGGATTGAATTGTACACACATGTATCTAATATAATTTTATGTATTGTGTTTACTAGGTTTTTCTTGGATGTCAGAACAATATAAATGCCATATAAAAGCGCAGGTTAAACCTCATATTTTCTGTCTCATCAAGCTGTTTATTTTATCCATCTCTGGATCATCTTACTACATAATTTTAAGATTAAAATTAGTTGATACCTATACTTTTACAGTGTCACATAAAGTAGGTGATGTATGGTCCATGTATTTGTTTCTTCCATGGCTACTTGTATTCCCCTTGTAGTGAGGAAGTTAATCACCTTAAAATCAAACATTTCACAAATTGATTGTTAGAAGTATGCCAGAAGTTCCAGAATAAGTGTTACTGATGGGCTCATAATTCTACTTTTGGCAATACATAGATCTGTGTTTTTATTGAAAGAGTAGATGTAAACAAGCATTTGAAATTGAAATCATTTATTTATTATCTTCCAGCGTAAGAAGAAACGAAACCACTCAAAGTACAACATGACTCACAAGATATGTGGTGAATAGAGGAACCCAACACACTAGAAGTTACTACTGCAGTGAAATACCCTGATGTGTCCATTATTCAGAAAGAACAGTCGTATTTTTAACAAAATGGTCAGAGCACAGACCAGATTAGAAGTTTTTAAGATTGTCAACACTCAGCATTGCACCTTTGGTAAAAATTATTCTGAGACACCCAAGCATATTTTTTGGTAAATTTAATTGTTTACAATGTGGCTTGAATTTGAAATCGGGTGAAAAAGGTTTTCAGGCACAGCAGTTTAAATACAAAATGAATTACTTTTGATTTTGAGGCAAGAGATCCAGATTGTGCAAATGGAATAATGTGTATAAATTTGTAATCGAAAAGCATCAATGAACTTCCCACAATGATTGTTTAATAACCAAAAAAGAGTCTAGAAAAAAAAGAGTCTAGAACAACAAAATGGTAAGTATTGTTTTCCCAAATTGTTGGGTGTTTACTTTAAATATTGGTTTTGGTTAGCCGGTTAGCAAATTTCTAAATGGTCAGTGAATTTTGTTTCATTTTAATTAATGTAATAACCAAATTATATGTTTCATTATCATTAATAAATAAATAAATTAAAAAGATTAAGGCCTACACGCGTTTAAGCATTATTCTGATACAGAACCTTAAAACTTAACACATAGACCTTAACATGTAGTTGTATCCTCGGTTGTGACATCATGGTTAAGGCATCAGATATCGAATTACACTAAATCAAAGTTTAATATTTCAAAATATCATATCTCGTGAACCACAAAAAGATATTTTCACATTACTCTTCTCGATGAGACTTATTGAACAAAAAAACATAGTTCCAAAATTCACACAGCCTTCAAATTTAACACATACTTATACCATAACATGTAGTTGTCAATAAATTTATGACATAGTTTCAGGTAAAGTTGTGATGTCATGTTGACGCTATCAGATAGCTTAAATACACTAAAAGTTTAATATTTCCAAAAATCATATCTCATGAACCACAAAAGATATTTACACAATCTTTGCATCATCTACAGATCTTGAATTATGTGACATTTCGCACAGACATGATCCAATCAGACTTCTCTTTCCGGTCGAAACTGGATATGGTATATGCCTTCAGTGGACGAAATTACTATTGACATGTGACCTTTAAAAATATGACTGATGACGCTATCACATATCATTGCCCTTTGTGGCAACATAATCTCAAAAGTCATAGGAAATTTGAATATGACTTTCTGTAATAAAGTGATAGTGACATCTTATATTCTCAAAACATGTTTGATAACATCATCAAAGTTCAGAGCGCCCCTAGTGGCATTTTTTAAAAGGGATTATTTTCCAATCTCAGAAATTGAACCAAAGCAAGTACTAACGTTATTTTTTCATGGTCATGAGGAAGTTTCATTGTGTCATATAATTATATGACCTTCAAATCACCTGTTCTGACTTTACTTCCGGTCCAAACAACTAGACCAAAGTCAACACATTCTAATGCAAAATTGATATATTTTTGAATATGAAATTGATATTGAAATAATAAAATATGATACACCTTTGCAAAATATGATATTGACATCATCGCTGATAATTTGATTGAACCGAAGTTGACTCGAATAATCGCGGTGTTTGTTCAAACAAACACTTAAGCTCTAGTTATTATTATTATTATTATTATTATTATTATTATTATTATTATTATTATTATTATTATTATTATTATTATTATTATTATTATTATTATTATTATTATTATTATTATTATTATTATTATTATTATTATTATTATTATTATTATTATTATTATTATTATTATTATTATTATTATTATTATTATTATTATTATTATTATTATTATTATTATTATTATTATTATTATTATTATTATTATTATTATTATTATTATTATTATTATTATTATTATTATTATTATTATTATTATTATTATTATTATTATTATTATTATTATTATTATTATTATTATAGTGATTAGGTAACCTTGCCCAATCAGACACATTTGTCACAAAATCCGTTATTCTGGGATAGCTCACTTTTATGAAATTTTCGAAACATTTTTGAAATTTAAAACAAAAAAATAATATTAAAATTTTACCAAAATTACCCATCTCACAATAGCAAACTTCATGCCAAATTTGTCTGCTAGGGCAGTCTTACCTAATCGCAAAATTTTATATTGTAGTAATTAGCAGATCAAAAGTTGAAAAATCGCTCCATTTTTGTACATTTGGGGCTAGGGCCAAGGATACGGAGGGAGTCCAGTGCATTGGCCCTAGAATGGGGCTATCCTGTCCCCATTTTTAGAGAGGCTAATTACATGTATTGGTTTGGGTTGCGGTAACACCATGTGGTTTGGATGTCTACCTATCACAAAGTGAGACTGTGGTTCTGATAAGAACCATAAATAGAACCATTTAGGTCCTCTCTACGTTTTGACTCACCTGCTCTAGTTATCGTAGGGAGACTGAAGAGAGTTTGGCTCCATTCTAGGTACCCCACATGTACAACAATGGAGCGATTTTTCTCTTTTTTTCAACTTTTGATCTGCTAATTATTACAACCTAAAACTTGGTAATTAGGTAAGCCAAGCAGACACTTTTGGCATAAAATTTCTTTATTCTGGGATAGCTCACTTTCATGAAATTTTCAAAACATTTTTTAAGTTAAAAAAGAAAATTAGCAAACTTCATGCCAAAATCACAAAATGTTAGGTTGTAATAATTAGCAGATCAAAAGTTGAAAAAATTGTTGTACATGTTGGGTTAGGTCCAAGGATACGGATCGGTGAGAGTCCAGTGAATTGTCCCTAGAATGGGGCTAAAGAGAGTAAATGTAAATAATAATAATGGACACTTATATTGCGCTGGTATCCGCAAAGTTTGACGCTCATGGCGCATGAACATTATTACCCCTGTCATCGGGCCAGTTATATCATTCCTAGAACCATCTCAACTCCCTGGGGAGTATGCAGCCCATGCTGCCAAATGTGTAGCTGAATCAAATCTGCCCTCAAAGGTCCCCATTTATACTCCTGGGTGAAGAGAAGCAATTATAGTTAAGTGTCTTGCTCAGGGACACAAGCACCACGTTCGCGGCCAGGATTCGAACCCACAAGTCCGATGCACTTAACCACTCGGCCATGGCACCCTACCCTACCCTATCCTAAATGAACCTACACAGTTAGGCCCCCCCCCCCAAAAAAAAAGTCTCCAGTTTTTGGTGTCCTTGTACGTCACCTCAGACCCGCACATCAGCAATTTCATCTTTCTTTTTTTTGGTATGAAACGATGTCCAATTGCAGCCAAAATTTCTCAATTGATTGGAATTCTGCCATGCTTTTTCACATCATAGGGGTATGAACGTTTGCCCAATTTATGAGGCCTTTCTTAGCCACCATACTTTGTATATGGGAAATTTGGTCTGGGTCCAATAAACGTGTATACATGTATCATGTATTTCACTAGTTGGGGGAAAAAATTATCCAAAAAGAATTATCAAAAAAAGGAAAACAAAAAAAAAAGCACGTCAACGCACCGATTTTGGAGCCGACCTATGACCAGAAACCAGAGACTTTTTTGGGCTTAAGTGTACTCTGTTTATTTCAGAAAAATCACATGCAAGAGTTAAAACTACAAGGTGGCAAAACTTTGCAGATAAAAACCCTAGCTGAAGAACCACCTTTATTCGGTAAGTACGGTATATAGACCATTGATTTAAATTTGCCCTACACCGACGTGTGTATAGCACTGCATATTCAGTGCTTTCCCCGTGTCTGTGAAAAAACTTCACAGGCGACTTGGGCGGGACTCGAACCCACGACCTCCCGCTTACTAGTGCAGACGTATTAACCTCTCAACCACCGATGTTGCCCGGTGATAGCAGTGGGTTCCACAATATATATAGGTTGCAGCGCTATACACATGTCGGTGTAGGGCAAATTAAATCAATTGTTTATCACCTGACGCAAGAATTTCATCAACCAATCAATATATAGACCATATCACATGTTTTATACACATTGGGGGGGGGGGGGGTGGTCCTTCAGATTGACAGGCCATTTCATAGCAGGCAAACAGTAACAGGCCTCCCAGCGAAACCTATCAAATGTATAAAAACCTATATTTCAATATGGGAACCTTTATTTCCCTCAAAAAACCTATTTTAACCTATAAAAACCCATATTTTTAATCTCCTGCAACACATTTTCAACTTCCTCATAAAATCCTCATGGCTTTGAAGAAAAATTACTTCCTAAGTATAAAGAGATGAAGCCAAGAGATGAAACAGTAGCTAAACTGTAACATGTGTACCACTCTTAGATTTTCTGCCGGACAGGGTATGGGGGTAATTTACATATACTTTGTTGCAAAAAGTACTCAGAAGGTACGTAGGCAATTTACCAAAAACTTGTTACTTAACACTGTGTAATCACGGGAAATAACCTATAAAAGCCTATATTTTGCCATTTGGTAAACCTATAATAACCTATATTTTACTTAAAAAACCTATTTAAAAAACCCTATATTTGGTAGATGAGGCACTGGGAGGCCTGCAATATGCTTGTTTATATGGGCAACTTTTACATTTTTTATGAACCTGCTCAAAAGAGCACCCCAGAAAACAAGCAAATATCCCAAGGGGATTATAAAACCCACAGTGAATACAAAATAGTAGTTATTGGCCTTATGTTTCGAACCTAGCAGGTTCTTTCTCAAAGGCAAACTGAGACAGGCTACATGCTAGAAGCTACATGGAGTGTCGTGGTCGAGCGGTCTAGCTTACCGGACTCAAGTTCTGGTGTTAGCAGCAGAATGTGGGTTCGAATCCCGGCCGTGACACTTGTGTCCTTGAGCAAGACACTTCACCATAATTGCTTCTCTCCACCCAGGGGTTAAATGGGTACCTGTGAGGGCAGAGTTGGTTGATTAGCCCTATATGCGCTGTAATGGCAACAATTGAGCTGTATACTCCCCAGGGAGCTGAGATGATTTCAGGAATGATTTATGAGCCTTATGAGCCTTATGAGCAGGGGTAATAATATAATGCGCCTTGAGCACCACTCAGTTGGTGGATACGTGCACTATATAAGTCCACACATTATTATTATTATTATTATTATAGTGTCATGACAGTGCCCGCTTAAGGGCCATGAAAAATTGTGTTTAAATACTAGGCACTGTCTGATTCAATATGATAGTTGTCTTGCAGGGCGAAGTGTTCTGGCTCGATGCAGTTAGGAGTAACCTACCTGTTTCCCAACCCAATTGACAACAACATCAGGGGAGTTTTTTTTTGGGGGAGCAGGGCCCCCCTTTGGATACTCACCTCCACCCCTTCCACCAGATTTGATCACAAAAATTCAGATTCCAGAATTTAGACAGCTGATAAAAGGCAGAATAAAACCCTATTTACCCTAAGTGACTGTAATCAATTTAGCTTTACAGCAAACCTTTACACCTTTGTAGTGGCTCAATATTGTTTTTGTTTTCTTTATTTAGAAATTCCCGGATTTCTCTCTGACAAAGAATGTAATCACATCAAACAGCTAGCTTTGAGTCAGGGACTCTTTACAAGTACTTTGAAAGAAGATAAGAAAGACGACGAAATAGAAGACGACGAAATAGAAGACGCCTTGTCCACCCAAGACATCTTCAATGAAAGTGACGCTAACGGGGATGAGGTATAGTGTAGATGTTAAATGATTTACAATACTTTTCCTAAGGTCCTACTCCTTGTAAATCAAACAAAAAATTTAATTCTGATTTAACATCATGGTGACAGTGGAGTAAGGCTGTGCATTTACAGTTATTTCAGGAACCGGATACCCAAAATTTGAAATCTCCGGATACCTGGGTACCTCTAAACAATTTTGTAAAAGCATGTAAATACTTCCAAATGTATAAAATAACCAATATGAATATAAGGTTCTCTTGTTTTTTTTAGAGTCATGTGGACTTACAGTCGTAATTTTACAGTTAAAATCAATATTACACAGTAAAATGAAAACACATAAATAACACAGAAAATGAATCAATGAAGGAAAAAAAAATCAATGGAGAACACATGTCATCAATTATCGGCGGAATCAATAATTGAACAATTTATAGTGCAAAATGGCCTTGTATTTCTGTTAGTGTTGAAGTATTTATCCGTGACTTCAGAGGAAATTTGTCAAACTACTTTTTCTGTAGTTGGCTGTATTTTCAAAAGGTTTCAAGATGACTGCGAAGCGTTATAGCAAATTCATCAGTCTATCAACCAGAGACACTTGGTTAAAGGGACAATATCGTCATGAACATACATGTAGCAGGCTTTCAACAGGGCATTTAATCAATGTCCTAGTTTATAAACACAGTGACTGAAAATTACTGGTTCATTTGTGCAGCAGCTACGCTAATATGACCTTATCACGTGGGAGTATTATTTTCAGTCACTGAGTTGATCTAAAACTAGCACTCTGATTCCATGATGAACGCAAGAGAATGCATCCCATGTAAAATTCTGTTGGATCATGTTGAAGTGAGCAGTGAACAAAGGATCTTTTGTTCTTGCTGATGGATCTTGTTGCACTGAGCAGGTTTTCACACTGGCTAGACACCCTGCTCAATGCAACAACATCAATCAGTTGTCCAACTGTGAAGATTGATCCACAACCCCCTTCAATAACTGGCTAGACACCCTGCTCAATGCAACAACATCAATCAGTTGTCCAACTGTGAAGCTTCCATAACCCCCTTCAATAACTGACTAGACACCGTGCTCAATGCAACAACATCCATCAGTTGTCCAAGTGTGTAGCTGCCCTAACCCCCTTCAATAACTGGCTAGACACCCTGCTGAATTCAACAACGTCCATCAGTTGTCCAAGTGTGTAGCTGCCCTAACCCCCTTCAATAACTGGCTAGACAACCTGCTCAATGCAACAACATCCATGAGTCGAGTTGTACCTCCAGTTCTTCTCAGAACTAATTACTACTCAATTGAGAATTTCACATGGTGTCACCGCAATTAGTCTTACTTAACATCTATCAGTTGTCTAAGAGTGAAGCTGCCCTAACACCCTTTAATAACTGGCTAGACACCCTGCTCAATGCAACAATGTCCATCAGTTGTCCAAGTGTGTAGCTGCCCTAACCCCCTTCAATAACTGGCTAGACACCCTGCTCAATGCAACCATCGCCATCAGTTGTCCAAGTGTGAAGGTGCCCTAACCCCCTTCAGTAACTGACTAGACAACCCTGCTCAATGCAACAACGTCCATCATTTGTCCAAGTGTGAAGCTGCCCTAACCCCCTATTTTGCACTGAAGATGGTTGTCTATCCAGTTATTCAAGGGAGTTGTGGTTTATTAAAGGGGCAACCCTCTTTCCTCTTTCATGATAAAAGACAAACATCCTGGAATCCCCGAAGGCTTGAGGGGAAATAAATATTCGTCAAATGAAAGAACAATCAGTCAAATTCAATCAAACATGTGAACAGCTCACAAGGGGGATGGGAGGGATCCATGATTTTGAAAAAAGGGGGGGTGGGAATGGATATTTCAAATTTATTATTGTTGATGAAGACTACTCTAAACCGTGATTTTTGGAGAAACACATTTCAGTTGCTTTGTTAAAAATGTCTTGGGATCTCTCCCGAAACCTTCAAAAAATCACCACTAAAAACAGAGGCAGGAGGAGGGGGACCCCCTTGACTCCACCCCCTGGAGCCGGCTCTTTTGGCTCACTGGACATTAATATTATTTTCCTTTTTTGAATTTGGGTTTGTGCAGGTGTTGGATGCAAATGAAATCCTTGCAATCCTTGATGACGTTTTAGAGATTAACACCTTCCTACGGCCGGAAGACGTCTCAGAGATGCTCCGTGACGTCCCCCTAGATCTGAATGATGATGGTGCCCTTAATTTTCAGGAGTTTTCTGACATAAATAGTGACAAAATTACACAGGTGACTGTATTTTATCATTTTTCTGTATTTCTTTTAAAGGGAAGGTACTAGGGCTGTGCATTATATTTTTGGATCCTGATACCCAAAATCAAGAAACTTCGGATCCCTAGATACCCGTTTCATTTTCAATTTCAACAACATGACCTTAGAAGGCACAACATTGGCAGTTGGTAATGTGCACTCATACTCATAGAAGCAGTTTAGCCAATTACATTACCAATGTTGTACCTTCCATTCAATGTATATCTTGATTCAAAGAGAGTAAGCATACTCATAGAAGCAGTTTTGCCAACATTACCAATGATGTACCTTCCCTTCAATGTATATCCTGATTCAAAGAGAGTAAGCATACTCATAGAAGCAGTTTTGCCAACATTACCAATGATGTACCTTCCCTTCAATGTATATCTTGATACAAAGAGAGTAAGCATATAAGCAGTTTGGCCAACATTACCAATGTTGTACCTTCCATTCAATGTATATCTTGATTCAGAGAGAGTAAGCATACTTATAGAAGCAGTTTAGCCAACATTACCAATGCTGTACCTTCCCTTGATTCAAAGAGAGTAAGCATACTCATAGAAGCAGTTTTGTCAACATTACCAATGTTGTACCTTCTTCTTGCATTAATCCAGATCAAAACATGGATATCGGTGCACAGTACCAACGATGACAGCAAGTTGAATCGTGTCAGCCAGCAGGCCTGGCTGACCCAGGATAGTGATGACAAGGTTCTAACAGATTTAAGAGAAAGGTAATTACCAAACGTAGTATTGACTGTGTTGTTTTTGCTTTTTTTAACGGCAGTTTCTGGCACTCGAGAAATGCTTTAAAATCGTACCATTTCTCAAAATGTTCGCGATAAGCGTGGTTTTACAGTAAATATGTAGTGAAATTAATCAACGATGGGTCCCTTCATAAAATAATTACACGCCTGTGATTTCTCAGGATTTTTCCTGATTTCAGGATTTTTTTTACAATCTCCTGTAGCCACCAAGGAAAGACAAAAGTAACCTGTATTGTGTCCAAACCTCTAGTTTCTCGTTTGTGGGGATGTGGAGATGTGGAGAGTCTGTAAATCCTCAAAAATTAAACATGCAAGAGGTTCAGGGGGCTTGCTCCTCTAGACCAAAGGGAGACCCAGGCCTGCCATTTTTCAGGATTTTATACTTTTGTCAAATCATACCTCTGTAATTTTGGCACTCATTGAAACGGTATTGCCAACGTTACCCATGATAGACCTTCTTGCATTAATCCAGATCAAAACATGGATATCCATGCATACTAGCAAGGATATAACTACATTGTGATATATCTCATTTTAATTTCTTTTTTCTATTTAAAAAGAAATTATCAATAGTCAAATTAAATTTTTTGGAAATTAAAAAAACATTAAAAAAACAATGACATTATTTCATTTTTCTTTCATGAAATGTTGCAGAGTCATCGAGCTAACGGGATTACCTGCGGATATATTGAAGTACAGTGAAAGTCTTCAGGTGATTATTTTCCTTAAGGCTGATTCATACTTCACGCGAAAGCGAATGCGAAGCGAATTTTTACATCCCAAATTTGCGGCGAGTTGATTCGCACAAGTTGAAATGTGTTCAACTTTTGCGAACCTTCGCCGCGAGCAATTGCCGTGAACCATTGTCGACGTCAGGATATTGCGCTTCGCATTCACTTCGCATTCGCTTCGCATTCGCTTCGCATTCGCTTCGCATTCGCTTTCGCGTGAAGTATGAACTGACCTTTACTTTGTGTTTCCTTACGTGAACCTCAACTTAGATGTTATGTTTTTGGGCTTCCAAAAAAAAATTAAAAAATAAAAAATAAATAAATATAAAAAAAAAAAGAAAAAAAAGAAGAAAAAAAAAGGTAGTTATTAAACTTTCTTATACTTCACAAGCTTTGTTATTGCTGGAGTATAAGTGTTAGGAACCCTCCGTCTCTCAAAGTAATAATTGTTCCCTAAATTACTGACTGGTTTTGACTACTAGAGCACCTTTGCCCCTGGGGAGGGGGGTGTAATATTTTGTCTAGCCGACTGGGTTTGCCTGTCTTGTGAGGTTTGTTATCTGTAATTTTACTATTTTGACCATCCTATAAGTGCTTAAGGCATGGCACGGCTGGTGCAGGAAATGTCAACTAAGTTTGACCCTTACAGTAATAATAATTAACCCTAACTCCCTAGGCCCATTTGCTTACACATAACCTGAATCCTCCAAAAACCTTCAGTAGTAAAGCAAGCACATGACATGTATGCATGCACACATGTGTTTCTAATCTGTGATACATGTGCATGGCCAGGGACCCTCCCTGCATGCATGGAGCAATAAACAGTGTCCACTGACCCAAGCACTGACCTTGCAATCACTACAACAAACATGGATGTACATGTACCATGGAAAGGCAAATATGCCTAATAACCTAAATCCTTCACTTTAGCAAAGAGCATGTAGCATGTAACCTCAATCCTTCAAAATCCTTCTCTTTAGCAAAAAGGATTTTGGAGGATTTGGGAGGGTTAGGATTAATGGGCCATTCTGCAGATCACTCCTTTGTATTCTAGTATTATGTTAAAATACACTTGTTTTTTATTTTGTATTTCTGTGGAGAAATAAACTTGAACCTTGAATAATGATTATGATAAAGATGTAAAAAATGCTGGTATCTAGAAAACTATTCACTGAATTGGGACCAGAGTAATAATAATTAATGGACCGTTCTGCCCATCAGTCCTTTGTATTATAGTATTATGTTAAAATATACTTGTTTTTTTATTTTGTAATTCTGTGGTTTCTAGAAAACTATTCACTGCACTGAGACCAGAGAAAAATTACTGATAAGAGATACATTTTGAGATGTGTTCTGAAAGAACCAATGTCAGGTTGTGTTTGTAGGGTTATTGGCAGACTGTTCCATAGGCGTGGGGCTGCAATAGTGAAACATCCGTTGCCATATAAGCATTCAGCTTTGCAGATGGAGCTGCAAGAATTCAGGCCTGTGATTTTGCAGGATTTTTCCTGATTTCAGGATTTTTGACAAATCTTCCTTTTGCCTCAACATTTTGTTTGTTTGAAAGAAGAGAAGTAGCCACCAAGGAAAGAAAGAAGTCGCCTGTATTGTGTCCAATCCTCTAGTTTCTTGTTTGTGGGGATGTGGAGAGTCTGTAAATCCTCCAAAATTAAACATCCAGGAGGCTCGGGCGGCTTTGTCCTCTAGACCAAAGGGAGACCCAGGCCCGCTACCCATTTTTCAGGATTTTTTACTTTTGTAAAATCAAACCTCTGAGAATTAGATTATTGACCCAGACCGCTGTCGCAGTGTAGAATCAGGCATTGATCAATTTCAAATGTCTTCTTCTTGCTTGCGATTGACTCATCAGGTCGTGTATTATGATCCTGGCGGCCACTTCCACGCTCATTATGACTCTGAAGATCTTGATCAAGACCAGCCATGCTCCCATACAGTAAGCATGGTACCCTCACAAGGGAAATATCAGGATAAAGGGACCCGTCTATGCAGGTAGGGTAACATGTAAGGGGAGTTACACCATTGTTAATTACCCGAAGAGAAATGTTAGTAAAAGTGTCAATAATCCTGAAAAATCATCAACCTATAAATATCGCGGAACCCGCTGCTTTATAGGATCCTAGCCAGTTAACCTCTTGTGTACGGTATTATTTTTACCAAGTGAAGGTGGTTGCGGCCAACCAAGAAACATCCGTGGGGCCGGGGAGCGCCGGGGCAAACCCGGCCATGGACATGTGCACAACTCCGCTGTTCAGCCAAGCGTATATACCGAACAGTAAGTGGGCAAGCTAAACCGGGCATACCCTATTCATTGCACGTGAAGTCCCCACATAGCGTAATTGAAAGGCTGGTGTTCAGAAATCTCATGAAAAGGCTGTATTCAGAATGCTCTCAAAAGCCCAATCTATTATATAACACACATTCAAGAACAATATGGTTCACCAAACTATCAGCCTTCTTGAAGATTTCTGTTCAAGGCGAATTCTCAGCAAATGCAGCTGGAAAATCAATTAATTCACCGGCCGCGGCTATAGCCGTCAACTGTACGCAAGGGGTTAATCATCATCGGGCAAGCTCGGTGGTCGAGCAGTTAAGACGTCTGCACTAGTAAGCAGGAGGTCGTGGGTTCGAATCCAGACACTTGGAAAGCACTGAGTATGCAGTGCTAATACACATGTCAGTGTAGGGCAAAAAAAAAAAAAACAATCCTGAAAAAAATTGTCTATAAAAGTGCTTTTAACCAGAAAATGTGGAATTTACAAAAAGTTATTGTTTCGGTTTGTGGTTAACATCATGTGTTTATCTCAACTGTCGCTATTAGTGAGGTACATGGTTCTGAAAAGAACATTCCCGGGGCAACTTGTATCTCCACTGTCGCTAAATGAGATAATGTTTCAGGGAGAACCAATACAAGGCAACTCATTACAAAAAGTCACTTTTAAAATAATTTTTAGTTTTTCTTTCAAAAACATGAGCACAGTTATTTTGATGACACTTTGACAGGTTAGTTATATGATATAATTATTTCTTGAAAACTAGAGGGTTAAAATGAATGTATGTTTCAAAAAACCAACGTTGCCCTCCTTTCAAGACTTTTCATGAATACTGTTGCAATGTTGGTCAAACGCTTTGTTTTGACACAGCTAGGGCGTGTATTCGTAACTGTAACCAGAAACACGTTTGGGCTTTGGTCATTGGTTGAGCGTTTTCGCAAGTTCGGTTGTGCTGCGATGACATTGTTCTGACCAAACGTGAACCAAAGTTTGTAATTGGTTACGCTTGGTTTCAAGATGGCGGATTGTAAAAAGTAACAAAAGTTTTGTTAATTATTTGTTAAAACATGATGAAATGATTGTTCGTATACCAGTATGTCTTTCAAGTTTATTACTAGCACTCACGAGTATGTTCTATTTTGCAAAAAATTGAATTACACCGTATATTTTGAGAAACGTTGAAGATAGAACACGTCGCAAACTGAAAACAATTTTCTGGTTACGTTTGCGTTTTCGCGTAGCTATGCCGTCTTGATTCTGGTCAAGAATATGATGTCAGAAACAAGTTTCTGGTTAGGGTCGTGAAAACGCGCCCCTGGTGTGACCAATTTGTTTGGATGGGCGGGGCTTAGGACAGTAGACAAGATTGGTCTGTTGCAAATAAAATTTAAAAAAATTTAAAAAAACACAAAATTTACCTTAATTGATCTAATCTGATTTTGATGACAGATTCATAACTATACTCTACTATCTTGATGACACACCAGAAGGTGGTGAAACGGCATTTCCTGTTGCGGACAACGAAACGTTCTCTGAAGAGGTAAAACAGATACATACATCAGGTGACATGTGCATAAGCAGCTTGCTCATCATAAGCCCTCTAAGGAGTGTCAAGTCAAGGGTACTTGGTGCTACAGGTTCCAAGAATGGTCCAGTATGTTGTGTGGAGTGTCATGGCCAACCAGTTTAGTGCATCGGATTTGTGTTCTGATTGCTGAGTCATCAGAATGTGGGTTCGAATCCTGGCTGCAACTCATGGTGCTTGTGTCCTTGACCAAGACACTTTACCATAATTGCTTCTCTCCACCCAGGGGTAAATGGGTACCTGTGAGGGTAGAGTTGATTGTTGTGTTTGATTAGCCCTATATGCGCCGAAATGGCAGCAATTGAGCTGTATACTCCCCAGGGAGCCGAGATGGTTTCAGGAATGATTTATGCACCCGATGAGCAGGGGTAATAATGTAATGCGCCTCAAGCACCAGAAGTTGGTGGATACGGGTGCTATATAAGTGTTGTGGCCGAGCGGTCTAGCTTACCGGATTCAAGTTCTGGTGTTAGCAACATAATGTGGGTTCGAATCACGGCCGTGACACTTGTGTCCTTGAGCAAGACACTTAATCATAATTGCTTCTCTCCACCCAGGGGTTAAATGGGTACCTGTGCAGGCAGAGTTGGTTTGCTCTATATGCGCTAGAAATGGCAGCAATTGAGCTGTATACTCCCCAGGGAGCTGAGATGGTTTCAGGAATGATTTATGAGCCTTATGAGCCTTATGAGCAGGGATAATAATATAATGCGCCTTGAGCACCACTTAGTTGGTGGATACGGGCGCTATATAAATCCACACATTATTATTATTATTATTATATTATTATTATTATTATTAATGTATACATCAATAAGGCTGTGCTGGGTACCCGGATACCCGACCGAAACTGTCATTACTCGGTTCCATTTTTTGGTTCCAATTACCCGTAAATGACTTTTGAAAATTTTGACTGAACATTTAAGCCACACAAATGGAAATCTCCAATTTTTTTGTTATTACAAAATGTGTGTGGAGAATGGGGATGCTTAAGTCGTTTAGGTGGGAAATTATTAGAGTAAGTCCACATTTATAATGACTCTAATAAAACAAGAGAATATTGTGTTCATATCGGTTATTTTATAAATTCGGCATTACTTAGGCGTTTTTACAAAATTGTTTACGGGTACCCGGATATTCGAAGATTTCCGTTTCCGGGTATCCGGTTCTCGAAATAACCGAAAATGCACAGCCTTATACATCAATGATGTAATATAATATTCCAATGCAAAAATTACATCACCTTTTCAATGACAATGACAAATTAATATAGAGCAGGATTAGAACCTGCGACCTCTGGGTTTACCGTAACGGTGCTGTACCAACTGAACCATCTAGCCCTGTGTTGGCTGTAAGACTGATTTTGTTTCAATCATGTTGTGTCATTAGGAGCTGAGCATGGATACGTACGATTTGAGTCATCATTGCCATGACGCTAATCTGTATGTGACACCAGAGAAGGGCAAAGCAGTCATGTGGTATAACCACTATATCAATGAAACAACAGGTAAGTTACATCCTCGATCCTCTTTGTAGGAAGATGTGTCTTGACAAATGCGCACTAATTTAAGGCCACAATAAATAGTCTCAGGTTTCTGGTCATAGGTAGGCTTCAAAATCGGTGCAGTAAGACGTTTTTTGTTTGTTTTTCGATCATCTTTTTTTTTTTTGCCAACCAGTGAAATATGTGATACATGTATACGTGGTTATTGGAACCAGACCAAATTTACTATACACAAAGTATGGTGGCTAAGAGAGGCCTCACAAATTGTGCAAACGTTGATACCCCTTTGTGGAAAAGTCGTTTAAAACACAGCACGGCAGAATTCCAATCGATCCAGCAATTCTGGCTGCAATTGGGCATCGTTTCTTAGCCAAAAAAAAAAGAAAATTAAAAATTCCGATGTGTGGGTCTGCATGGAGACCAGAAACTGGAGACTTTTTTTTTTGGCCAAACAAATTATTATCTAAAACTTTCTTGGTGTATTAGTTGACCTTACACATAACAATTATCCTGAGAAATTGTTTCTTATGAAATAATTTCATCCAATAGTGAAAACTTGAATTATTATGTCGATTTCACCAAAATTTGCTGTATAAAACATAAAAATGAACAGATGTTTGACGTTTTGTCAGCGGTACAAGATCACAACATCTTGTTGTCAAGTTTTGTTTGACTACCAGCAAACTTTTCAGAAATGGGTCACATGATCAGTATGCTAATTAGGCTGATGGAGGTTACCGAACGCTGTATCAAATGATCTATATTTAAAAGCCTTGCTGAGAAGTTGATTTTAATTTTTTGTTTTTTGCTGCCAAGGCTGGCTCGGTCAAATGAACCACTACTCGCTCCACGGCGGTTGTGATGTTAAACGGGGTACCAAGTGGATCGCTAACAACTGGATCACCGTGGATGACTCATACGACAAACAAATACACTATATGGAAGGCATGAAGACTTATAGAAGACTTTCAAATGATTTGACAGACGACGAAAGTTATGAAGAGAACAACGCCTTCCTGGAAGCTGTCCAAAATATGACAGAGATTTGGGCGGGTTATGTTGTGACTTCCACTGGCGCCGAGTTCGTCAAGAAATTCTTTGCCGAGGAGCAGCAACACGAACACGTCATGAGTATACTTATCGATTATACGATCAATAATGCTGCAGAAATACAAGTAGCTGACGTTCCAGGCACGGAAGGTTTTGAGTACACGGTCATATGGCATGACAGCTTGGGATGGACAAGTGACGAGGGAACAGCCATCTTGTCCGACTTTATTCTGATGGCCAATGCCTACCGAAGAAACACGGACAACGAAAATGAATTCAGTGTCGCTGGTGCAAAGCCCCTTCGTGTTTTTAAAAATCTCCGCCTTGGGGAAAAAAACAGTTTAGGAGTTCTGGAAAAATCTGAGAACCTTGATGAGAGATCTGCTAAAGAAAGAGATGAGTTGTGATGTACCAATAAATCCAGATTATGCAAAAGTCCCCTCCCCTGCCCGGATGCCCCGCCCAGCTGCCCTGCCCGGATGCCCCACCCGGATGCCCCGCCCGGCTTCCCCGACCGGCTGCCCCGACCGGCTACCCCACCCGGCTGCCCCCCCCCAAAAAAAAAAAAAAAAACCCCACTAAAAAACTCTGATGTATCTAGTCTTGCACCAAGGTATTTATGAGAAATTATCATGAGAAATCTGCAAAGTTTACAGGTACAGCATGATGTGAACACATTCACAAAATGTCTGGCCGCAATGACTAGACTTATTAGCCATATCTGCAGTCAAGTTCAACTTTATTCTTAATGCGTAACCAGACTGCTGATGATGAAAGAACAAAAAATAAATTGTTTTGTCCAAACTCTATGTGGACACATAGTGTGGGATGAACAAGTACCGGAAGAGCAGCAATTTTATCATGGCAGAAGGGTTTCACGATAAACTGGCAAAGTATGATTTTGTTAATCCCAAAAGTGGATACTGTAAGACCACATAACACCGGAAAGCTTGACCGACAAAATGGCGGATAGCAGCAAATGCTGTAACCTGTTTAGTCAGTCAGCACTATTTGATTGATGACAGGGCAGATGGATGTATTTGTTCTCAGATAAAAGTAAATGTCGTCTATGAAAAGGAAAAATGTCCATGTTGATTAGGCCCCCCAAAAAAGTCTCCAGTTTCTGGGCATCGGTCGGCTTCAAAACCAGTGCGGTGACCCTTTTTTTTTCTTCTTTTTTTTTCTTTTCTTTTTTTGGCAACAGGGAAATACGTGATACGTTGTATATGCGGAGACCAAATTTTCCATATACAAAGTATGGTGATTATTTTCTATCATTGAAATATATTTAAACAAAAATATTACTGGTGAAAGGAACTATTTTTGTAATCTGAAATATCTTTAAAGGGAAATTATACCATTATTAGTACGCTTGTATATATTCTGCTGTGTTTCATATATAAAGCAACAGACCTGTGACCGTTTCAGCTCATTATGTTGTGTCATTTTAAAGCGTGAAAATGCATTCAGAAATTTTGATTGGCAAAAACGAACTTGGTGTTGGAATTTTTTATTTAGTTTGTTAACAAATTCTGATGTATATAATTGGGAAATTACGTCAACAGAAAGATTTCAAGGGATTAACTTCACACCAAACAACTGTGACCATTTTTTGTTGAGAATACCATACTTACCAAAGGACAGTATACATGTACGTTGCCTTTAAGCATGCTGACTTATACTAGAGTAATTTTAAAGGGACAATATAGTCACGATTAACAGGGCATGGAATCGGAATGCTAGTTTTAGGTTAACTCAGTGACTGAAAAAAATACCCCACGTGATAAGGTCATATTACTGTTGCTGCTGCATAAATGAACCAGTAATTTTCAGTCACTGTGTTCATCTTAAACTAGGACGGTGATTCCATGCCCTGTTGCTGCTCTGATTATGACGATACAATACCTTTAATTTCATCATAATGGTCATAATTATTACCATTGCTGGTGCATAAATGAGCCATTAATTTTCAGGTAATATAACCTAATTATCATGTTGGTATTGTTTTTAGTCACTGAGTTAATCTAAAAACTAGCACTCCGATTCCATGCCCTGTTGATCGTGATGATACTGCCCCTTTAAGCATTAATTGACTTATACTAGAGCAGTTTTAAAGGGATAATATCGTCGAGGTCATATTACTGTTGCTGCTGCGTAAATGAGCCAGTAATTTTCAGTCACTGTGTTCACCTTAAACTAGGACACCGATTCCATGCCCTGTTTGAAAGGCTGCTCTGATCGTAACGATACTGCCCCTTTAACCATTTCTGTCTTCATGAAGACGGAAATTCCCACATTGGAATGAATATCAAACAGCCCTTTTTGTTGCCTCGTGAACATCACAATGAAATAAGTTTCCACAGATTGGCTCTCAAAACAGAAAACTACATGCAAATCAACCAGGTTAATTGTGTATCAATTCGACAGGCTTGTCGGAAACACGAGATCTCACCGATTAGGAATTGAAAATTTCATGAGCCGTTTATACATATATTCCCCAATTCTTAACATAATGATGCTTGTCCATAATGACATTTGAACATGAGGCCTTGGGGAAATATTTTGTGTACAGACAATTTACAATTAAGCTGGATTTTTATGAAGTGGGGAATCACCATGTATTTAATTGATTAAAGCTTTATGGATTATCAGATTCAGGGGTGAAGAGGGCAGGGGCGGATCCAAAAATCATATGGGAGGGGGATGAATTGCTTACTGGATGGAGCCAGAGATGCCAAGGGTCAGAAGTAACAATGCGCTTGATTTATTATTGTTTTTCTCGGCGAAACATTTACACAAATGTTCGATGAAAGAAAGAAAGGAAGTAGCATACACAAAATGTGCTTACACAAAATTGACCCATTTGAATTCCCTCCAAAATTGACCATATCCAAATCGCTGAGCCTGCCCTCAACCCCACACTTACCATATATTCCATTTTCTGCAATGTGCCCCACCCCCAGTTTGTTGTGTGTTCACTCCCTCCGTTTGAGCCACCTTGGGTCCGCCCATTAAAATAAAAATCAGTTAGTGGACTATAGTCATTTGAATGCCTGTCAATGTTAATGTTAAATACGGTCTGTCAGTACTTCAATGAAGATTCATTTTTGGCTTGTCCAGGGTCCAGGGGGTCACAGCTTCTTAACAGAAAATACTGCTTAGCCAATTTCTCTGCTAAGCTAAATTGGGCTGAGAACCCAGTCAGAAGCAATAATATACTACTCAAAACAATTTAGGGAACACCGGATTTTTAACATCAAATAGGTTTGAAATGTTCCATGAACCGGGATTTTCATTTGCAACCCCCCCCCCCTCTCTCTTTCAGTAGTCATGTCATGAAATGTGTAATCACTACATGCATCCTTTATCATCTGTTTCATTGTGCAGTTGTTTCTCATCAATTCTGTGAAACATTGTGGTTTATCTGAAATAAATGATCTTGCTTTAACTGAGATTATTCCGGTGTTCCCTACATTGTTTTGAGTAGTATATATTACATGACAATTAGGCTGGTAATCCTTTTGCTAAGCATGAATATTCTGTGCTCAGCAACTGTGTGTGTACTTAGTTTTACAGCAGCGCTGTTGGTTAGCCCATGGAGGAAGGAAAATAGAATTTTCCTTCCTCCATGGTTAGCCGGTAACTGCGTACAATCATGGATGTCTCGGACAAAAATCTATACAACCCCCGCGCCTTGTGAGAGGTCTTGATGTACCGACAAAAAATCATGAATGTATAGCGCGACAGATCCCGTTCAGGCCAACAAGTAGACTTGGTTCCAAGTCTGTGATCGTGGTTTTTTGTCTGCCTGAAGCCAATACAGTGTCGCATTAAATAGCGCCCTCTTGTGTATTAACCTCCGACATTAACCTTAGTCACAGACTTGGGAATGTTGTTCATCGGTTTGTACACACCCTATTGCGAATTAGTCCAAAAGTGGACGGAACAATCTGATTGGTCGGAAACTGCAAAAGCCTTCCATAACATGAATATTCAAACTAAACCTTCTACGGGATTGGATGTGATAAAGAAAATACAACATTGGAGGAGATGTACTGAACGATTCCATTTAAACTGTAGGTAAGACATTTTTTGTAGAGAAGGAATTATGTATTTTAATTTGTGCTTTTTTACAACTCTAAGATCTCATTAAATTTACCTATACATTTCAAATATTATTTACGTACCAAGCACTATACAAATTTAATATCGAATGAATATTACAGAAATAATTTTAAGCGATTGTAACCTGTTAGTAATAGACGCGGCCTACAAGGTTTTTGTGGCCTCCTGATTGGCCATCTCTCTAGCATCCGTATTATTATGTAAATTTTAGCTATGAAACATGAATATCCCACAAACACAAGAGGGTCAAGTCTGAGATCGTGAGTTAGGGCTGTGATAGCCAGTAGGGGTAAACGGCGTTTTGCATGGCTGATGCAGACAAAAATAACCGCGATCTCAGACTTGAAATCAAGTCTAGCCAACAAGTGGTAGTGGTTTCCCCCGCCACGGTCCCATGCTTTGGTTACGCATAATGAGATCACGATGATCAAAAAGCACGCCTGTTAATTTTGGTTTCGTGCGCTGCATTTTTGGCGCACAAAATGTATTTTTGATTAACCGATCACGCGCTGACCCGGCGGGATCCTCCAAATATCCTGAGGTTGGGCTATGACGTCTCCCCTAAACATATCGGTTGATTTTCATGATGTGATTATAACTCACTGTAACAAACGGGGTGTCAAAAGAAACACCCGGTGGTGTAGAACAGTGGCGTAGCTGACTATGTTCGCCGGGGGGGGGGGGGGCGAATCGGATCCCAGGGGGCCCACCAATCAGATTTTACAGATTTTTAGGGCCCCCTCTTTACCTGGGGCCGTGGGCAACTACCCTTTTGCCCTTATGTAAAAGCGGCCCTGTATACAGGGCCGGATTTAAAAGGGGGCAATTGCCCCGGGCCCCCCTGCCAGAGGGCCCCCAGACTAAGGACTTCCTTTATTAAAAAAATGTAATAATTATAAAATTAGTTTTATATTTTTTTCGAAGAAATGCGGTTTATCATTCATTTTAGTTCATTTTTTATTTGTCATGTAATTTAATTTCTATGTCGAGGGGCCCCCGAACCTGAAGTGCCCCGGGCCCCTCAAGGTCTAAATCCGGCCCTGCCTGTATAGTCCTGCCTGCTGGTGGGCCCGTCAGTCAGTCCCATAAGCGTGTGAAAAAAATTCGCATGTGTTAGGGGGGGCCCACTTATTCTGGAACTGGAGCCTGGGGGGGCGGCCGCCCGCCCCCCCCCCCCCCGCTAGCTACGCCACTGGTGTAGAATCGCCAAATGTGAAAAAGTTTGGAAGATTAAATTAACACCGCTGGTGTAATTTCTGACACCTCGGTGTCTGCGTAGTTAATGCATGCTTCGTAGGTATGTTAAACGTTTTCAAAATGAAAGTCCTCTTGTGGGGACATTCTTTTTGCCCCGGTAATTCATTTGTGAATATATTGATTATAATGGTTATCAAAAACGTCTCTCGTGCCGAAACAGAAGACTTGACATTTCGTGATATATCCATCACCTCATCCCAAGCGATGGCACTTACCGCGTTTATGGCCGCATCCTTTGATGAGCAACATATTGGTACATGTACCGCCAATCTGCCTTCTGATGATCTTCACAGCTAAGATGGGAACCCAGTGCGATGGAGTCCGCTGTTTGGGTGATTAGAAGCTAACCTAATTACGGACTGAAGATGGTTTCCGTTGATAATGTTGCTGTTTCTGGCCCGGGACGCTGTGTAATGTAAACCCATACACGGATGTCTAAATACCAAGGGAAATCAGACTTGTTCGTCTCGATAGTTACTCTGTGGAAATTGCATTAAAATTGCATAGACCACCGTACGGTGAAATGCTGTTTAATCTCTGTGTACAAAACTGTAGTGTGAAAAAACTAGCAGCTGCCGTACAATTTTATAAAAAGATGGGGAAAAATTAACTTCAAACTAGTATAGGGAAATCGCGCATTAGATTGCTTAAGTAAACATTAAGGGGCCCACAGAATCCTAACAATTCCTCAGCACTGCTCTTAATTGTGGCTACATCCTTTGCTTTCTAAGGGTAGTGCAGATGTATATAGGGTAAGCGCCTGCCGTGTGTTTTGTGAACTCAATGCATTGTTAGACTTCAACATTTCTTAAAGGGACAGTAACGTCACGATCAACAGGGCATGGAATCAGAGCGCTAGTTTTAGATTGACTCAGCGACTGAAAATAATACCCCACGTGATAAGGTCATTACCGTTGCTGCTGCATAAATGAGCCAGTAATTAACAGTCACTGTGTTCATTTTAAACTAGGACACCGATTCCATGCCCTGTTGAAAGTCTGCTCTGATCGAGACGATACTGCCCCTTTAATAGGGCTACACCATATGCCTGTTTTTATGTTCAACACCAAATTGTGGCGCGACTGTGTAAAAAACAGTACTTGGAACATGTAGACGTAGAATTAGATACATCAATACGCCTTGGGTGTCATTTTATGTATAAATGCATTTATGCAGTGTACTGGCCGAACATGAGGCTATACAAATTATGGGTGGCATTATTTTGTCTTTACGCAGTCCAGTATAATGAATGACGTGTCTCCCTGGATATTATGTATGCATGACTGTACACATACAGAAAATGTTGTACGTACACTTTCCTACGGAGCTCTGGAAGTGCCATCCGACTTGTTGAGATCCTGAGATAATTTATATCAGGATGACGACATCCGAAAAGTAGTAAGTCGTCTTCCCGTGATAATTTATCTTGGGATGTCAACATCATGAAAGTAGGATGTCGTCATCCCGAGATAAGTTTAGGATGTTGTCATCCCAAGATAAATTATCTCGGGAAGACGACATCCTATTTTCAAGATGTCGACATCCCGAGATAAATTATCTCGGGATGTCATCATCTTACGTAGATGATCTCAACAAGTCGGGTGGTACTTTCCAGAGTGGAACGCCACTAAAACGATCATCATGTATTCCACACAAAACGTTCACTGAAGTGGTTGTTCATTATGGTGAAGCATTGTTACAATGCAAATCAGCTCCGTACAATATGGTAACAGCACTGTTGACTCCATTTACATTCAAATGTTCACGGTAACCAGGGAAGAGGTTTTCACTGTATAATCACCATAATCAGCCTGTGTCATCCCACGGCTGGGTAAAGACCTCATGTCGCCATCTTTCTTTGTCTTTTGACAGTCTTTTCCAAGCTACTGTCCCTACTTTCCCAACCAATACTCATCTCTCCATCTTGCCCGAGGTCATCCTCTCTTTCTGGTGCCATATCGTGGTTGCCATCATGTCGTAAGTCGGCTCCACCTTTCATCCTCTCTTCTTGGGAAGTGTCCAACCCATCTCCATTTTGATCTTTTTGCTCTCATTATCACACCATTTACTTTTGTCTGGTCGCTGATCAAACAAAACAGATGGAAATATATTGTTGACTAACTTCTGCTCACTCTTGTGTTTATATATGTATGTGTGTATGTGTGTACTTGTATGTATGTTTGTATCTCGTTTGTTTTGCCTTTGAGAAAGAACCTGCTAGGTTCAAAACGCAATAACAGTTATTTTGCATTTATACTACAGGTCCTTTATGTTGGTAAGCATTTTGCAACAGCTAATTCTGTATTTATTTAAAATGTATATTTATCAAGTATAAAAACTCCTGATAAGTCCAGCAAGGGGAAAAAGGTTGTGATATTTGGAAGTATAATGAGTGAGAGGATTGAATGCAGCAGGTGTTTCTGTATGTGTCTTAAATGTCAGCGCATACATATTCATTATATTGACCATATAAAATGGCGCCGAGACATGCCCCAATAATTTACATCTTACTCATCCAGTACTGACTATTTCGGTCTAAAATACAACTGGCAGAAGTTATAATATGCGAATATGGGCTACGTTATTCGGCCGTAAACACTTGTGGTTACAGCTGGGGACTTATCGAACCACGAGGTGCCGTTTAGACGAAACGGTTGGAACTGGTCCTTGGGAGTGCATCTCTAGCACTTGATGCATGCACTATTCACCCTCCTTCAACCAACGGTCACGCTGTTACACTTCGCTGCATAGATGATGTGCCTATAGCAGATCTTAGGGGTCTGCACTCCACCGTTCCGTGTGATATAGAGTAACAAGGCAGTGCCGAGCTGGCGAAGAATAATGTCCAGCTTAATGAAAAATGATCAGTAGTTTCCGCGCCCAATTTGGTTTTAAATTATGATGCTTTTATGTTGTTTAACGCAAGCCTTGACGTGGCGGGGGGAGTGAACTGTGAAGGAAGTCACATACAGCTACGGTGGTTTAGGGAGGGGGTGAAATGCAATGACATCTGATACTGTTTGCCAACATCTTGAAATGAATAAGTGGTACACTGAATTCCTCACGGAATCCTTCTTGGAACTGAGCACCGTATTGATTTGCACAAAGGACAAAAAAAAGGGAAATCCTAATGTATGTATAATGTTTCTATTCAAGAAAATGTATAGGCTTGGTAATTGAATGTACACGCCAAACGTAAAACGTATACTTGGTACGGTGTTCTAAAAAGGACACAGGCACATTGCAAGAAGAGTGTTCACGCGTCGCATTAGAATTCACGCGTCGCACTAGAAGTGTGTAAGCGTCGCATTAGAATTCACGCGTCGCACTAGAAGTGTGTAAGCGTCGCATTAGAAGTGTGTAAGCGTCGCATTAGAATTCACGCGTCGCACTAGAAGTTATTGTGTCGCACTAGAAGTTATTGCGTCGCACTAGAAGTGTTTAAGCGTCGCTCTAGAAGCGTTCACCGTCGCACTAGAAGTGTTATCGCGTCGCACTAGGAGTGTCTTTGTCTCGTATGAAGAGTCATACTAAATTTCGACTTATTAATACATACCAGTAAACTAAATGTTAAATAGCGAAACCATATATTTACTAGCAAAACCAAATATACCAAACCGGCGACCAGACTGGTCGGCAGCTAACATGCATACTAAAAATTAATTTTGGAATTTATATCCCTTTCAAAAAAGTCCTCCACAGCCCAGATATTATTATTGTACGGAAAGGCTTTGAATTAATGTGGTACCGGTATTTAACAAAAAATATTGCAAATTCTTTTTAAAATATTTACAAAAACTAGTCTTGATCCCGATACTCCCTACATGGAAGGTGAGTCGTCTAACCACTAGACTACCATACCACTCGAATTTGTTGATGAATTAATTACAGAAGAACATTTTCTTTTAAAATTATATATTAATAATATACATTCTTTAATGCAGAAAAAATATTGCTCAGGCCTATGGAGTTCACTCGTCGCCACCGCCCATCAGGGCCGTAGCGAGCTGGGTGAGGGGGTGTCGGGGTGTGAACCCCAGTAATTTTTCTCAGTCGGCATAGTCGGCAAATCAAAGGTACTAGAACAAGGATTGGTCCATAATAACTTTTCAGTCGGCAAACCTAGAGCTGTGGGTTTGCCGACTGAAAATGTATCGTGTTTCTAAGCACTGAAGATTTGCCAAGTTGTTTGTTATCAGTTGTTTTTACTTTGTAATATAGTGTATTTTATTCACGGAAAGAGCTGTGTTTTTTCTCGTATGAAGACTAAATAAAATGTTAAATAGCCAAACCATAATTATATTTAATGGCAAAGCCATTTTTTTATATGTGCAAAGCCATATATTTACTAGCAAAACCAATTAGGCCTATACAAAACCGGCAACCAGACTGGTCGGCAGCTAGCTTGCATACGGTACTAAAAATTAATTTTGGGATTTATGCGAAAGAAGTCGTCATAGAGCGCTCAGAACGCACTTATACTGAGCATCTTGAATCAGACAATTTCCGGCGTCCGTAAGGCCGTCCCTTACACCGGGGCTCACACATGCACAGTGGTGCACAAGGGTGGATCGGGGGGGGGGGGGGGGCTTGGTATTCACATCAGCATCATTAGCTAGAATACTTCACAAATTTGGCCCTTCAAACGGTTACAGTGCATCAGAGAGAGCCTAGAATATAAAAAAAATAATAATAAAATAAAATAAAATAAAAATAAAATAAAAAATAGCCCCATCCAGCATTTGGCCCCTAGAAATTGTGGATTCTAGATCCGCCCTTAGTGGTGGATGGGTGGATGAGGAAGGCGCACAGAGCATTCCTCCGGTTCCCCTCCCCTCTCGGTCCGAGCTAGATTTTTATATTTTTATTTTAAACTTTAAAAAAAATTACTGCAAGAAAAGTAAATTACAATTGTTCTGCCCCAAATATGGATCCGAAAATGCCTTCATGTCCCCCCCCCCCCCCACTTCTAAGTAGCGATCGACGCCCATGACTGAATGACATTCCAGGCACTCTAGGTTAAATCATTTCCTCTCTGATGTTGAACTGCTCATCATGGTGATCAATTAAGTTTAGGCATAAGCCGCAAGCAAAAATCAGAATCGTTTCTTAACATATTGCCAGTAACCTCTATTTAAAACTGCAAGTAGGCTAGGCTATAATCGTATTGTAAAATCACTGTTCGTTCAAAGCGTCTAGGACTGGAAAGACGAACTGCCACCCGAAACCGCAGCTCTTCCTGTGAATAAAACAATGTATTTACCAAGTAAAAACAACTTGACTGATAACAAACAAATCGGCAAATCTTCAGTGCTTAGAAACACGATACATTTTCATCGGCAAACACCTATAGCTCTAGGTTTATTTCAAAATGGAAACCTTTATTTTCCCCAAAGACCAGTGTATTAAGCTATAAAAACCTATTTTTTTAAATCTCCTATTACACATTTTCAACTTCCTTATAAAATCCTCATGGCTTTGAAGAAAAATTACTTCCTAAGTATAAAGAGATGAAGTCAAAACAGTAGCCAAACTGTAACATGTGTACCGCTCTTAGATTTTCTGCCGGACAGGGTATGAGGTAATGTACTTTGTTGCAAAAAATGGCTCAGAAGGCAGGCAATTTACCAAAAACTTGTTACTTAACACTGCATAATCACGGGAAATAACCTATAAAAGCCTATATTTGGACATTTGGCAAACCTATAATAACCTATATTTGGTAGATTAGGCACGTCTGGGAGACCTGCAAATAGGTTTTATGTAAAAATGTGATCATTTATGTTTGTTGTTGATGATGATTGTTTTTAATTCCCGTTCAATATCAATTCATGCGCTTGAATGTTTATATTTGTCACTATATAGATCCTACAAAATGAATCTTAATGAAAACCTTTCACTTTTTGGATTTGTTGAGCTCAGTAAAACAAGCACATTATCATCTTCAATTTGTAACCAAAAGTATGTCAATACCTTTGTGAATGCAGGCTTTGGATCCTAAAGTTTCCATTTGATTTCGCACTGCGCAATATCACACGACTGCGCAATATCACACGACTGCGCAATATCACACGACTGCGCAATATCACACGACTGCGCAATATCACACGACTGCGCAATATCACACGACTGCGCAATATCACACGACTGCGCAATATCACACGACTGCGATCAGCGATTTCGAGTCAAACAAACGTCGCCATTGCGCCAACGAGAAAATAGTGAAAATGCATCCGTGGTGTAGACTGTTCTCGATCCAGCGGCAAATGTGACTTCTTGATCGGCAAAATCCTATAACGTGGAAAGACGAGTCTTTCCTGTTTATTAACGGTGGGGGAAAAAGTGTTTGGGCAATCATTTCACTTGCCTTAAAAATGACAGCAACTCTGACAGAACATTTTGCAAGGAAAATTGATACCGTCATCGGCTTTGCACCAAGTAAGTTTTACATTCAAATGGGGTTTATTTGTGAAATGCCACTAGGGGATGTCTCAAAATTGATGGATGTAAAAGCGAGTGTGCATGCTAGATGGCTCTAGTTTATAATTATTGCCTGGGGCTTAACACCTGCAAACAGAATGTTATCGACTTCTGTAGTACAATATGCCACCCTCAATATAATGACGAATGTATTGAGATATAACCATTTTACATCCTGTTGTAAAAAAAAAGCAGTTTAAAAGGTATAACCTCACTCCTAATCCTACAACCCAGCCAATTGTTTATTAATTTTTTACTGTGACACCCAGAGAGCTGAAAAGGAACTAAATCAGCCTCTTGGTTTCTTTTCCCCCCAGGATGACAACTACTTTATTGCGCGACCCATCGAGGAATGCATGGGCTTAGGGCTCTTCGGTGTTTTGATGACCTGCTGGAGGGGTAGGGGGAGATGCAACTCGACTAACCTACTTAAAAGCCGCACGCGCCGCAGCATTTGCTCTTTTCAGTGTTTGTATTCGCTGCTATTTCAATGTCATTAAAGTCCAATTTGCATTAAAAGTCAACATCAGATCGGTGGTCGCTGTTACCGTGCCATTGCATATAGGCTGTTGAAAAACGGTCCTTCTTTTAAATTCGGAGCACATCGATACGTAATGTACACAACAAAATGCGCGGGGGCGAGTGTGTTTTGTACAGCCGGCGTGTTGCAGAAACGTCGTTACCTGCGTCTTCGCTTCAGCCGAGGTTATCCCATGGCTGAGCCATTTGTCAGGCATTGCGTGGATAACTCCATCAAGTGAAACACGATCAACACGAGTACCAGTGGGAATAATTCATAGAGCGCTCTCTCTTTAGCATATCCCAAAGGGCACCAATGACCAAAAACGTGATATTCTAGATCAGCTCGACAAAGACGTGTTAATCAACCGGGCGACAGAGCAACGAGTACACTCGTATATAAAAGGCAACTTCTGCCGATCAGCGACAATATAAAACGTTGCAAGACGCACGTGGTATCAACCGCAAAGTCAAAACTGACCGTTCCTTAAACATTAATGGATCATTGGTGATCACGTGGGCTTACGCATCCTGTGGTGTCGCTGCACAATTTTGTTTCTAAAGTTAGACTAGTGATGGAATATTGAGAGTATTTTAACAGAACTTAATGGCTTCGTGACGGCAGTTGATACATACATACTCATTCAATCTTCGCATAGATCCTGACCGACAACGAGGACGATGGAATCGAAAGAGTTAAGGCCGAGAAACGCCTGCCAAATGTTCGCGCTTTTTATCTTGTCGTTTGCTGTGAACCTCGTTCAACCCAACGCTGAAGTTAATGAGAAACTAAGACTTTATCAATTGGATCCTGTTATGGTGAGTTTTTTTAAATTTAATTTGTTTATTTGTTTATTTTTGGTTTATTTATTTAGTTTTTAAATTTTAGTTTTTTTCAACAAGTTAATTCTGGCGTCGTTACTCATTATTGTCGACATGATCTAAATGGCAAATATCGAACGTGTTTTTCTGATCTTGACAAGTTTTGGTTATCTTGGTTATCACTAGTGGAGTGTCGTGGCCGAGCGGTCTAGCGCACCGAACTCAAGTTCTGGTGTTGCCAGCAGCAGGGTGTGGGTTCGAGCCACGGTCATGACACTTGTGTCCTTGAGCAAGGTACTTAACCATAATTGCTTCGTCCTTCGGATGGGACGTAAAGCCGTAGGTCCCGTGTGTTGTGTAATACACGTAAAAAAGAATGCGCCTTGAGCACCACTTAGTTGGTGGATACGTGCGCTATATAAGTCCACACATTATTATTATTATTATTATCTTTTGGTAGGCATTAACGACACGCTGCAATGAAAAACTATGCATTTAATTTGCGACGAAAGTATTTAGAGAATATTATAATCAATTTCACAAGGGATGGGTATCCAAATTGAAAGACAATTATTAAATTGATAAGGCACAGTCTTGTCATGGCCGGGGTTTGCGGTATTTGCAGACAGCTGGCTGTGACTCTGAGATTTGACTCTGGACTGGAAAGTGAAAGGACGATATATCGCCTTAAAATATTAAATACAAAAATGTTCAATATTTCCGTTGAAACTTCACGATGACAAAGAAAGGGCTACTGGAATAATTTTGATTATGTACATCGTGGGACTGGACATCGTGACCATGACACACAGGCAGAGAACACCCCCTGAATCTGGCCAGCATCAGGTCACCAGTAAAGAACAATAGACCATTATCTAATATGATAATGAACCAAACCCACATCACCTCAGACCATTCTATCTCCTTCAGTAAACCCTTGTATCTTTAGTTTCATTGAGTAATGTCCTTACAGTACAAGTCATTGCCTGACTCCCACACTCCTTTGTTTGGTGTCAGAAGTGGGATTGCGAAAGCTTAAATGAATGCAGACAAGCACTACAACCCCAAAACGGCTAAACGTGGCAGAAAATCCAGCCCGATCTGGAAACGGCATTTTGATAATACCCTGCAAAAAACCAGGGTGTCAAAACAACCGGTGGTGTCAACTTGATTATTCCGTGCTTATATTGAGCGAGTTACCTAATATGAACATACACCACTGGTGTAGTGAACAAGATGGCGAATGGACATGGATCAAAACAAAAGAGCACAGTATAGTAAGCATATACTTCATGTAGCAGGATGCCCAGGCAATCAGTGTATACAACACCTTAATCTATCATATGAAAACGCGAAGATAAATGTGATGCTGAAAACCCTCATCCAAAGGTTCGACAGACATTTCCTGCCGTAAACTTAAAAAAAAGTATCCGAGTCCATCGGAGCGCCTCACTACATTCTGTTTATACATTATTCATTTGAAAATAAAACGGTATTGGTTTGCAATTTTCTATTCTCTTTCAAATTTGATTGCCCGAAGACAAATAAGTTATGCCCATGTTGGATATTAGGTTTCATCATCAGACATATTCAAGTATTTCGAACGGTGTAAACTTCAGGAAATGACCATTATGAGTGTATTGTTGGCCGTAAGGTGAAAAGGCAATTTTAACGCAAATTACGTGTGCTTTCTTGAGAGCAAATGTTGCGCGAAGAAAGAAAAAAAAATGAAGAAAACCAGAAGGCATGGCTTCATATTGCCATCATTATTAAAGATAGATTCTATACTATACTCGGGCTTAAATTATCTTTACGAGGAGAAATACCCCCGCCTGCAGATAAGCTTATGTTGTTTCACAATCTACACCAATCGAGCAGTAACGGGTTAAATTTCAGTGAAGTGGTTAAACAGTTGAGTTTGTTTTTCAATCGTTTATTGTTAGTGAATTAGGTATCAGTATGCTTACTCTCTTTGAATAAAGATATACATTTAAAACACCAACCAGCCTAATAATAATAATAATAATGAATTATAAAGTGCCGGTATCTAGTAAACTATTCACTGCGCTGCTTAAGTGTCTGAGAAAATATTGGACATGCGTTCAGATTTGTTGCATTAATTCTAATGTGGAATTTAGGAAAGAGTACCCTTTCCAATTTTTTTTTCACTTTTCTTAAAAGTGACTGCACCTTGGACATAATTTTGTTATGGAAGATTAATACCTTAATCAGTTGATACAATAAGTTTAATAATATTAAAATTCGATCATTTAAAAAAAATTAATAACCAATCCTCTATTCCTCTACCGTAACCTTATAGGCATTCTTTTTTTGTAATTGCGTCCGTTCTTTATAAGAATTTTAAGATATGTACAGAAACCAAATTTCAGCTAATTTTGCTGTGTCACAATGTAAAAGTATTCATATAATGTGTATTCAATAAGAAGAAGTCCAACTGCCAACTTGATATATTTTTTCACTTTTCAGAATGTAGACCCCTCTTGTATTCTGCCTATTTCCATTTCACGGATTGAATTTGTAATCGCAAAAATGGCAACTCGATCCTCACATGGAATAATTTGCCATATACCATTACATCTATACAAAACCAAAGCTTTTAGATAATTACTACCAATGTGTGTATGGAGTAGATGTAAGAAAGAGTGGTGTACGTATGCAATATAGCTATAGGCCTATGTAAAAAACAAACAAACAAACAACACCCCAACAAACAAACAAACAAACAAACAAACAAGAACAAATAATTATTAGGTCGGGAGGAATTTACTAGTGTACATGTAAGATGGGATGTAGTGTACTGTATGCGCATGGCTATATGTAAAAAACAAACAAACAAACACCCCAACAAACAAAAAACAAACAAAACAACAAGAAAAATTATTATGAGGTCGGGAGGGATTTATTTTTTCCCATAACTAGAACACTTCCTTAATCTCGTTTGGAGAAAAAAAAATACCGGTCGGCAATTTGCCGTTCGGAGATAATTTCCCGTCGATCCGCGGTAATAATACAAAGACGATGCGACAAAAACGTACTTTTTATTCAATTTCTTGTTTATTACGGGACCAAACACATAATGCCCACGTATTGGAGAAATGAAAATAAATAGATAAGTCATGTATCAGATTCAGTCCAGTCAAGTAGGTCGGACTAGACTATAGGATGATTCTTAACCGATTTGATTATTGACTCTGTATATGCGATAGGAATGATTTAACTTCAAAACATAATGCACGCATTGACATCACTTTCCAACCATTCAAATGCGTTTATTTCGATAAGCACATATCTGTGATATTGTATGGTAAAGAGGAGGATATTGTATGGTAAAGAGGAGGATATTGTATGGTAAAGAGGAGGATATTGTATGGTAAAGAGGAGGATATTGTATGGTAAAGAGGAGGATATTGTATGGTAAAGAGGAGGAACAGATGACACAACTTGGTTACATCATGGAGGACTCTCTTTCTTCCTCCATGGTTACACTGTGCCATAAGATTTTATTTAGTGTCTGGTCTTTTCTGAAGTCATTTCACTGGACTTTTCGAGGTGTTCTTGTTACCTTCTTAGTAATTTAATTGTTTTCTTCATCATACCCTTGCTGGTGTCTCTCATTGTACTTAACTGCTGTGTAGGCCAAACATCATGTGTAATTGTTCTGTAGGTATTTGTTCTTTGTTTTTAATTTGTATGTTATTAAATCGGTTTTTATGTACCAATCTGTATTTTTCTTCATACTTAAGTATGAGGGTCTCCTCTTGATAAGCTTGTTTTTTGGAGACCTCCGCCACTTGATCACTTTTGTCATATCGTATATCCCCACTCCCTGGGTTTTTACGCCCGTGTCTTGCATAAAATAACATATAGTTTAGGGGTGTGTCTTATGGCTGTCCATCAAAACATTGTCCTTATTTTGTTGTTATTTATAAGTCTATACAGAATTATTTTTTAAAAAGAAAAACGATGCTCAGTTATTTTTCTAATACGTAAAACTTTCATTAGATTTGGTTCACTGACTTTAACACAAATTACCGGATGCCCGCAACATTTTGCAAAAACATAAAACGGCCGTTGCAGTCTTTCGTCATTCTCGAAAAATGAGACCACCTGTTGGAATGAATTTTTCACAGGTTGGTTTACAGATGTTTGTCTTTGAAAACTAGATGGTTAAAATGAACATACGCTACCGATTATACCAACGTCGTACCTTCCCTTTAAAACCACTATATACATATACTCCTTGGTAAGATACAAAAAACCCTTGAATAATCGCAGTCTTGCATAAAACTTAGGCCTACTTGGTGTGTTAGGGCTGTGCTGGGTATCCGGTAATCCGGATAACCGACCGAAACGGTCATTACCCGGTTCCGTTTTTCGGTTCCAATTATCCGTAAACGACTTTTTAAAATTCGGACTTTTGAGCGGAGTGAACAGAAATCTGTGACTCTTGAACAATGTAATGTTTACACTTTTACAGACAATTATCTTTAAATTCAAGAGATTACACTCCAATAAAGAAAAAATCGATTTAAGTATGGTATCCTCTGTATTATAAAAGTCAATTTGTTACCATTTACAGTACATGTATTTTGTACACCACCAGAGGCATGCTTTCAACAAAAATGAAAACGGGTATCCGGGTATCCGAAGTTTCCTGATTTCGGGTATCCGGTTCCAAAAGTGCACAGCCCTACTTGGTGTAAAGTTGTTGATGGTATCAAACATCCCTTGAAATATTTCTGTATGAGTGAAAAGTGTGAGTGAAAAGTATGAGTGAAAAGTATGAGTGAAAAGTATAAGTGAAAAGTATGAGTGAAATGATTTCTTCCAAAACATGTCATTATAAAGATCATAGAAATGAATACAAACAATGCATTTTCACTTGTTTTCTCGTTAACAATACAATGACATATGCTGAAACTTTCACAGGTTGGTTTCTGCACTTAATATCTTGATTCTTATCAAGTATGGATGCATTTACAGGCCTTTCTTTATATACAATATATTTTATACAGACTTTAATTGTGCTGGGTTTTAATTCTTATGGACTGGACTCGCTGGACCAGTGGGAGCTTGCTATAATAGCCTACCGGTCAATTACCGGTATGTATCCTGAGGGATACAATAGAGTATAATGCGAACCCAACCCAAACAGGAAAAGCTCTTTATATTCCCGAATCGCGATATTAATATTTCATTCATCTATAATTCGCTTCGGGGTCTTCTGTCAACTCACGTTTATTTTGAAATCCGGTAAATCAGACAGTTCGTTTTATTCGTAATTTTAAAGGGAATTTTTTTTTTTTTACAGGTTGACAACGGTTCTTCTGTGTGAGTGTTTATACTCTTTTTGATTTTAGATAATGTGGAAGTTCATGACACCACTAATAGTTTTAGTGTTCATTCTTATCTAGATTTAGGAAGACAACTCTTTCTTAAAGGGACAGTATCGTCACGATCAGAGCAGACTTTCAACAGGACATGGAATCGATGTCCTAGATTAAGATGAACACAGCGACTGAAAATTACTGGCTCATTTCTGCAGCAGCAACAGTAATAATGACCTTATCATGTGGGGTACGGTATTATTTTCAATCACTGAGTTAATCTAAAACAAGCACTCCGATTCCATGCCCTGTTGATCGTGATGATACTGCCCCTTTAAAGTACGGTAAAACTGGCAGTAATTTCACTTTTCTTAGACAGCTGCCTTGCCAAAATAGAGGAGATCGATATATCCATCGTCAGTTTATGGTTTAAATTCGATCATTTGGTTAGGCTATGTATAAATTACCAATACTACACCTTACCGCTCAAGGGGATGTACAGCATTGGTACTTCCCAGATTACCAAATTATCGAATTATTATTTGTTTATAAGTGGTTTCATCTTAGAGAGAAAAAAAATGGAATTGTGATGTCCAATTTACAAAAACATTGCCGTTTGGTAATTTTTAAAAACATGGAACAGTTTTTCGTCATTTTCTCAAAAAACGTGAGCCCCTTTTGTGATGAAACGTTCACAGGTTATGTTTTATTCATAAATGCCCAAGACAGTTTAGACAATCTGATTGGACAAAACGTAATCACGTGGGGTGTATTAACGGATGATATAGACTGGTTTATCAAAATCAGAGAAGTGCGTATGTGCCAGCTGTTCGCCAGCTGTTTTGCGCGACACGCGACGTGGATTTCAACTAATCAGAGCGACGAAGATTGGCAATCACGCGCCTGCCATCAAGTACTTTGGGAAGTGTTTCGTGTGTCCCCAAAACGTGAATTTGCCCGTTTTCATTAGGCTTTGTTCAACATAAATTACAATTTCTTTTTTACATTTTGAAAACGAAATCGATATACGGGCATTTATGAACGAGAATAGCAGTTTGTCGCGCGGTCTTTTACCGCAGGTTAACGACCAGTTTTGGGCGTGGTCGGCTCGGTCCTTATCGCCAGTGAACACACCCAAAACCGGTCGTTAACCTGCGGTAAAGACCACGACAAATATGATATTATATTTCTTGAAAACTAGAGGGATAATTAGGTGATACCCCGGTGTCTACAAAAGTCCCATTTTATTATGTTGTAGCATTGGTTATAATAAGCTTAAAAACTGCAAGATTATTCACTGTTTTTTGTTGGCAGAAATGTAAGTGACGGCGGTTATTTATCTGTATCTTCCATGAAATGTTCTTCATCGGATTGTATTGACTTGTTATTTGCTTAGTGGAATTGCTATAGTTACAACATGCCCAAGTTTGATTAACAAAAATAGTAAGAACGCTCATCACATGCCGTTTGTCCCATCCATGCCATGTTTATGGGCACAAGATTTACAAAGAAAAGTGTTCCTCAATAGGCCAATGGGGGTGTCTGTATAAGAGAACAGAAATGACAAATGAAATAATAATATGTGCGATCCGAGTTATTGTTTTACTATTATAATTTTTTTCAGGGGGGGGGGGGTTTAATTATTTGGGTGACATTTTCATAACCACCCCGTCCGTCTTTTCATTCCCTTCGGAATTGTTTTCCAATGCGTGTGAGGAATGCAAAATGCTTTGCATCGATTGTCAACTTATTAAGGCCAAGTAAAATAAAATACCAGTTTTTTTCAAAAAGAGGAGGAAGAGGAGGATGATTTTTTATTTTTTATTTTTTCCAAGATGGCCGCCAAGCATTTAAATTCAAAATGGCCACCAATTTTTTAGTTTGAAATCACCGCCAACTTTTTTTTTATAGCTATCGAACAAGTAGTTGAGTAAAAATATTCATGTTAAACAATGTTTGATGTATTTTGTTAAACCCAAGTAAAAACACATGAAAAATTTACTCTTTTTGTGGACAAGTATAAAAAAGAAAAAAAAAAGAAAAAAAAGATGCGGCCTCAAAAAAGGATGTGGGACGATCAACTGGTATTTTTTTTTACTTGGCCTAACAGAATGCAGGAATGTAACATCAAGTTGTTAACATGACGTTTATATCGACCGCCGCGAGAGGACCTCGTTACGAATTCTTGGCAGGAAAAGGGCAAAGTACAACCAAAATCAAGACGGTCCAAATCATTATGGATTCTAACGAAATAAACGTCTTTTTTTAACCCGTGCTCCTTTGATAAGTCTTGATTGTGCTCAATAGATACGATTACGTTACTCGTCGGTGTTAGTCAGCAAAGTGGTTCGTAATTGTACGGTAATGCAGACAGCACAAAAGACGAACTTGAAGCATTAAGCATTCTCAAGGTGGTACACCATTAGTAAGGTTTACACACTCGGTGCAGGCAATACAGATAGCCCAAGTCACAAATTCAGCACAAAGGGTGTTTGAGCATTTGTGAAAACAATTCATTACGAATTCATCAAACGAATTGAAATGATATTTTTTTAAATATAACAATACGTTACACGACACGTACGTTTAAATTGTTGGTGAAGTTTAACTTCACGTTTTCTGATGAAATTTGGAATCTACAAAAGTCCTTCAGACGGAACTTGGACCCAATTTTCAAAAGTGAAATTTTGGTATAGTTTGATTCTCTAGATTTTCCTCTTTCATTTGAAACCAGATTTGTAGAAACCAAATGAAAGAGGAAAATCTAGAGAATCAAACTATACCAAAATTTCACTTTTGATTTGTAGAAATCAAATGAAAGAGGAAAATCTAGAGAATCAAACTATACCCAAATTTCACTTTTGAAAATTTGGTCCAAGTTTAGGGTTTTGCATATTGGTGAAAGCAGTCTGTAAAAATCCGTCATAAACCTCCTTCATAACAGAAATACATAATTAATACTATATTTATTAAAGCAGTCTTTATAGATCATGTAGGCCCTATGGGTGGCAACTGGCCCTCCTTATAAACCTCCTTCATAACAGAACAGAGTGAAATACATAATAAATACTATATTTATGACAGCAGTCTTTAAAAATCACGGGTGTGGCAACTGCCATCCCTTATAAACCTCCTTCATAACAGGAGTTAAATTTGCTTGCTCCACAAATAAAACATTGGTTTTTCAAGATTAAAATGAATGTTTGTTGGCAGGTGTCTTGTGGATGTGAAATGGAACTTAAATTTATTTGAGAATCGTTACTTCCAATAAGGACACAATATTTCCAGTTGCGTTCTATGTGTGTAAAATTCGCTGGCTGGGCACCAAGCGTAGCTGTTCATTGCGTTGCCAAAACACTAACAAAAAATTACCTAGGCCACGCCCCTAAAAGACAGACATTTGGATGAAGCTAGTACCGGTGTACCCTTTTTTATTGAAAACCGGACACAAAAAATTGGATCGGAAGATCAATCATGCATATGGCTAATTGGCAAAGGTAAACATAGACTGAAAGCCGCCAACGTTTGATTGTGTTACGGCGGCCTCCGTCATTTGAAAATCTAATTAAAAAACAACGGGTTTTGTAACAGAGGTTAGTGGCTTGGAAAGCGTACCCTTTAATTTTTGGGTCGGATATACCATATACGAAGGTGAAGATTCTTGATTGTGTTTGAATATATAGAGACAGAACAAAAAGCACCGACTCGTCGTCGGAGTAAACGCACTCAAGGACGAGATATTGGTGACCTTTTCGTTTGCGTTTGCAATAAATTGGCAAATACAACACGATGATCAAATTTTTAATGTAGAACTTAAAGCCTGCGTCAAACATGGTGTTTCTTCCGTGACGAACTCAGATACTGACCAAAAATGTACTCGTTGTTTCCCCGTTAGGCCTTGATGCATGCTTTGGGGCCGAGTTTGCATGTAGGTGCCGAGTTTGCCAGGTGGCGAAGTGACCGGCTATACCCAAAGGCTCACATTATTACGTTTGTGACACGCACGACAGGGCCAAATATAACGCTCATACTCACTGAAACACGATGTACACGCATTTTGCAAAGATCTCATCATCGCTTTATGCAAACGTCATCATGCACTAGTATGCTTAGGCCGATGAATGTGGCTATATCTGGCGAATTTAAATTCTCCTAAAAGCCCAAATTTCCGAAACGTCAAAAATTCGGCCGTCCCCCTGCCTCCTTTATAGCTACACCACTACTGCAGCGAGATAAAACAAATCTTTATATCTGAATTTGTTTACCATAAAACACTGTGTTGCAAATTGATATGGAACCATATACGGTTAAATTCCCCCAAACTAATCCATCATGCCTTAAAATACAAAATTAAGCCTTGGTCTTACCATCGTAAACTTTCATTTTTTTAAAATCACCATTGGTGGAATTAAAGGCATGAAAGGCCTTCATGCCAAAAGCAATACGGCAGTCATGTAATTGCCCATTTCGTCAATGTACTGGCATATCGCCATTTTTTCTCGATACGAAAAACCTTTTTATACGGACTAGATTTTCTTTAAGCGGAAGGGGTCGTCCTCATCACCTATACGCCACTGGTCTGAGCAATATTAGCGGACAGTTTTGCTAGTAGGCCTAGGCCGATGAATTTGGCTGTATCTGGCGAATTTAAATTCTGTCAGATAAAACTGGCAGTGGGAATTATGAGCAGTAGGAATAATCAGCAATCCTTAAGTATTTATTTGTTTCTTCTCAAAAGTTTGTCAAAAATCCGGCCAGGGGCGGCTGTCCCTAACCCCTTTTAGCTACGTCACTGCGGACAGGTCACTAGCATTTTCATTGTTTTTTCCCCGGAAAAAGCTTTTTTATGTAAACATGGAGCAAGGAACACACATTACATGCATATATTCACAATGCCATAACTGCAAATCTGGCTTTGTCGTGACGAATGTGTGTTGTTGTTTTTAAGAGGGCTTTCTTCCAGGAATCGTGACGTGCAGAGAGATGAGAGGGAGGAAGAGAGAAAGAGTCAATAATAATATGTCATTTATTGCTCCAGTGATTGTAATTATCTTTCCCCGAGTTAACACTAAATCAGTCAACTGGAACGTACAAGTAAACTTTGTCTCTTCCAGTTCTTCACACATCAAGTATAAGTTTGTTTAGATTGTAAATTATACCGTTACCAGTCTGGACTTCTGACTACATTAAACAGACAAACAAGTCATAAACAATTGTAGTAAACAATCTGGAGTAAACTACTATTTTATTTAATTTTGCCCTACACCAACGCGTAGGGCGTTCATCAAACTATAAACTACTATGTTATTATATTATTATTTCAGTAAACGAGTAAGGCCAACAATCCTTATAGAGCCCATAGAGCAATCGTTAAACTATTGAAAGACGATTCAACAGTCGAACGATTGAGAGGATAGTTTTGTCAATGCTTGAATGCACCCAGCCAAACTGGCCTTCCTGGGTCAGACAAAAGGGCTATTAAGGGGTTACTGTGCGTGCCAGTCAACTCGCCCCCTGGTAAACTCGCCTGTTATAATCTCGCCCCTTACAAACTCACCCCACTGACAAACTCGCCCCTCATAAAGTCACCCCGACAAACTCGCCCCTCGGCAAACTCGCCCCTGGCAAACTCGCCCCGACAAACTCGCCCCCCTGTAATTATTTTGATGCATCTCACGCTATTTAGACTGGTTTAATATAAGAGAGCAAATAAAACATTATTATATACTATGACAGGATGTACGGGGGATACAACTATTTCAATGAATTCAATAGGCGCTATTGAGACTAAATCAAACATAATGACCTATGATAATAACTTCAATGGGCGTTTTATATTTAACAACAATAAATATTACATTCAACAGTTACAACTAAAATAGAATACATAGAAAACTAGCTAAATAAAACAGTTTATTTTACTATGTTTACTATGTATTATGTAGCTTCTGGTTTTAATTGTTATAATACCCGTAATGTTCAAGCTAATATGTTATATGTTCCAAAACCTAGAGTGGAACTTTTTAGACAGTCTTTTCAATATGTATAGGACCTTCGTATTATAACGAATTACCAAATGTAATAAAAAGGGCTGGTGATATATTAAGCTTTAAACGTTCATTAAAAGATTATGTTTTATGTATAAAGACATCTGTATCTACATTAAGTATTTAGTTATCTATATTAAGTTTTAATTTTTTTTTATTTATAGTATTGTATTACTTTGTATCTCCTGGGTGCCTAGGAAGAATATCAAAGGTAAATGGCCTACCCAGGTTAAATATTTTGAAATAAATAAATAAATAATAAATAAATAAATATACTATAAACAATTTACAAAGTTGTTTTGTTTGATTTAATTACATTTTAATTATCTGTATTTTGGATTTTGTATGCAATTATTTATTTTTTATTTTACTTATTTATTTTACTCAGTATTTTGTTCAGCTAGTTTTCTATTTATTCTATTTAATTGTAGCTGTAAATGAATTATTTCTTGTAATATTTATTTTTCGTTAAATAAAACGTCAATTGAAATGATTTTCATGTTTGATTTACTCTCTTCAGTCTCACTAACGTTAGCGTGAAATACGCATAGAGTTATATATAAGTTCTTATATATAACTCTATGGAAATGCGTCAAAAAATTACGGGGGGCGAGTTTGTAGGGGGCGAGTTTAGCGGGGGCGAGTTTACCGAGTGCGACTTTGTCGGGGGCGACTTTGTAAGGGGTGAGTTAGTAATGGGCGAGATTGTAAGGGGCGAGTTTGCAAGGGGGCGAGTTGACTGGTATCCGGAATATCCATTACTGTATATTGTGTAAAGAGGACGAGTAAAGGAAAAACATGTAGCAGTGTGATGTTCCAGACTACAGTAGCTGCTTTGTAGGTGTTAGGACTGCCAATTATCACTTGTTTTGTCTGCTTCCAGAAGCTGTTCCACACAGAACAGTTGCTTTCAAATCTGGTGAACAAATGAAGCCAGCTTAATCGCGTAGTTTGGGCCAATAGTTTAACGATTTCTCAATAGGCCCTAAGAGGACCGCAGGCCCAAACTATCTAAAAATGATAATGATAATGATAATAATAATGTATTGTTTATTATAGCGCGCTACATACAAATCTCGGCGCGCTGTATGTACAAAAGAATATAATAAAAGTACAATATGTCGAGATGTAAAACAAAATAGAAACAATTGGGTATTAAAACGAATAACAATAAAGAAAAACAACTAGTAAAAATGGAAAAAGAAGTAAGATTAAAAATACAGAGTAAAATATTAGCCGTAGTGTAGACAAAAGAGGTGCGTTTTAAGAGAAGACTTAAAAGCATCAAGGGAAGGTGCAGAGCGGATGTGGTTAGGAAGAGATTTCCACAACCGGGGTGCACATAATTATAGAGAAAGCACGTGCGCCGTAGGATTCTAAAGACAACTATCTGAAGAAAACAGGTAAAAACATGAATAAGGCTTTACAATGGTGAAACTGGTGAATATCTGAAAGCTTACTTGGTGTGAATTTGGATAAGGGATTTCCCGCCCAGGGGATTGTGATGTACGGGGAGAGTATTGCTCCAGGGAATATTATCCGCCGGAATTATCTTTCCGTGAGTAAGGCACATTTATGACAGAATCATTCAAGTAAAACTTTCAAATAAGATTCTAGATTATCTCAGTGTTCATCTGCATACACTGTACAATTCAATTCGATTTAATCTTACATTTATTTCCATGCAATGGCACACCAAGGTGAATTAATTATTACTTATACTTCTAAGAAATATCTAAAAGCAGCTTATACACTGTAAAAACGTCAGTGGTCAACATTGGGTTGGGTAAGGTTATTTCTCCCAGAATTGGTCAGTATTTACCACAACTGTTCACATATTTTGGCAAAAAATGATCCAACATTGGGCAATGGTAAACCAACTGTGTAACCTGTTGATGTGTTGACCAGTGTTGGGCAACATATCAACCGTGTTTGCCCAATATTTCTTACAGTGTAATATATAAGATAATGTCAATTCGTCTGGACTGCATAGGCCTACACAATTTTATACAAAAGAAAATCGCTGTCGGGATTAAACGGGTGTAGCAATTCATTAAAGATATATCGCCCATGTTCGGCTAAGACGATCCTCAAATTAGAATTTAATAGGTCGGAAACTGTAAAGAAAAGCGATTGCTTTAAGGCGCGCTTGATTCCGTTTGGCGGCCGCGCTTGACGGATTTTTTGTTCAATGTCTCAAATGAAAGCATATAACTTCCTTATCCCCAGAAAAATTAATAAAATGACGTGTCATTAATCCTCAGCTTGCACGAGGGCGTGTGCAAAATTTCAAAACAAATTTGGGGTCTCTTGAACCAAAATTGTTCGTTGTTATGTTCTCTTCATATTGTTTCTGACTGTTTGTGTAATGCCTGAAATGAATACATCAACAAATGCATACCGGTAATTTGGCGAATTTATTTGCTAATATCCATGCAACACACGGTGAGTACACAGTGGAAAACGATTTACCGTCACTGATGTGTCTGAGGGAGTAAGATCAGCGGAATGAGGTACAGGCATCCACAAACAGTAAATGTTGACGTCAAACGTCAAATTGTGTATGGGCAATAAATTCCCTCTCATCCTGCGATGAAATTGATACGGAGACAATTCAATTCGATTTAATCTTACATTTATTTCCATGCAATCGCAAACCAAATTGAATTAATTATTACTTATACTTCTAAGAAATATTTAAAAGCAGCTTATATTATATACGATAATGGCAATTCTTCTGTACTGCATAGGCCTACACAATTTTATACGAAAAAAAAATCGCTGTCGGAATTAAACGGGTGTAGCAATTCATGAAAGATATATCGCCCATGTTCGGCTAAGACGATCCTCAAATTAGAATTTAATAGGTCAGAAACTAAATAAAAGCGATTGTTTTAAGGCGCACTTGATTCCGATTGGCAGCCGCGCTGGCCAATTGGAAGACTTTCGCCCACGCCCTTAAGCCCAAATACAGACTCCGTCACCGTAGTACCCGAAGGGGAAAGTCCAACCTGGGCTACCCACGCCCTCGGCCCGTTATCAAGAAGGATTAAAACGAGGGTCCCGCCTTTTATTAATTTTAGTATTTAATTCACTGGTACTAATCCTTGACGGATTTTTTGTCCAATGTCTCAAATGAAAGCTTGTAACTTCCTTATCCCCAGAATAATTTATAAAATGATGTGTCATTAATCCTCAGCTTGCACGAGGGCGTGTGCAAAATTTCAAAACAAATTTAGGGTCTAGGTAAAACTTGTAGCTTTGCATGGTGAAGAGGATAAGTAAGACTAATTGCCGTGACACCATGTGAAATTGAGTAGTAATTAGTTCTGAAAAGAACTGGAGGTTACAACTCAACGTTTCGATCAGTATGTTCTGATCGTCCTCGGGAGAAATTTAGGGTCTCCTGAACCAAAATTGTTCGTTTTTATGTAGTTATTTTTTCTGCTCCTTTTTTCTCTCCATATTGTTTGTGACTGTTTGTGTAATGCCTGAAATGAATACATCAACAAATGCATACCGGTAATTTGGCGAATTTATTTGCTAAATATCCATGCAACACACGGTGAGTACACATGGAAAACGATTTACCATCACTGCTGTGTCTGAGGGAGTAAGATCAGCGGAATGAGGTACAGGCGTCCACAAACAGTAAATGCTGACGTCAAACGTCAAATTGTGTATGGGCAACACATTCCCTCCTCCTGCGATGAAATAGATGCGGAGACGTTAAGTGATTAAATCTCTCTCATGTCCTCATCGTAGACAGACAACAATCAAGTGGCGGCACGGCCCCCCCATCCCCACCAAAAAATGATAAGTAAAACTTGTGTACAATATTGCAGTTATTGTAGTGGTGCCGAACAACTTTATTTATTGCTCACTGTCAAAAACTCTAAAATTCTGGATCCGCCCCTCACTTTAGACCGATGCCAAAGCATGGATGAACAAGTGATGTGTCGAGCTGTGTTCAAGTTGTAGGGGCGGTTCCAGGCAAGCTGGAAAGAAGGGGGAACACATTAAAATGGGTGGAAAAAGTACATGCATGATGCTTGATCCCTCTATCTTGGTCCCTGTATCTTGTGTTTCCTCCTGTCAAACAAAACGCAGAAATAAAAACGTGAGGCCCATGAGCTAATTTGACTGGTCACGATTTCTATCACGTGTGCCAACCTATCTTTTGTATTCTACACACGTCAGAGAGCTAGTTCCTTCTTCCCTACCCCCACGTCGAATAGAAACATTTTTGACTCTGTCTGTATAGGCACAACGAAGACTAGTTCTTCAAGTGATATGCGTTTTTGTTTATTCTGCATGCGCTCAAGAATACCCGTTTCTGCTTGCTTACAGAAAGGCTACGTGCGACACTTCGAGGCTGAGCCGGGTCGAGTTCTCCAAGTTGAAACCAAGGCTCTCCAGCCGCCGATATTCGGTAAGGTTTTCGTCCCGTGCATGTAAAATACTGTTACTTTGAGCATGCTTTGAGGCACATTTGAATTATTTCCTCTGTCCGAGTCCATTATATACAGCAAAATTGATAGCCGCCCTTAAAAAAAAGACTATAGAAAGAAAGGCATGATTGATGATTCGCCAGTTGTCCTCGCCAGACGACTGTCTTGATTGGATCCGACATGATGTCTGTTTCCAATAAGTGGCCTAATAATAAACCAAAAATATATAAAGTGGTCTATTGGGCCCCAACAAATCTCCAGTGTCTGGTCATAGGTCGGCTTCAAAATGCGTGTTTTATTATTTTTTTTTTTTAGACAAGCAATAAAAGACGTGATACGCAGTTATTGGAACCACACCAAATTTACCATACACAAAGTGTGGTGGCTAAGAGAAGCCTCACAAATCGAGCAAAATGTTCATATGTGAAAAAATCGTTTAAAACACAGTACGACAGAATTCTTATCGATCCAACAATTTTGGCTGCAATTGGCATATCCTTTCATAGCACACACACAAAAAAAGAAAACTAAAAATTCCGACGCGCGGGTTTGAGGCAACACACGCGGAAACCAGAAACCGGAGACTTTTTTGGCCTTGTAAGGTCAAATAAACAAATTAATATCTGCACAGTTCCCGTATTACGCCCATGTATTTTTGGTCTTGTAAGGTCAAATAAACAAATTAATATCTGCACAGTTCCCGTATTACGTATACGCCCATTCTCGGATCGGTACGGAAAAAAAAAAAAAAAAAAATCCCAATCATCCCAATGCCGACCAGCATCCCCAAAGCAAATGCGATTCAAGTGTTTTATGGGAAAAGAGAAACAAAACTCCCTTCCCGAACTGCGTTGATTATTGTTTTGAAAGGGGCGCTCATCATCGATTGAGTTTGTTCACCTAGCCTAATCAGGAACACTGGCGGACTGTAAATCCGTTGAACGTGTGAGCGAACGCGTGACGCATCACCTGTTGGCAAACAGCGCTTCTATGCAGTGGCGTAGCCAAGGCATTTTTATTTATTATTTATTGCGGGGGGGGGGGGGGGGTACGGAAGCCAATTTGCCGACTGAAGTAGCCAGGATTTTCAGAGTGTGTAAATTTCAGAGTGGGTAAATTTACCCACACAACACTAATATGATCAGACAAATTTATTTTGTTTTTTTCCCCCAAAATGGACTCCCCCAAATGGACGGAAGTCGCTCTTTCCGTGAGTAAAATTCTATAGTACCTTTGCTTCATTTGCCGACTGAGGCTCTAAATGCCGACTAAGAAAAAATATTGGGGGGGGGGTGTTTACACCCCCACACTCCCCCGGTCGCTATGGCCCTGCTTTTATGTGTACGCGTACGCGTACGAGTACGCGTACGAGTACGCGTACGAGTACGCGTACGAGTACGCGTACGAGTACGCGTACGAGTACGCGTACGAGTACGCGTACGAGTACGAGTACGAGTACGAGTACGAGTACGAGTACGAGTACGAGTACGAGTACGAGTACGAGTACGAGTACGAGTACGAGTACGAGTACGAGTACGAGTACGAGTACGAGTACGAGTACGAGTACGAGTACGAGTACGAGTATGAGTACGAGTACGAGTACGAGTACGAGTACGAGTACGAGTACGAGTACGAGTACGAGTACTACAACGTCTCTGTTAATAACCCGGAACAATGTTTCTGTCTGAATGGTTCTCGTTTTATAGAAAACACGAAAAATATGCACATTTACAAAAAGTTACCAGATGGCCAATTTTTTCCTGTAAATATTATGAATACTTTTCACAAATGTCTCATGACTTTGTCTCTGCATTAAGCTGAAACTTTCACAGGTTGGTTGCACAGGTTGGTTGTTTCAAGGGACAATATCCTCACAATCAGAGCAGACTTCCAACAGGCAATCTGTGTCCTAGTTTAAAATGCACTCTTTAACTGAACATTACTGGCTCATTTATGCAGCAGCAACACGATAATAATGATGACCTTATCATGTGGGGTATTATTTTCAGTCAATGGGTTAATCTAAAACCAGCACTCGGATTCCATGCCCCGTTGATCGTGACGATATTGTCAGTATATCTCGCAGGTTGCTTGTTTAATGTATATCTTGTTTCAAAGAAAGTCAGCATACGGTTATTATGTGCATTCATAAGAATGGTTCAGTGAAATTTTACTATAATTTTAGAACCTCTGACAGAACAATTTCAATGGGATTTTTGAAGTCATCCTCAGCTTTACACCAAGTAAGTTGTAGGTCAAATTTTGATCATTTATAGAGGTTTAAATCACTAATGTTGTACACGGGGCTTTAAAGGGAGGGTACGCTAATGGTAAAATGAATATAAATGCCATATTTTATAAGTATGAAATTAAGAGATATGCATAGAGACCAATCTGTGAAAGTGTAAGTTTATTCCTTTGTGTCGTTATAACGAGAATATTGTAAACAAAATAATAATAATAATAATAATGTATAGATTTATATAGCGCACGTATCCACCAACTAAGTGGCGCTCAAGGCGCATTATATTATTATCCCTGCTCATAAGGCTCATAAGGCTCGTAAATCATTCCTGAAACCATCTCAGCTCCCTGGGGAGTATACAGCTCAATTGCTGCCATTTCTAATAATAATAATAATAATGTATAGATTTATATAGCGCACGTATCCACCAACTAAGTGGCGCTCAAGGCGCATTATATTATTATCCCTGCTCATAAGGCTCATAAGGCTCATAAATCATTCCTGAAACCATCTCAGCTCCCTGGGGAGTATACAGCTCAATTGCTGCCATTTCTAGCGCATAGAGAGCAAACCATCTCTGCCTTCACAGGTACCCATTTAACCCCTGGGTGGAGAGAAGCAATTATGGTTAAGTGTCTTGCTCAAGGACACAGGTGTCACGGCTGGGTCTCGAACCCACACTCTGCTGCTGGCAACACCAGAACTTGAGTTCAGTGCGCTAGACCGCTCGGCCACGACAATCCACTTTACGTGCATTATACAACACACGGGACCTACGGCTTTACGTCCCATCCGAAGGACGAAGCAATTATGGTTAAGTACCTTGCTCAAGGATACAAGTGTCACGACCGGGGCTCGAACCCACACCCTGCTGCTGGCAACACCAGAACTTGAGTTCGGTGCGCTAGACCGCTCGGCCACGACACTCCTAGCGCATATAGAGCAAACCATCTCTGCCTTCACAGGTACCCATTTAACCCCTGGGTGGAGAGAAGCAATTATGGTTAAGTGTCTTGCTCAAGGACACAAATGTCACGGCCGGGGCTCGAACCCACACTCTGCTGCTGGCAACACCAGAACTTGAGTTCAGTGCGCTAGACCTTTAGATGTGTTCAAATTGTTTGTTCGCATTCTAATGTGGAAATGGATCACCTGCCAGTGATTCATTTCTGGGGCGTATTTTGGCGAACACGAACAGAAAATTGTTTCTGACGTCATATTCTTGACCAGAAACAAAGACGGCATAGCTCAGCGAAAACGCGAACGTAACCAGAAGATTGTTTTCAGTTTGCGACGTGTTCAACCATCAACGTTTCTCAAAATATACGGTGTAATTAAAATTTTGGCAAAATAGAACTTACTCGTGCTAGTAATAAACTTGAAAGATATACTGGTATATGAACAATCATGTTTTAACAAATAATTAACAAAACGTTCGTCCCTTTTTACAATCCGCCATCTTGAAACCAAGCATAACCGATCACAAACTTCGGTTCACGTTTGGTCAGAACAATGACGTCATCGCAGCACAACCACTGATCTCTGTACTAGCTGGATAGGAGATTGCGCCGATTGGCTGAAGCTCGTTGTTCGCCATCTTTGTTCCCCAAGAAAGAAGGCGCATGCATGCGTGACGGCTGGACAGGTTTACTGCTACCCGACCGACGACAATGCCGAGTGCTGCTGAACCAGTTGTTGTTGTATGTATGCTAACATGACATTTGACTCTTGACCTTTTGGGGGAATCAACATGGCGGCCGGTTACTTCAACATTTTATAGGACAATCAGCGCCCATCTCCTATCCAGTTAGTATAGAGATCAGTGAGCACAACCGAACTCGCGAAAACGCTTAACTAATGAGCAAAGCCCAAACATGTTTCTGGTCAGGGTCGCGAAAACGTGCCCCAGATTAAATAATTTCTGGATACATTCTCACATTTTCTCGTAAATGACCACATATACGAATACGGAATAATTTATCATGATGTTTGGTAGAATTATCATCTTAAAATCAAGTTACATTATTACGTAGCCATGCACTGGCTCATTATTTATGCATCAATCACAACAATACAATATTATCGCCATATTAGGCCTATCTAGGCCAACGCGCAATCGTGGGGTATTATTTTCAGTCACTGAGTTCATCTAAAACTAGGACACCGATTCCATGCCCTGTCGAAAGTTTGCTCTGATCGTGAAGATACTGTCCCTTTAAGCTTTTACATAATATTATAGACCCCCTTTAAAGATTGTGTTTATTTACCTTAAAACTTTTAGAAATCCCGGGGTTTTTGACACCGGAGGAGTGTGACTACATCATGAGTCGAGCTCTGAATGAAGGACTGTATCCAAGCGGTGTGAACGATGATGCTTATTACAGCTCTCTCACTAACGCCGTGGAGGAAAACCAAGATATGGAGGAAAACCAAGATATGGATGAAACGGACGAAGAAACTGCCACCGGAGTATTTGCGGACCTGGATGTGAATGACGATATGGTAAAAAAATGCAAGAAAGCAAGCAAGCAAGCAAGCAAGCAAGCAAGCAAGCAAGCAAACAAACAAGCAAACACCCCAACAAGCTTGAAACAAACAAGCAATCAAGCAAGCCAAGAAACAAACAAGCAATCAAGCGAGCCAAGAAACAAACAAGCAATCAAGCGAGCCAAGAAACAAACAAGCAATCAAGCAAGCCAAGAAACAAACAATCAAGCAAGCCAAGAAACAAACAAGCAATCAAGCAAGCCAAGAAACAAACAAACAATCAAGCGAGCCAAGAAACAAACAAACAATCAAGCAAGCCAAGAAACAAACAAACAATCAAGCGAGCCAAGAAACAAACAAGCAATCAAGCGAGCCAAGAAACAAACAAGCAATCAAGCGAGCCAAGAAACAAACAAGCAATCAAGCGAGCCAAGAAACAAACAAGCAATCAAGCGAGCCAAGAAACAAACAAGCAATCAAGCAAGCCAAGAAACAAACAAGCAATCAAGCGAGCCAAGAAACAAACAAGCAATCAAGCACCCCAAGAAACAAACAAACAATCAAGCAAGCCAAGAAACAAACAAACAAGCAAGCAAACAAACAAATAAGTAGCACAGACAGACAGATATCGCTCCCTACCGACGGGCAGACAGACAGACAGACAAATAGCCTAAATTAACAAACAAACAAACAATCAATTCAAGCCAGAAATATGTAGCTAGATTTAAGATATATAATAAACTGTTATTTATATTTTCCTGAAAGAAAGGAAAACAAATAATTTAAAATGAAATGTTTTACAAAATAATTGTGAAAAGTGCACCATTAAGCAAAAATGAAGTGCCTACATTGATTTACGACGGGCCCATAATAACTTGAATTTCGTATAACTTAAAGGGACAATATCGTCACGATCAAAAGGGCATGGAATTGAAGTGCTAGTATTAGGGAAAATATCCACAGGTCATATTACCGTTGCTGCTGCATAAATGAGCCAGTAATTATCAGTCACTGTGTTCATCTTAAAAATGGGACACCGATTCCATGTCCTGTTGAAAGTCTGCTCTGATCGTGACGATACTGTCCCTTTAAATACTGTAAAAACATGCTTCTGACGATTGTGTTTGTGAAATGTGTTATATTACACAAAAGAGACAGCCTATAGACGATGTGACCATGCAATAACATCACATGTTTACAAAAGAGCCCCATAGATCAGACTGCACTGGGCACAAAATATACACTGGTCTGTGACAAGAAACCATAAAATGTGATATTTTGAGATGTCAGCAGAAAATGTCTTCATTTGATTTATTTTTAAATAAGGCACTGACATTACATCTCAAATCTTATGCATCTGAAAATTTAAAAAAATATGATATTACAAAGAAGTACAAATACACACACTTTTGCCCGACGGGAAATTACCCTGGTACTCTAAAGGTCACGCAAAGTGTAAACAAGTGTCATAGTCTATAATAGTTTTTTTTTTTTACAAGGAAAGAAAATTTGCAGAGGATCACTGATTATGGGGAAGAAGTGAAAAACACGGGCCGTGCATCTTTAGCAGTCCATCATAATGTAACTATATACTACAAACCTCACAAATTGCATATCTCGTCTTGCGTGAAACTCAAGATTGTTCCTGGTACTCAAAACAGGTGGTTAATAAACACTCCACTCGGTGAACACGACACCCGTGTTATTCAGTGTCTGAAAGAGGAGAGAGACGACAAAGATGAATAACAGTGTATCATTAACAGGGGCTAATCCGGTGTGGCGAAAAGAGGGGGGAGGGGCGGGGTGGCACACGGCTGACAAAGTAATTGCAGTTCTGGTCTTCTCAGTTCTCCGAATTATTTTGTGTGTATTAAGTAGGATTTGAAGCTTTGCTTGGTGGAGTAACACCATGTAACAATCCCTAGAGAATTGTGATAACTTATTACAACTCTTAAGAGATTGTGTTGTGTTTTCTTGTTAGCTGAGTGTTTGATGAAAGGCATATTTATCAGTAAAAAGCAACACCACTTCAGGTTTGTGGTTTTGTTTTTGTACAATTAGCCTCCATGTAGCATGAATAACAATACACTTAATTTTCACTGTTAGTAAAAAATATACTCAGGGTTTTTAGTGTCTTAAAGCATGTATGAATCTGTATATAATGGAAGTTAATAGACAGCCTTAAATAAAAGAGTTGAATTTATATGTGTTTTGAACAAATGCTGGCGTCGGTGATCCCCCCCCCCCCCCCGAAGAGAGTACAGTGTTTGAAGTGCTGCGGAAACGAAAGTCTCGACCAATTCAAAAACAAAGCTTGAAATAACAAAATATATGAAACAAGAAACAAAAAAAGACAAGTTATTTGTCATCTTCCTTCCCAAGTGCATTTATTTGTTTGCTCCTCTTTGTTTTCTTTGTTTTTCTAGGTTCTCGATACGGAGGAAATCCTCGCCGTTCTCAACACAGAGAACACCTTTCTGAGGCACGCCGATGTCTTGCGGATGTACAGTGATCTCGGTCTGGACCCTGACTCGGACGGTTGGCTTACCCTGGATGAGTTCACATCGCTTGTCTACAACGATCGGCTGATGGACATCGAGACGTGGGTATGGAAACAGACTGGACACCGGGAGAATAGGATACGAGAGAGTACGCAAGCCTGGCTAGGGCAACCAGGGCCTTCATCGGACCCGGTCCTTGCAGCACTCCAGAGAAGGTAAGCAATGGATCATAGATGGTGACCAACTGATCTCTATTATACTGACTGGATAGATGATCATGCGCTTACATTGAAATCACTGTATGCCATGTTACTACTCTCATAAACCACGCATTGCAATCAGTGATCTCTATTATACTGACCGGATAGATGATCATGCACAACATTGGTAATGTTGGCCAAACTGCTTCTATGAGTATGCTTACTCTCTTTGAATCAAGATATACATTGGATGGAAGGTACAGCATTGGTAATGTTGGCAAAACTGCTTTTATGAGTATGCTTACTCTCTATGAATCAAGATATACATTGAAGGGAAGGCACAGCATTGGTAATGTTGGCAAAACTGCTTCTATGAGTATGCTTACTCTCTATGAATCAAGATATACATTGAAGGGAAGGCACAGCATTGGTAATGTTGGCAAAACTGCTTCTATGAGTATGCTTACTCTCTATGAATCAAGATATACATTGAAGGGAAGGCACAACATTGGTACTGTTGGCAAAACTGCTTCTATGAGTATGCTTGCTCTATTTGAATCAAGATGTACATTGAAGGGAAGGCACAACATTGGTACTGTTGGCAAAACTGCTTCTATGAGTATGCTTGCTCTATTTGAATCAAGATGTACATTGAAGGGAAGGCACAACATTGGTACTGTTGGCAAAACTGCTTCTATGAGTATGCTTGCTCTATTTGAATCAAGATGTACATTGAAGGGAAGGCACAACATTGGTACTGTTGGCAAAACTGCTTCTATGAGTATGCTTGCTCTATTTGAATCAAGATGTACATTGAAGGGAAGGCACAACATTGGTACTTTTGGAAAAACTGCTTCTATGAGTATGCTTGCTCTATTTGAATCAAGATGTACATTGAAGGGAAGGCACAACATTGGTACTGTTGGCAAAACTGCTTCTATGAGTATGCTTGCTCTATTTGAATCAAGATGTACATTGAAGGGAAGGCACAACATTGGTACTGTTGGCAAAACTGCTTCTATGAGTATGCTTGCTCTATTTGAATCAAGATGTACATTGAAGGGAAGGTACAACATTGGTAATGATGGCCAAACTGCTTCTAGTATGAGTATGCTTACTCTATTTGAATCAAGATGTACATTGAAGGGAAGGCACAACATTGGTACTGTTGGCAAAACTGCTGTTACAAGTATTAAGCGTATAATATACTCTCTTTGAATTAAGATGTTAGCTCAGAAAGTTGTGTCGTTCGCGACAAAATAGTGAAAACGCATTCAGATGGAATGTGGAATTTAGGATGGATACAAACCAGTGTTGTATTACTCGTACTCACACTCGTACTCGGACTCGAATGTCGAAGTACTCGAATTCACTGTACTCGTACTCGAATGGGTCGATTACTTGGACTCGTACTTGAAACCACTGTACCCCGATTACTTTCGATTTGAGTATGTCAAGAGAAACTGAACTAGCGTTATTCGCCGACGCATGTGTCGAATTCGCCAGAAGCCTATAGTTACTACCCAAAGCAACGGTTTAACCATTGGTGGCAGAAGACCATGGTCAACGGTGTGGGACTGTAACGGCAGGTGCACGCCGGGAGCCACGCGCCTGCAAGTGCAACCAGTGCTTGCTTGTGGGGAGATATCACCATTTTGATGTTTTTGAATTTCAAATCCTACACAATTACTTTTAACTGAAACATTGACCTGGAGTGTGCCGCATAATGACCTTTTATTGTCCAATGGCGGGCTTTTAAGGAAAAGGAATATGATTCAATTCAAAATCAACCAGTTGGTCGAATTTGTAGTGTGAGAAATCTATATCGTGTGAAGAAAAAAAACATTTAAAAATGTGACTTAATTTCTGTACTGCAATAAATGGCTGGATGGCTAGTTGTTAATAGGGTTTGTCCAATACGGTAGATTTGGTTGTAGTCTTCTCTCGCCGTTCTTATAGATCACCCACACATTAGATCATCATATAAGGCGCCGCGTGAAGTGATGGTGTCTTTATCACATTTAAAGCCACAAATGAAGTTTTCCAATCACTCGGTTGAGTACCATAAGATCTTATTTCCATGGGGCTTCATTAGGGAGGCATTTGATGCCAGTTTGTGGAGGAAGAAGAAAACACAATATCTCAGAACTGCACTGTACATGACACCTATACCGTCTTGGATGTAAAATATAAACGTTATTGGCCTGTGGACATCATGCTCATTGCGCTCAATTATTAGAACTGAAGTCTCCTCGGCCGGGAAGAAGAAAAAGAGTCCACTCTTCTCTTCAAGATAAATGCCTTTTTGACAAGGAGGCTAACGAAAAGATGATGAAAATTGCCTGGGGAGAGAGAGCGTGCTTCTTCACTCACGACAAGAAATGGGATATCTGACGGGTCGGTCCCAATGCAGAAAGGCCAAGCACAAAGCTGGCATATACGGCAAGTCTTCTCGCACGGCTACACTCGTTCCCTCACCTGCCTCAATAACCCATTTGGATAATTTGGAGCGGGCATGTGTCAAGCCTCATCGCCCGGTGGTTACCGGGAAATTACCCGTGTGTCTGCATTATCTCTCGGCCGAGAGGGTGGCGTGCTACAGAGACAGTTTGCATAATTGAGCTGAAAAGTGCAAACCACATTCGTTGGCGCACTTCTATATACCTCAAAATCAACTTTTTATTTTGTTGTATTTCAAGTGAGTTGACACAACAATATGCCTAACTATTCAACAGGCCGGTAGGAACTGCAGGAACCACCCCTCCCAACAAACAAAACCAAACAAACAAACAAACAAAACCATGCACACATCAATTGTGGTCCAATTGTGGTCCAATACGACTGCCAGTGATAACCTCCCTTTTAATCGCATCTTCCATTAAAGTGTTTCGAACCCGCGATGTTCTTCATAGGATAACATCCACTATATTGCGGTCTCAGTCAACACGATAACGTGGATACAATTTCCAGATGTGTGTTCATGCTTAAAATGTATGTATTCAGATTATAGCACAGGCAAGATTTATTTTTTCATGGCAAAAAGTTATAAAAAAAAAGAACAAAAAAAAAAGCAGCTGCAAGACCGGCGTTCTATTCCCCCACCGGCCCCGGCCCCGGCCCCGGCCCCGGACCCCCGCGCGAATGACGGCCCACAAAACATTAATAATCAAGGGCCCTACCATATGTGCTTTGATTTCTCGTGATGAGGTAGTGAGTTCTAATTGAGTCGTGCATGACAATCATCATGTACAATTTCGCGCATCACTAGCTGCCTGGTTGGATTAATTTTCCATGCATAATTATCGGCATTTTTTCTCTCTTCTTACAGCAACAAATACTGCGTTGACCAACTTAAGAACCCCATAGTGCGACAAGTCCGTTGCCAACTGTCCAAATGGATGTAAAATTCATGTTCTGAAGGGCTGATAGTTACAAACCGCCGCCGACCCGCATAATAATAATCCGTATGATCCGTCAAAGCAATTTTAAGACGTTGTAGGTCTAGCTGCATATACATCTAGCTTTTGAGTGTGAAGAGCCTAGGTTTGAAATGCCTTCCCTTTGGGGCATTAGGATTGCTTATGATGGCTTGATATATATTTTTTAATCTTCAGAAGCGCCATATTTTCAAGAGGTCTTTTTTGTGATTGATTGATTGATTGATTGATTGCTTGATTGCTTGCTTGCTTGCTTGCTTGCTTGCTTGATTGATTGATTTGATAACATTTGTTTAATAATTGACTTTAAAATGTATGTATAATTTTGTATGTATAATGGATTGAGGAATTAGAAAGAGTGATTGGTGGCAATTTGTAACGCGTAAACTTTTTAATAAGTCGAAATGTTTTTTTATATGCAAGGATGTAATATGTTCATGACGTTACAAATTTTATGACTCGCCAGCAAGCTGCTAGAGCTGCTGGTCTTTTAGTTTTCGAGCCGCTGATCACTTGGAGTAATGGCATTATAGTCATGTGTGGCGTGTTTTCCAATAAATCACGCGACAGAACGACGTCGTGTCACGACAGAACGCCGCCCATACAAAGCCATTTATTTTGCAAATTGGTAAGTTATGCGTGTTGCAGCTGGTGTGTCTACCTCTTTATATCACTAATTGAATGAGTATAATAGGCCTACAGGTGTTCATTGTAGTAATGGCGTCGTTTTGTGGCTAAAATGCAAGGAATGGAAGTAATTAATCAATTGCTTCACGATTTTAAACCAATCAATATTCATCTTGTCACCAGTTTCACGAAGTGACACAAAGTTGCCCACTCATGCACTAGACAAAATGAAGTTAACACAACTCGACCCTTGTGACCACTCGACCCACGAAAAACTAGACCCATGAGACAACTCGATCCACGAGATAACCAGTGGCGTAGCTGGCTATGTTCGCCTGGGGGGCGAATCGGATCCCAGGGGGCCCACCAATCAATGACACCGACTTCTTAATTGTTATCCGGAAAAAGTGTTAGTGCTGCTATATACCTTCTACATGCATATTAAGCCATTGGATTTTGATTAATCGCGGGTTATAAAAAAATGACTGTACAGATTTTTAGGGCCCCTCTTTACCTGGGGCCGTGGGCAACTACCCTTTTGCCCTTATGTAAAAGCGGCCCTGTATACAGGGCCAGATTTATAAGGGGGCAAAGGGGGCAATTGCCCCGGGCCCCCCTGCCAGAGGGCCCCCAGACTAAGGACTTCCTTTATATAAAAAAATGTAATAATTATAAAATTAGTTTTATATTTTTTCGAAGAAATGCGGTTTATCATTCATTTTAGTTCATTTTTTATTTGTCATGTAATTTAATTTCTATGTCGAGGGGCCCCCGAACCTGAAGTGCCCAGCCCCTCAAGGTCTAAATCCGGCCCTTCCTGTATAGTCCTGCCTGCTGGTGGGCCCGTCAGTCAGTCCCATAAGCATGTGAAAAAAATTCGCATGTGTTAGGGGGGGCCCACTTATTCTGGAACTGGAGCCAGGGGGGCGGCCGCCCCCCTGCCCCCCGCTAGCTACGCCACTGGAGATAACTCGACCTCCTGTGACAACTCGACACGGACAACTGGACACAATTTATCGTTGTTTAGAAGATTGATCACTAGGCTTATTCTAGCACCCAGTATGGCTCAAATTCTAGCACAAATTCCCCCATAATACACGCGCTGGCGAAATTAGTTTTTAGGACTTGAAGTTTAACGTTAATTCATGCGACGGTGCGTTGCTTTACGGACCCGTTGTGCATGTAACATTGTAGTCGTCGGCCCGACATAACGCACAATTGCCCGCTCTTGCCTGTCGTTTTTATGATTCATAAAAATATACATTGGGAAAAGATTTGGAACAGATTTAACTCTTGGAAAATCCTTTTAAGAATGTAGTAAATGCTAGTTATAGTAAATATACCTATTCCCCGGAAAATTTAATGTTAAATAAAAAGAATTTACCATTCAAATAATAAAACATAAAAAGGCCTATAAAATCAACGACAATAGGCATATAATTAGGCCCTACACATTTTTAAAACTTGTTCATGCCCATTGCCGGTGCTGGCTTTTCTCCCTCTCCCCTGTGGATGAATGCGAGATATAAAATTATTTGAAAAGTTATTACAATACGTGTTTTACCGATAGTAGGCCTATCCTTGATTTATTATAGAAAGGAAAACAAATTCTTTGAAAAGTGAATATAATTGTCATAAGCTTGGTTTAACATTAACAGTAGCGCCTAAATGATGACTGGGACATTATTTACTGTAAAACCATGCTTCTTATATTTTGGAAAATGTGTAATGATCCGATGAATAAAAAAAGAAAATGTTTGGAAAATGCCGTCAAAATAACAACACGGTTTGGCCTGTGCGTTGGACATGCGTCCCTTTTTGGCGAATTTCAACCCTTTTTCATTTAAAGATGGACTTCAACGAGAGCTCGTACACTAAATCGTCTCCTGAGTCTTGTTTATGTTGTGTTTAGTTATTATTTCATTATCAGTACGATGGTTTTATTCCCCGTTATTTTGTTTAATTTTGATTGTAAAAAATAGCCCCCCTTCTTAGATTTCTGAGCGAGTGGTTTTTTCTCGCCGTTGGCTGCGCGCTTTCATGGTTCCCAGCAAAGGCCCATAGAAATACAATACGAAATGAACGGTGAAATACCAGCGGTCACGTAAACCAGCGTAAGTGTGACGTACTATCTGGGGCATAAATAAAGGAAGCCGTTTTTGTCTTTGTGTTTGGCAATGGGGATTTTACTTGCTCGAAGCTGATACACATGATTTTTTCCCCGTTTTGAAGATTTTGTGTAAGACGGCATAATGCCTAGCACATGTGCTGTTGGTGGATGTACAAGAAGTGCCACCAAGAATCCAGAGGTTAGTTTTTTCCGATTTCCGCGGAATCCGGCGGCTTCCAAGGAGTGGGTGAAGTTCGTGAACAATACACGAAAGGATTTCACGTTGACAAAATGGTCGTTGATTTGTTCAGCCCATTTTACGGGCGACTGTAGAGATTCTTCCAGTCAAGTGAAAGAAAGTTTTGGTTTGGATACCAAATATCGTTTGAAGCAAGGCTCTGTTCCAACTTTGAAAGCGTCAAATATCGAGAGAAGGCAAGTGAGTACGACTGGGAGTTCGTCGGCCGAGTCCTCGTTAAGTGCCGGAGACTCCGAGAGGAGGCATGGCCGGGGGCGAACCAAACGTACAGGCACAGCATTTGAGAAGAGAGAGAAGATACGGGTAAGGGAATGAAATTATTTTTAAAATAATACTTGGAGTTTTGAAGCTGCTTAGAATAGATTAAAGTTGTCTGGTAGTTGGACTGCAGAAAATATAGAGCTTCGTACGTCCACATGGACACTCATCGATAACCATGATAACAACGGCCGACAGTGTCATAATCATATCTCATGACATGTGGGCATAAGCAGCGAATGCCAGTCCTTGATTGTACGTCACAACTACGATATGAATTATTCATGAGTTCGGGCTTTTTGCGAAACACGACTTTTCTAGATAGTGAAATGCTGATCAAAATGAATTTTTTTTTACATTAAGAAATTACTTTATTTGAATTTTAATCATATAGAAGTAATCATTACACACTTCTTGTAAGCCTAACAGCATCAAAACACTGTAATATATTCCGTTGAAGTCCATCTTTAAGTTAATTCATAAGACGCGGCGCATTCTAACCCAACTTGACTCAGCGCGTTGTCAATTCGACTACATCAATCCTTCCCGCAAAAAAGGTGGTCGAGTTGTCACAAGGGTCAAGTTGTCTCTTGGGTCGAGTTGTCACATGGGCAGAGTTGTCACATGGGCCGAGTTGTCACGTGGGTCGAGTTGTCTCGTGGGTCGATTTATCTATGTCAAGTTGTCACAACTCGACCTAAAAGAAACTCGACCCACGAGACAACTCGACCTTTGTGACAATTCAACCATTGTGACAACTCAACCCTAACAAAAACTCGACCTGAATACAAATCATCTGTTCCCGTTCACGACACGGCGAAATAAGCTGCAACTTATTTCAGTAAAATCTCTTGATTTACAAAGGTCCTTTGTAAAAAGAATTATTTAACTTGAAAACACAATCCAAACCCTTTTCGACAGAAAAAAAAATCAGGATGACTGGTATCTGTTACCAACTTCACGTCAACTAACTTTCAGATAATAATTATGTAATTTTGCAATCAGGTATAATAAATTATTACGGTACTAGTTGAAGGAAACACTTCCTCGTCAACGCTGTATTCCGCCCATGATTCGCAACTGTCATGTTATTTTTGGAGCTTTTCCTTTCGTTAGATTGTCGCTATCAATGCAATTTGCAAAGTATAATACGGCACACAAGTAAATCGCTTCGCGGGTGGGCCCTACAAGTACGTCATAAATGAAAAATGAATATATGCATGAGACTGACGACGCGGGGGGCTTTTTGCAAAACTCGCTGTGAAGGAGCTGCGGAACACTGGTCTAAATTTTTATTTTTAATTTTTATTTTTTTTACATAAATGAATCATCTTTATTGAAAGTTAACTTAAGTTTAGTAATCATTAGGCATTATACTGAATGAATTTTGGCGAAAATTATTCGTTCCCAGTGCCTATAGGTATATTCATAAAAGCTGTTTTGCAAATATTAACAATGTTGTACCATCACTTTTGCCAAACATGGATAAGGCATGACGGTCTTAAATGTAATCGTTATCGCGATGAAATAATGCATTTATCTAAGCCTTTGGTGGCAATGCACATTGAGAGTATAGTATGATATTTAACTTACAAATAGGCCTAATGTGTAATGGAATACAGAACTTTGCATACTCATACTTGGGTCATTTCACGTCAAATCATACACTTCCCGGGGTCAATCTCACGGATTTTTTTGTTAATTTCTAGGTTTGTTTGGTTGTATGAGAAAACTCCAAAACTGAAATTTGAGCGTTTTATGGTCATGTGGTTTGTGAGTTACATGTCGTTGAACTTTTTACCTTTCGTTTGACCTCTACAACTTTGGAAATCTGTAACTCCGGTTAATAATATCGTAAGAAAGTGATTTTTATGTTAAATGAAAGCTCTTATCATCACAAATCATCCACTTTGCAATTTGGAAAAAAAAATTAACAACAAGTGGTCAAGCAAAGTGTATTTGCCCTTTGACCCCGCAAAATTAAAATTCATGAAATTCTGTCAAACAAAGGCCCAGAGTATTCTCATTGTGTATACCAAATATAAAAATGGGTTCTCAAGTAATTAAGGTAGGGTGTACTTTTAAAGATGGGCAGGGCAGTCCAATGCTGATGCACAGTGTACATTATGTATGCAAATACAGTATGTATAGTACACGCATGTGTACTGTACTGTACATGTACATGTACATAATATTCATTGTATGCAGCACTTCACTGTATAGAGCATCTAATTAGTCCGAATGCTTCTTCTGTTCACAGTCTCCTATTTTTAGAATAATTATGTAATTAATTTGTCGCTGTGAGCACAGCTACAAATTAGATAATTACATAATTACATAGGCCTAATTATTCTAAAAATAGGAGACTGTGAACGGAAGAAGCATTCGGACTAAGAGAAGCTATACTCAGCAGTGTGACTGGGGTTGGTTCAGCAGTGTGAGTAGGGGGATGATTTACTTGGGGAGTGGGAGCACAGACCTTGGTCTGGGGGGGGGGGCATGCACTGTGTACACTTCCATAATCACTTAAATAATTATTTTACTTCTATTGTACTGAGTGATTCTGTGATATTCTGTGATCAAGTACGCTACCATCATTTTCCAAATATTTTTTTTTCAATATAACTCAGTATGTAGGCCTACCCTAAGGAATGATATAGTAAACACAAAACACCTTAAAACACAGAATTCTACCATAGAAGTGTACATATGCAGACCATGCAAGGACATGTCACAAATGTATATTCGGTACATTACATGTAGTTCACTCATGGTTCACTGTAAGCCTTTTCTGTTCTGAAGTAAATTTTGGGGGAAGGGTGTAGGTCCTCCCAGTTGCTGATTTCTGAGTTCCAGCAGAGTGGCACTGCTTCGCAAAGTTCTCATGGGAAAACAGCATGTGATGGTGTTTCGGGTACCCTAAAACATCTTGTCTCGAGAGCAAAGCCTTCAAAGCCAGCCTTATGACAATCAAGTAATCACACCTAGACAACTGTACGAGTTCACATGCAAAGAAATTAAAGGAATGCATTTTTGCTTCACAACAACTGAGTTGTTTGTGCACCATTAGGGATCTAACTTCACACAGCAATGCAAGTTTGATGGGAAACAACGTTAGTAATCAAGATCTTTCATGATACAGGAATGTTTATAAGAAGTCTTGCCTCCAACCTCCATAACAAATCGTTTACAGTTACAGACCCCCTCATCTGAAATGGTAACCAAAAAGGATCCTCTAACCCAGGCAGTCGTATGCTCAACTGATACAAAGTCCATGGCATCGAATTCCCCGTGTAACCTAGCCAAAAGGGACTGAAATATAGTTCCGATCGTGTTAATCACAGAACGGATACCATTGATTGGTTTAATATTTTAAAATCTAACTATAAATATCACCTTGCGATTGGAATCTTTTAATACTCTTGGATGTCCTTGCCACGAGTTTATAATTGTCATGAGGATCTCCTATAGTTTCCCACCGGGGAGCCTCTGTGGGGGAAGCGTCGACCTCGTCGTCCATATCGTGCACATCACCGAAACCATCGTCTTCACTCTCTTCGCTAATAAATGGAAGGTCGTCTGAACGGTCACTGTCACAAACATCCTCTATGTGGAACGCCTCATCAAATGTCTCGAGGGACCGGTAATATCTACTTTCTCTCTCTGCTGTTCTTGTCGCTCGATAGAGACTTGTACCGGGGGGGGGGGGAGGGGGGACACCGAACGTCTTCTCCAGGGTCGATGTCCCTCCTCTTGCTTTGGTGGCGAACGCCCCGGTTCGTCTTCGCTGTCACAACGCCGTTTCTCACCACGTCTACAACGTTCTTCTTCTTCTCCTTCCCCTCCTCCTCCTCCTCTTTGATGCATTTACATCACATAAAAACAGAACAAAGCAAATGTAATGTTTAGCTTTAAACTTTTATTTTATTTATTTATTATTATTATTTCTTCCCCTTTATATAAACAACTACTCTTCTTATTGCCATTTACCTGTTCCCTCGTTTCTATTTCATGTATGTCTCGCAGTGTAGCAGGGCTCGTGGTTGACTATTAAAAGGGTATAGTATGGATTATCCCTCAAGTGGTCGTCGGCTATATCTTGTATATGTTCTAGTTGACAAGATGATGGATTGGGCGAATTAAACATGTCGTTTTCTTCCATGTCTTGGTCGAGCTGCTGAGACATGTTTGTGACTTGCTTGTCGTCTCGTATTAAAAGAACAAGTATCTTTAGATTGGTGAAATTCTTGCGTTGGGAGATAAACAATTGATTTAATTTTGCCCTACACCGACGTGTAGGGCAAGTATCTTGACACCTTCTTAAAATCAACGACGTCACAGATTTCGGGTCAGTATGATCAAGGTTTTCGAACTTTTTATCTGGTCAACCTAGTGCCCTTCTATATTGTCTTTAGGTAAAATCTCCTTGGATACCTCATCCGAGTCTCTGCAAGTACCAAGGCCTTTTTTGTATCTTATCATACTATGTGTACACTAATTGTTAGTCTTCTTTTATTCTTTTCGTACAAGTGTTTACTAATGAACCTTCCTTTATTTAATCTTCTTATCATCAGTGATCTTCTTAATCCAAGCTTTCGGGCCAGTATCGTTGTTTTCGAAAAAAAAATATTTGACCCCCTGACCAATCTTCTAATCAGCAGCCTTTTTACTCAAAGCTTTTCAGGTCGGCATGACCCTTGTCATCAAAAAGATTAGTTGACCAGCTGACTAATCTACTTGCACTATACATATGTTTATGGTTGTTTTGTTATAGATTTTATTTCTTAGTGATACTGATAAAGCATACATTATACCCTCCTATACTCCTCGCAACTGCTCTAGCTCTCATTCACGTCACTACGACTGACTACCTTCATACTACGTCTACAATGGCTCTGTTTTTGGCGTTCACAGTATGGCCTTAGAAGATAAGAGGTGGCACCCCGAGTATTGTGAGGCTGTACGCTGGGTGATAAACTCTGATCCAGAATTACGGTCATGGGAAGAAATTCCACCCTCTTCATCAAGCAAACCGGTGATATCGCCTCTGGGGGCACTTGGGGATGCCGTGGTTAAGGGGAGTCTAGCTTACGCTCGGTTCCTGATGAAGGAACATGCTTCTATGTTTCACAACAAGTAGGATGTAACGCTGAACATTCCCATCAGGGGGGTCAGGGGAGGGTCCCCCGCACATATTCCAAAAAGAGATATTTTTCATGTCTGTATTCGTTTGTTGTGTTTCTCTTTCTTTTCGGTAAGTCATTTTCTTTTTTTCTTTTTTTACATTCCCCGTTAGATATTTTAAAAAGAAAGAAATGTCTACACTTAACTATCGGGGATGTGGATATCATCCTTTTCATTTTATCGTGTCACACGTACTTGCTTTATTTCGTAACCATGGTGTAATCCTGTACCAAAAAAAACACCTGGTTTGCGTTTTCACGAAGTGACACGCGGTTACGTATTTACTATGTAAAGTTTGTGTCACTTCGTGAAAACGCAAAACCACGGCGTGCTGTGTTTGTCACTTCGTGAAAGCGTTTTATTCTGTCGGCCGTGGCGTTCACAGTGTATTGTCTACGGTTAATTGAAGTTATTGTCAGTTCGTGAAAGCGTTTTATTCTGTCGGCCGTGGCGTTCACAGTGTATTGTCTACGGTTAATTGAAGTTATTGTCAGTTCGTGAAAGCGTTTTATTCTGTCGGCCGTGGCGTTCACAGTGTATTGTCTACGGTTAATTGAAGTTATTGTCAGTTCGTGAAAACGCAGATGCTCACTTGCACACAAATTTTGTGTTTTGATAATTAGTCAAATTAAGAAAGTAGCACATTTTCAGCTTCTAAACTTCGTGACATTGTAGCTTCTGATGAATATCACCAAAACGGTGACGATCTGTTTCTCAACATTGCAATACCCGACAAGAAACTTCAAAAATTATTATCTAAAACGCTTACTTGGTATCAATATATAAGACGTTATTCCATCTGACATGATGTAATTTCCGAGAAAACATAACACAAATTTTAAATGGATCACTGATAAGGGGGGGAGGGGGGGGGGGTTAAGGCAACTCGACCCTTGTGACAACTCGACACCGACAACTCGACCCTTGTGACAACTCAACCCTAAAAAAAATCGACCTGAATACAAAGGTTCAGCGTCAGTACTTCAGGAGTCTGTCAACATAGCCTGCCAGTGGTCAGTGGAAAATGATATGAAGATTAACGCTAACAAGACTCAAGAACTGCTTATATGTTTTTGTAAGGACTCACTTCATGCCATGAACTTACCAAACATTGTTGTAGATGAAAAACCCATAGATAGAGTTAGACAAGCTAAGGTACTTGGGGTAATACTCTCCTCAGATCTGACATGGAATGCCCATGTGGACTTCATTGTAACTAAGGCTAGTAAAAGACTGTACATGTTGTATCAACTCAAACGTGCTGGAATTGATCAAGGTGACCTGTTAACAATTTATAAATCGGTGATCAGGCCTGTTCTGGAGTATGCCTGCCAAGTGTGGCACAGTAGTTTACCTAAGTATTTGAGTGATAAAATTGAAACTGTCCAAAAAAGAGCTCTGAAGTCAATTTACCCAGGCCTAGGTTATGTGAGTATTCTGTCTATGTTAAATATGCAACCACTTAATGAGAGACGCAACGATTTATGTAAGTCATATTTTAGTAAACTTAAGAATAATGATCACAAATTACACCACCTCCTGCCACCTCCCCGTGAAATGAAATATTCATTAAGATCTGCCCCTGAATTCCCTTGCCCACGCACCCGAACAAATAGGTTTAAGAATTCTTTTATTCCTTGGTGTTTGTTTAATCAGTAGGTTTTTTTATAATCTGGTTGTGGGATGTGCAGTGTATATCCTGCTGATAATATTTTAATACGTGTTTAAATGTATTAATTTTTGTTGAAGTGATACATTTCTTTTTTTGTTTGTTTTGTTTTATATATATATGTATATTTTTAATTGTGCAATTTGTGGTCTCTTGTTATAATTAATATATTCTTGATAAAAGTTTTAATAATTTTAAGTTTTTCTTAAAAATGTGTATGTATTTTAAAAATTTACATGTGTAAAATCCAACTTTTATGGTTGCTAATAAATACATTATCTTATCTGAGTAAGTGCATTTTCACAATGTTCCCGTTCACGACACGGCGAAATAAGCTGCAACTTATTTCAGTAAAATCTCCTGATTTAAAGGTCCTTTGTAAAAGTCGGAATGATTTAACTTGAAAACACAATCCAAACCCTTTTAGGCAGAAACAAAATTCAGGATGACTGGTATCTGTTACCAACTTCACATCATCAAACTTCCATATAATTATTATGTGATTTTGCAATCAGGTATAGGCCTAATAAATTATTACTAGTTAAAGGAAACACTTCTTCCTCATCAACGCTGTATTCTGCCCATGATTCGCAACTGTCATGTTATTTTTTTGAGATTTTCCTTTCGTTAGATTATCGCTATCAAGGCAATTTGCATAGTATAATATGGCACACAAGTAAATCGCTTTGCGGGTGGGCCCTACAACGTACGTCATCAATAAAAAAAATGAATATGCATGAGACTGACGAAGCGGTGAATGAGCCGCGGAACACTGGTCTAAATGATTTTTTTTACATAAAGGAATCATCTTTATTGAATGTTAATTTAAGTTTAGTAATAATTAAGCATATACTGAATGAATTTTGGCGAAAATTATTCGTGCCCAGTGCCTCTTGGTATTATAAAAGCAGTTTTGCAAATATTAACAATGTTGTACCATCACTTTTGCCAAACATGGATGGTATTACCGTGTTAAATCAATGTAATCGTTATCACAATGAAATAATGCATTTATCTAAGTCTTTGATGGGAATGCACATTGAGAGTATAGTATGATATTTAACTTACAAATAGGCCTAATGTGTAATGGAATACAGAACTTTGCATACTCATACTTGGGTCATTTCACGTCAAATCATACACTTCCCGAGAGTATAGTATGATATATAACTTACAAACAGGCCTATTTGTGTAATGGAATACAGAGCTTTGTATACTAAACTTTGGTTACTTGTGTGCCATTAGGGATCTAGCTTCACACAGCAATGGAAGTTTTATGGGCTACAACGTTAATAATTAAGATCTTTCACTATACAGGAATGTTTATAAGAAGTCCTGGGAATCGTCCTGACCCGCTTCGTCGCGTTTTGGTTTTAACATTTCCGACTCGCGCGATCTACTTTATTATAGCTCAAGAGACCCAAAAATAGAATTTAAAAAGCGAATGAATTTTGAAAGATAATAATTGTTATTAAACGAACAAAACCTCATGAATTTTGGATGTCGGACATTGTATAAAAGCGATATTTAAAACGCGATTGATTCTGATTGACAGCCGCGCTGGCCAATTGGAAGACTGCACACGCCCTCAGCCGTTACGTATGATAATTTGTGTGGTCACGTGCAAGCTGAGGACAGTGGTCCAGCATTTTATTAATTTGAGTTGTTATTTTGCTGGTACTAATCCTTGACGGATTTGTTCGTTTAATGTCTCAAACAAAAGCTTATAACTTCCATAGGCCTAACCTCAGATTTAATAGGAATTCAACATTAATTTTTTTACCGTCAAATCAGCCCAAAGGTAATTTAAAAAGATCAAATGGGTGGAATGTAACGTGCATCTCACTTGCTGTTAAACTAATGACGGTTTAAATCTTCCCTAGAAATAGTTCTGTCTGAGGTGTTTTCACTTTTGAGGATATTGCCAGTAAGTTGATCGGAAAGACGATCTGTCCTTTAATTCCAAGTTAGAATGAATACGAACAAAACTTGAACACTGAAGTAATTTTCACTATTTTCTTGTAAGACTCAAAATCGGTGAGGTGACGCTTTATTTTATTTATTTTATTATTTTATTATTTTTATTTATTTATTTTTTGCGAACCAGTGATATACGTGATTCATGTATGGAACCAAGCCAAATCCCCCCCCCCACACAAAGTATGGTGGCTAAGAGAGGCCTCACAATTCGGACGAACGTCCATACCCCTATGTGGAAAATCGATCCAGCAATTTTGGCTGCAATTGAACATCGTTCCATAGCAACAACAACAACAACAACAAAAAAAAAAAAATCCTCGGGTCTGGGGCGACGCGCGCGGAGACCAAAAACTGGAGTTTATAACCGTACACTTTCACAGTTTAATCATGCATGTATAGGCCTATTTTGATGCAAAGACAGTACTTCGGATTACCGTATTGGCGCTCTACCAACTGTGTTCAGTTAATTGGTAGAGCGCCTGTACGGTAACCCGAAGTGCACAGGTTCAAACCCTCTCCAGTATAATACCTTTCTCGTGTTCACCATTTAAATTGTTTTACTTAGTCATTTCCCCTTGTTGTTTATTATTATGTAATAATGAAATGTCAAGGAGAATATGACTAACTACGCTATATAGGCTCATCACGAAAATAATTTATTAAGATTTCAGATCGTCCGTCTCACCTAACAAAGAACCAATCCGAATAGCACAAATAAACAAGAGTGTAATAAACCAGGTCTCCCCAGACATCCGCCCTAATCCAAAATCCATGTATGTAGTGCCATGGTCGAGCGGTTTACAGTGCATCAGATTTATGTTCTGTTGGCCGAGTCGTCAGAATGTGGGTTCGAATCCCGACCGCGACCGGGGTACTTGTGTCCTTGGGCAAGACACTTTACCATAACTGCTTCTCTCCACCCAGGGGTAAATGGGTACCTGTGAGGTCAGAGTTGGTTGTTGTTTAATTAGCCCATATGCGCCGAAATGGCAGCAATTGAGCTGTATACTCCCCAGGGAGCTGAGATGGTTTCAGGAATGATTTATGAGCCTGATGAGCAGGGGGTAATAATGTAATGCGCCTTATTATTATTAACCATTTCATTTTGTTTCCTACGATATAAGTTTACAATTAAATCGTTCTTGTTCTCCCTCGTCTAATTTCTAGGATTGTGTCACTAACGAAGTTACCCGAGACGACAGTACAGTGGAGTGAACAGCTTCAGGTAAATGTTATAATTGTGTTTTATATATTAACTATATAATGTCTGCTCTCTCCCATATTGCGACCTCGTACCATCACCCCAATTACCACTTCCCTCGTCCCCAGTACTTTCGAGCAGCCTCGTATACCCATGCTCTCTCGCCCTGGAACGGGAAGCTTTCAAAAATATCCAAAATTCTTGGATATGCAAATTAGTTGACAGTCAAAAAATTAGGTGTAACAAACAGAAAAAGGGATTTGTACAATGACATCATCATTCCAATTACTGTAGGCCTAAAACACCATTATACGTGTTTTGTCAATATGCTTCAAATAACATAAACAATTTCCGCAGAAATGTGTAAATCATATGACTGAGAGACACATAAATTGATTGTCAGTTAGGTTTCTTTACATAGTTTGTGTTTCCTATTAAAGGGACAATGTCACTGACAATCAGAGCAGTCGACTTTCAACAGGGCATGGAATCGGTGTCCTTGTTTAAGACGAAAACAGTCACTGAAATTACCGTGGCTCGATCGTTTATGCAGCAGCAACGGTAATATGACCTTATCATGTGGGGTATTGTTTTCAGTCACTGAGTTAATAAAACTAGCACTCCATGCCCTGTTGATCATTACGATATTGTCCCTTAAGTCCCTTATGAATGCATAATAAAATACATTGTCCACAACTGGTTCATTTAAACGAAACTGGTTCATCGGACATAACTGATTTAGATGGTCTTGCTTTCTACGGGAAACAGTTTAGACTGACCCTTCACCTCTCTTCAGGTCGTCCGTTATGAGACGGGTGGTCATTTTCACGCACACTACGATTCCAACGAACTGGACAGTCAGATGGAATGCATGAGGAATGGCCAAACAGGACGATTTTGCCGGTACGTTCTGCGTTACTGTTATTGACCACACGAGGGCGCTAAAATGCTGATATGCAATGTAAAGGCCGTGTCCGAATTGCGCATTTTTGGATGTGGCTGTGGCTGTGGCTATTGGCTACAGCGACAATGCTGAAGTATAGGAAGAAAGAGTAATCTAGCCATAGCCGTAGCCAAAGCCATCATTTCTGATACGGCTTAATATAACTTATACTCATCGATAATCTTAGGGACAATTAATTAAGCAACTTTGAATTCCAAAGGAACTTTTACCTCCTGATTTTCAAGACTAAACTCTCATTTTCTTGGACTACTCGTGGGTTTATAATATATTGCAACACATTTGAGATACTAGGTACTAGCATCAATTCTCGACCTTAATTTTTTGCTAAAGTTGCTTTTGTGTTTTATTGGACTTTCTTGGCTATTAAATGAAACAAATATTACACCGAATTATTTGGTTTTTTTGGAAAGGTTGTTACGGCTCTTAACAAAACAATATTATTATCAAATACATATTTTCGTATCATTGTTCTCTGGTGTAGTTTTTTTGTACGTGTACCCTAGTATTTGCAGTGTAGACACTTAAATATTGTTGTATTTAATCATAAACATTCCCTCCTATAATTCTAGGTTTATGACTATCTTATATTACCTTGATGACACTATACGCGGAGGGGAGACGGCTTTTCCTATTGCAGACAACGGTTCCTACTCAGAGAAAGTAAGTTCAGATGAAAGACATTGAGATAAATTATCAACAGTTTATACTTCGTCCCTAATTTGCCATAGTGACCAATCCTGAATTAAGTTGGCATAGTGACCAATGCGGTATTGGTCACTTTGCCAAATTACAAAAATAGCCAGATAGAGCATTCGTCATTTGAATGCATGCTCTATCTCCAAAACTATAAGGAATACATGCATGTGGATCAGATACAATGGTAGGTCTCTTCCTGAATGTACTAATGGGTGGGCGGAAAAACTTAAAATTGAAAAAGGTCGGACTGGTCACGATGGCAAATTAGGGACGAATTATGGCGGCTTTAGAGTTCATGCACTAAAATGTCTATGCATGTTGGAACACCACAATATTTTGTTTTATGACAGCACTTTAGAATGCACATGTGAATAACTTAATAATTTGGAAATTTGTATATTTTTATGTAAAGAACGACTGAGAAATAAAATGTCACGTGGCTTTTTGTTGTCAACTTTTTGTGTTCAAGATCTTTCATTTCCGACCTTTTTTGTCACTTCGCGAGGGTCTATTTTACCAGTCCGTTCTGTGGTCTTTATATTTCTTTATATTTCTTTATATTTCTCTACCGATTTGGTAGAGAAATGTTAATGCACAATGCGCATTAGGAAACTATTTTTTTTATGGTATCACTTATTTAAATATAGACGAGCCCAACATTTTGCTTACAGTGATTGGTTTAAATAAATTTGCATACATAAATTATTCCATTTTGCATTTTGTATGAATAATTCAATAGTGTAAGCTGACATCTTGTATATTTTACACTGAGGGCCACTGACCACATGTGGGTCGTAAATAATTTTCGACCTCCAGACTGACATCACCTAGACCCATTTAATTATCACTTAGGCCTCCCCTTAATTATAATATAAACAAAATACCTCCACAGTTGTAAGTGACCAGATCCCATTATTAGTATATACATGTTATTTTTAGATTAGAAAACTCAGTTCGTCTCTTGCTCTCTCTACTGTACTGCTAGTCCAATAACTTTGTGACCCTACAGTCAGTATTGAGTATAAGAATAGATTTTGTACTTCTTGTTATAGCCACAGAGAAATAAATAAAATACTCGTTCGGCCCAAGAAGCTTCTCTTATAATTAGTGTCATTTCTTCATCTGGTAGCACCCCTCTATTCAAGTGTTACAATAGTAGCGTCCTGGGAATGTACTGGTAACTTGCAATCGCAATCATGTGGTCTTTTTTTCAGGTCGTTGTGTTATTGCTCTGGGTTGCCGCGTGCAGCCCAGGCTAACAAAGTGGGTATAGCAATTGTTTACAATTTTACCAAAAGGTTTTTAGGCTTATGACTAGGCGTGACGATATTGAAATTTTGAATGATAGTCGATTACCGATGGCCATGATATCGGCGATATACGATATTATCGTCTCAATTCGCGGATTTTTAAAATACATTAAAACAATATGTTCGTATATTAACGACATTGGATACCGAAATAATTACTTTTACGTGAAAGTTCTTCAGGGACTGAGTTGGGAAGGTAATAAACAGTTACTCCCAAATAGTCGCTCCAAAACGAGCCGAGTGGTTTATAAATGCACGCACAGTTCAGTAGTCATCATCCACGCTTTTTATCTGCTGAATGTGAACAACCCCGGGCGTAAATTTTTGGACCGGGGAGGATTGTCCCTAGGATCATCCCCGAGAATTTTCCATACGTTGAAAAAAATATATAATAAAAATGTAATGGCTGTACTGTAATGTACACATGTAATGGCTGTACTGTAGCCGCAAGATTCTGAATAGTTGTCGACGGCACAACTTCAAGCTATGCCGTGCACCCAAATTTCAAAATCATCCCCACCCCCACTTTTCATCACGGATTTACGCCAGTGTTAACAACCTCACAATGTACATGTACACCAGCACGGTTATTCCAGGAGTGTACCACGTGATCCTGGGACTAGCCTTTAGTTAAGACCCATGTGGCAACCAGGAGCACAACACACGAAAAAAGACTACGCATGCAAGCAGTGGGAACATGCAGGAGCGGCGCCGCATCATGATTTCGAACTGTTTTTAGTTTTTTACGGTACCATAACTTCGTTGATATTACCGTATAATGACATGAAATTTGGAGACAATTTATCACTCCGGCGATATTTTAACTAAAAAGAGTGAAATAAATTTGATATCGGCGATAATTTTGGAATATCGTCAATAGCGATATTTCGATATCTTCAACACCATAACCGATTTTTTAACCGATAATTTTTTGAATGTCGTATCGTTACGATATTATCGTGATATCGTCCACCCCTACATGACTGTTGACCTGCATCACCTGATTTTTACACCAGCAATTTTCTGATTACTTCTACCAGGCTACGAACACAGCGATCTTCGACCTAAGTCAACACTGCCATGATGCAAATTTGTTTATAAAACCAGAGAAAGGAAAAGCCGTCATGTGGTACAACCATTATATCAACCAAACCACAGGTAAATATAATTAGCTCTTCGTAAATAATGTCTAAGCATGTGTTTTTTGCAGACGACAAAATGGCCAACATCTCACTGGATGTGCATACATTCATTGCTAAACATCGCCCAAAACATTGTTTCCAATCCTCGCTTGTCTACACTTTCCTCTCTTAAGTGTGTCCTCTATCATCCTTTAAATGAAAATATATGATATTTGTCATATTTGGATAGAAAAGCGGCAGTTGTATTCTACATTCTTTCCAGGTAGATCATCTAAATAAGGGGAGACTTTGCAGATGCTGGCTGGCAGCTTGACTAGGAAACTGTCCTCTTAATTATGTTTTTAAAAAGCTCCGGGTACAACATACACTTGATTTCTTTGGTTGGGAGTACTGCTAGCCCCAAAATGGACCTCGTCTCTGTATACAATGCAAGTGAAATTTGGACTATAATTATCACTAATTTGTCCCCCACATCCCCCTCAGTGTGCCCCGCCCCCTTTTCAAGACTCTTGCTTGATGTGCAACCACAGCATGTACAGCTGTGCCTGGTACCAACCATTTGACACAAGTTCAAAGTTAACAATAGATTCTGGCTAATATCTTTTGCAATTCCTCGATGAATGACATCACATGTTTGAGCTATAGGTGGAAGCAAACTTACTGGTCCTTCCCTTCAAGTAATTCTGTTCTCAGCATGTGTAGAATTATCAGGGGAATGTAAAAATGGTCTGTTTAGTATGCTGGTATCTCAAATGATTCCATTATTGATTGAAGGAAAGTTAATAATAATAATAATAATGTGGACTTATATAACGCACGTATCCACCAAACTGGTGCTCAAGGCGCATTATATTATTACCCCTGCTCATCAGGCTCATAAATCATTCCTGAAACCATCTCAGCTCCCTGGGGAGTATACAGCTCAATTGCTGCCATTTCAGCGCATATGGGCTAATCAAACACAACAACTAACTCTGCCCTCACAGGTACCCATTTACCCCTGGGTGGAGAGAAGCAATTATGGTAAAGTGTCTTGCTCAAGGACACAAGCACCATGGTCGCGGTTGGGATTCAAACCCACATTCTGACGACTCAGCCATCAGAACACAAATCCGATGCACTAAACTGCTCGACCATGGCACTCCAAGTTAAGATTTTCAAGTCCACTTTGTTTTTGTTTAGGTAGATTTTTTTTATTAAATTATCTTGTTAAATAACACTTTAAAATTGTACAAAATTCCTTAAAGAAAAACAGATCGCAAATTTGAAAAATATCTTAGATCATAAATTTATTTTAAATTTTGTACTTTTATACACAAAATGTATATTAGCAAAATAGTAGTTATTGGCCTTGCGTTTCGAACCTAGCAGGTTCTTTCTCAAAGGACACTTGTACCCTCTTCTTTTGTGTTCCTTTCACACCTGACTAACTTCTGCCCACTCTTGTGTGCATGTCTATATATCGTCCATTTTGCCTTTGAGAAAGAACCTGCTAGGTTTGATATATAAGGTCAATAACTACTATTATTTTATGCATTTATACTACAGGTCCTTTAGGTTGGTAAGCAGTTTGCAACAGCTAATTCTCTATTTATAAAATAAATAACAATTTAATTTAACATTATTAAAAGAAGTTCTTGGTTTGTTTGTACATAATTAATATTCTAATGAATGCCAATAAAAGTTTATACAATTCATCAATACTAACCCTAACTCCCTAGGTATTCTGGCTAGGAACCTTCCTGAATCCTCCAAAATCCATCAGTGCACTTTTGGAGACATGCCCTTACCTTCAAAATGCATCATGCATTTTCGTTGATCTTTCATATTCAGCACTTATGGCCTGTACTTCTTGCCAGGTAGTAATTTTGTCCCATTTGAAGAGGTGAAAGTACCAGTTTCCAACAATGATGATTTTTTTCCCCCAAAAAAGTGAGGATTTTGCAGGATATGGGGTGGTTAGGGTTATCAAACAGGCCCATGCACCTGGTACTAATTATTAAGACTTCAATAAGGGCTGTGCCGGGTATCCGGGTATCCGGGTATCCGACCGAAACGGTCATTGCCCTGTTCCATTTTTCGGTTCCAATTACCCGTAAATGACTTATTAAAATTCGGACTTAACATTTGAGCGGTGCGAACAAAAATCTGTGACTCTTGAACAATGTAATTAATGTTTACACTTTTACAGACAATTATCTTTAAATTCAAGAGATTGTACTCCAATAAAGAAAAGATCGATTTAAGTATGGTATCCTCTGTATTATAAAAGTCAATCTGTTACCATTTACAGTACATGTATTTGTACACCACCGGAGGCATGTTTTCAACAAAAATGAAAACGGGTATCCGGGTATCCGAATTTTCCTGATTTCGGGTATCCGGTTCCAAAAATATCCGAAAATGCACAGCCCTAACTTCAATCAAGAAATACACTTAAATCTAATTGAAGAAAAAACTTCCTCCTCTTGTTTTAAATAAGGCTTTTACGAGTTTAATTTGAATAATATCTGTCACACAGACTCAGGTCAGTTGCAAAGCATACATGAAGCATACATTTGTTCGACTGGACCCAAAAAGATGGAAGAGAGGGAATTTACACCCATCATGAAAATCTGTGGCGCAGCCAGGATTTTCAGAAGGTGGGGGGGGGGGGGCAAACAGTTTTCGGGAGTAGATTTACCAACCCAAAACTCAAATGAACCGACAAATTATATCAATCAGAAATACCAACAAGTTTGTGAGTTTACTGAAAGACCCTACTTTGCCAAAAAAGTGGGGGGGGGGGGAGGGAAGCCGCCTCTCCCCCCTTAGGCTACACCACTGATGAAAATTATAGGAAGTGTAATGTACAGAGGTTTTGCTGGCCATGGTGTATAGAAATAATTTGCTATGTCAAAGAACTTCTTTCCTTACTTCACTTTCCAGGATGGATGGGTGAGTTGAACCACTACTCTCTCCACGGCGGCTGTGAGGTCTTAGAAGGCACCAAATGGATTGCAAACAATTGGATCTGGGTGGACGACTCCTACACAAAGCACGTTGAACACCTCAAGACTGTACAGAAGACTGTCGGAGAGAAAGATAACATCGGAGAGAAAGATAACATCGGAGAGAAAGATAACATCGGAGAGAGCGATAAAACCGAAGCCCCGCTGGAATTAGCCACACCCCAAGAGCTTTCCGCCGGGATTGGCTTGCATGACGAACTTGACCCTGTGAAGACACATGACCGACAAACCCATGCAAACGGTGAACTGTGAACATGTAAATCGTTTAATGTATCCTTGCCTGCACAAAAAAAACGACCTCCGATCCCTATTCCCTTCAAACCTTCCCTGTCAATTCAGGGTTCTTTTGGTACAAAATCATTTCGGTTATTTTTACCGGGCAAATAGAGTAGGGGTGTGTTTGTTTCGCACATATCCGGATCTCGATCACCAAGCAGTCCGTACGGTTTAGACAATTTACTGATCCGGATCCTGTATTTGCTGATCCTGCTCGGGCTGTGGATATGTGCTAGATCCAAGATGGCGTAAACGAAAATAACAAGACGAAAATCATTACAGAATTCAATTAAATCATCATGAATAATCTTTTTGAAACAATTTATTTGAAGGCCAAAATAAATTATCATTGCTATCAAATGATATCCAAAACAGTTTATCAAAACAAAAATCTAAATTCAGCGGATGGATTCTGCCACAGGCACATCTGGTATGTGTGTATGTGTAATAAATATTGGTGGGGTTGATTGGTGGGGTTGGGTGGTGGGGTTGATTGGTGGGGTTGGGTGGTGGGGTTGGGTGGGGGTAGATGTGCCCTTTTTATTGCCACGCTTGTAAATTTACCATGTTTGACTAGCCTGCTCTGGTCTTGCTCTGTCTCTTGACGGTCACCAGAGCAGGTAAGTGGAAACCGTCCATAGAGAAGACCAATACCGTTCCTCATAGCAAAGACAATCTCAATTAGCAATAACCAAGATAACCCACATGGCGTTACTGCAAAAACAAACAGAAAAAAAGGATACTCCACCATGCAGAGCCTAAAAATCTTTCATCTTTGATTGTCAGTAGTTTTACGAGATACTTCCTGCTGTGTACATTCTTATCCTGTGAAACGACATGCCTTTTGTGGAGTGTCCTGGCCGAGCGGTCTAGTTTACCGGACTCAAGTTCTGGTGTTAGCAGCAGAATGTGAGTTCGAATCCCAGTCGTGACACTTGTGTCCTTGAGCAAGACACTTTACCATAATTGCTTATAGGGGCAGAGGTAGTTTAACAACTGCCTTGTTCTGGACTAGTTACCCCTCCCAGTCCTATTTGCACCGTGAAGAGGCTGGTTATTAACTTGTCTTGTTTCGGTGCGAGGGGCTGGTTCTTCAGTGTGGAGTTGTTGCAACAACTCAATGACTTAGTAGCCCCCCACATTGGAGTGGCCATTGGCCTTGTGTGGGGCGATTTGCATTAAAAAAAAATAAATAAAATAAAATAAAAAATGCCTTGGAGCTACCCATTCGCGGATCCAGGGTGAGACAAAGGGGCATGTGCGGATGATGTGCCCTCCTTTTTTTGTTATCACCATGCACGTAAATTTACCATACGATTTTTAGTGTGCACCCCCAACCCCGTTTTTGGCAGTCCCTCCCCCTTTTCTGAGACCCTACATTCGCCCCTGAAGCTACCTTACCAAACTGAACCTCATGGTTTCTCCAATGCCTGCGACCAGCTGGTGAAACAGGATACGCCACGATCCTGAACGTGTTTCCGGCCAAGTGGGGTGATGACGTCTCCGCTGGGCTTGACAATAATGAGCTGCGGTATGGCAATGATGTTGTACCTCCCTCTGAGTTCACTGAGGGATTAATGAGACACACTTAAAGCTGGGGTGTGATTTGACAAAAGTGAAAAATCCTGAAAAATGGGTCGCTGGCCTGGGCCTCCCTTTGGTCTAGAGGACAAAACCTCCTGAACCTCATGGATGTTTAATTCTGGAGGATTTACAGACTCTCCACATCCCCACAAACAAGAAACTAGAGGTTTGGACACAATACAGGCTACTTCTTTCTTTCCTTGGTGGCTACTTCTCTTCTTTCAAGAAAATTTTGAAGCAAAAAGGGATACTTTTAACAAATCCTGAAATCAGGAAAAATCCTGAGAAATCACAGGCCTGTTAAAATGACTGTGGTGATGTTTTAATAAGGCCGCGTACTTTTTCTTTTTATCGTTTATCATCCACGGCCAACTGACTTTAATAGGTTGGAACAAAATTGTTATACCATTTTAATTTTTTTTTCCAAAAATTTGCTCAACCCTAACCCCGAGCTATTTTGGCTAAGAACCTTCCTGAATCTGCCAAAATCCAACACCATGTAGTAAACACTACCACCCAACTATTGGACTTGGCTGGAATTGGGACACCCGGCCTCATGTACAGTATCCCTGTCATAGAGCTATACAGTACAGAGTCCATCAAAATACAAGAAACCCAGCTGTTGGAGTTTGAATGGTTTTGGGTGGTTAGGGTTAATTTATGAACAAGTCTACTTGGTGTCTAGTTGGTACAAGCTCTAATCATCCTAATTTGTCTTCCAGCTTAGAGAAGAAAACAAAATTGTTGGGCCACAAAGACTGATGAAACTTTCACAGGATAGGTCATTTCAATAATATATATTTCTACCGGTTTGAAGTTTCTGTATCAGGCCTGGGATTTGAAGCAGGTCACGGCCTCGGTTACCATGGTCACGGCCTCGGTTACCATGGTCACGGCCTCGGTTACCATGGTCCTGGCCTCGGTGCCCCTTAATTTTTTTTTATCATGGCACAACCTCCCCATGCAAATCCACCAATCCACTTCAATGTCAGCCTTCAAGAAACAGCTTAAGACTGAATTGTTTAGATCTATTTAGAGTTTTCTTTTCATTTTGTACAGCACCTTGATCTAGTTGCTAGGATATGTGCACACTTCATAAGGATCTTGTATTATTATTATTATTCAATGGAAGTGACCTTTACTCAGGAAAAATGGCCTTACAAGAATGAAATTCCAGGCCTGCCATACACCAATGTTGTACCTTCCTTTAAAATAATTTATCCGACAATAAATTATATGAATAAACTTCATAGTTCCTGTTGCCTCTCCCTTCCATAAACAGATTTCTCCTTACCCAGCAGACAGGCAGATTTGCTTTTCATCAAAGAGCAGTGTTATTGTAAAGGAAATTAAATAAAAATAAAAACCTCCCACCCAACCAATTTATTTTTGTTGACATGGCGTAAGTAATACTCACGAGAAAGTTTGTGAAAATAGAAGCATCAACGTGAAGGCTATTGGTTTTCAGGAAGCAATATCAGAAAAAACATATTAACAATAACGCAACAGCACAAGTGAGTCTGTTGGAGTCTGTTCGAGTGTTTTGTCGCGTCAGTTATACAACAAGGTCTTATCTCAAAATATGCAATGTTATCTGCAACAGCTCATAAATTTGCATATTTAAAAAAAACCTCCCCTTTCCACAATGGTAAAATTGAGTAAAACATTTTCCTGCACTATGCCATGAACAAGGGAGGTCAAATTACAATTAAGGCAAATCACTAGACATGACAAAAATAGTCGGCTAGACAGAATATCACCCCCAAGGCCAAAGTTACTTTTACTAGTCAAAACCAGTTCATTATTTTTGAGCAGTCTGGCAAATTGGTGGACAACTGCTTTGAGACAGAGGGATAAATGAAACCCCAGACACTATTTGTATCCTCAAAAACCACCAAAGATTTACATAAAAAAATACTTTAACCCTAACTCCCTAGACATCAAAGGCAGTTGGAGGATTTTGAAGAATTTTTATTGTTCTGTAACAATGCTTAGGGAGTTAGGGTTAATGATATGACACACACATAAAATGAATTGTTTCAGAAAGAATGTAGAATACTATCACCACGTTTCTATCCAAAAATATGAACAATATCACTGATTCTCCTTTAAAAGATGACAGAAGGCACACTTAAGGAGAGGAAAGGGTAGTCAAGTGAGGATTGGAAACGATATTTTGGCAGATTTTGAGCAATGAATGTAGGCACATCCAGTGAAATGTTGGCCATTTTGTTGTCTGCTAATGTAGCTTAAATAGATACGGTAGCCTACATTTAAGTGGCAGTTGGGTTTGACATTCTTTCCAATATTTCTGTATGAGGTGATATAATTTTAGTGTAATTATTTTGCAAATAAATGTTCGTCCTTTGGGAATATAAATTCCACGTTGGAATGAATATTAAAAAAATCTGAATGCATTTTCACAATGAAAAAACTGCTATATAGTGTTTTTTTATAAATAATATGTCTTGATCAATATAAAGTATGGATGCATACAGATGTACTGTCTTTAATCACTGAGGAAGAGATTTGAACTACGACAGGTCGACAGTCGGGATAAGTCATTGGAATTTGGAATCTTCCATCCCCCCACCTATAAAAAACATTTCCGCCACTGAATATTCACCTGATCTGGGGATCGCCAAACGGAACAAAGAGCCAATCAGCATGCTCATCGGTCACATACTGCTGTAAGTCTTGCTCAGTTTTGTCGGCGGAGACGAAGACCACCTCAAACGGTGATCCTCTAGTCTTCAGCTCCTTGTACACCTCCTTCAGCAGGGGTGTGAACTCTCTACAAGGGGGACACCACCCTGCGGAGAAGTACAGGCCGACTACTTTATTCTTCAGTGTGTGTTCTGTGATGATGACATCCGGCCGTGTTTTCCTAGAGAGGGGTTTCCCCTGAAATAATTCAGCCATGTTGGTTATGACGTATATTGGGATACATCCAGACTGAATTCCCTTGAGTTAGTCTTGTCCAAAGCCTGATGATGGGATGCCACAGAGAAATGTCTTATCTATCTACTTTTTGTTTGAGTGTCAGTGGAACACATCACAAGAAACACTACTGAAGACTTGAGGCAAGACTGTACTGAACCAGGAGGGGAAAAAAAAATCAGTTGATGAATTTATATAAGTTGGTTTCTGAACATGATCCTAATGTGACATGAACATGATGAAGGCAGGCTAATTTTTTTTTTTTTTTAGTAATTGTCAGATTTTACTTAATAAATGCAGTGATAGACCTTTATCATGCTGCCACCATATTTATCATGTTCCCTGTAATGCAACAGCAACCATAAATACTCATTCTCATTATACAAAATGGAGCCAGACTATTTTCCTTCCAGCCTCGGTTTGGTTACATTGATTTAAATGAGAAAAACAAGATGACTGCACAATGATAAAGCTATTGCCTATGCTAGTACTACCACCACTAGCCCCATTCTAGGGCCAAAGCATTGGACTCCTTCCGTATCCTTGGCCCCACATACAAAAAAGGGGCGAATTTGTTATTTGCTAATTATTATGATCTAAAATTTTGTAATTAGATTTAAGCTTGCCCAAGCACTCCGCAGACACATTTGTCATAAAGTTCACTTGTTGTGAGATCGGTAATTTTGGTGAAATTTCAATTTTATTATTTTTATTTTTTTAAATTTCAAAAATGTTTTGAAAATTTCATGAAAGTGAGATATCCCAGAATAATGGATTTTATGCCAAAAGTGTCTGCTTGGGCAAGGTTACAAAATTACTAAGTTTTAGGTTGTAATAATTAGCAGATCAAAAGTTGAAAAAAAAGGGAAAAAAAATCGCTCCATTTTTGTACATGTGGTGCTAGGGCCAAGGATACGGAGGGAGTGCTAACAGTTATACCACCACTTTTCCCTCTATTAATTGCTCTAACGTTAACCATATCACCAATTTTTCTTGTAAAAAAAAATGATAGCGCCAGAGGACAAATGAAAGTATATGAAAATGTTATCAAGTGAGGTTTGGAAACGCCATTTTCACAGATTTTGAGCAATGAATGTGTGCACATCCTCCCCGGGGATAGAATGTCGTATCCGACCGCCACTTTTTCTCATTAAATATAACCAATAATGTAATCTTACCTACCTAGTAGGTGGAGAACATATGGATGATGATGGACATATATACTTCAAATTATTCCAGGATATTTATTTCATGAAAAATCAGACATTTTTGGTATAAGATGACTTCCTCGGTCATGTCAGTCTGATCATAGAGCAAGGACGTCCTTGCTCTATGGTCTGATCTTGTCAACTCACCTATTACTTGGTGACCAACGCAACACAGTCATTGTAGTTGTACATATGCGCAGTGGCAACTATAAATAGTCTCCTTCTATTTTCTGAAGGGGAGGATTTTTTTAGAAGGGAACAAGTCCAAAAACCATCATAAAAGTGGATTTTAAACTAATTAAAGATAGTATTCGCTTTCTGTACCCCCAAAAATCGATGGAATCATTTTTTTAACTGGTTAGTGGTTGCAAAAAATTTCAAAAAACCCTTAACAAATGGCGGTCGGATACAACATTCTTTCCCCTCCCGGTTTGGCCATTTTGCATTTGTCGTCTGCTAATTTACACCATGTTTATGCTAACGTGTGTACACTGAACTAGTGACGGCAGTGCACTGCACTATGTCCCAGTTAAACAGAAAAGAACAAAAAGTAGGTACCTTAAACAAGAAATGGGAGACAGGTGAGATCTACAGACAATATTCATGTTAAAACGACACCGTGATTGTCGGTTAACTAGCTTGTTTGTACATGTAAACCGCGATATAGATCAGGTTACCACGGCCACGTACGTACACCGTTAATATGTGATAGCGACCTCTACCGGCAGCTCGTAACAAACATGTTTTGATTTTCGCTCATCAGTAAAACTGCAGCATACTTCGTCAATGGCTTATAAATCTAATTTAAAAAAGGTTTGTCATTAATTTTAGCGGCATGGTAGTCTAGTAGTTAGTATATTAGAACGTTCAACTTCCATGTAGGTGATACCGGGATCGATGTTTTGTCAACATTTTCATATTTTGTAAAATTATTTTTTGTTAATTCAGAAGCAAACTGAAGCATTTCTGTATAATAGTAATTCACTGCTGTGGAGGATTTTTTAAAGGAAAATAAATTCCAAAATTAATTTTTAGAATACAAATACATAGGTGATGAATGCATAGTGGACGAAATATACTGCAGAGAAAAAATCACGCCCGGAGCGCCCACGTACCCCGTGTGCAAACATGGCCACTTTGTGTATGTTCGGTATAACAATTACCCTTTTCTCGAAGATAAAAATAATTCAAACGAATTTATATATCTTTCTGAATGATTGTTAGACCTATTGGTGGACCATCTTTCCACAAAGTAAGTTTTTAGATAATAATCCGTTAATTTGGTAATGGTAACAGGTAATTGGCGTTGGTGTTAAATCCAGGTGCTCCTTGAGTATATGTCAGCACGCATACAAACTTATTTTGGGAAATAATGTAAATCCTTTTTTTCCTTATTTCCTGGCCATTTTACATACGCGTGGTGAACAAAAATGACAAGGTCTATTGATTATATAACCCAACCATTTCCCTGGTACTAGCTGCGGTGTGCAATCACTGATCTCTATTATATTTACAGTATAACAAAGATCAGTGTGTGCAATATACGCGAAGTACAAAATGAGTAAATGTCACAGCGCCCTCTTTAGATAATAAAGTTTGTATTACAGCGCATGTGCAATGAAAGCGCGAAATTACAAAGTGGAAAAGTAATGTCGTCTGCCTACAAATTACATATCATCAGCGCAAAAGTACATTAATTGCAGTTTGTGAAATCGTTGCTTATTTCTTCAAGAATACCGTTGATTCTGTCGAATCTAGCTCAGGTAATTTGTTATATTTCTGTGTTGAAATTAATTTCGGGGAAACATAAACAGTAACTTTCTCGACATTACAAAACATCCACTTAACGTTCGTTTCAGCATCTCAGTCTCACATCTTTCACTTTACTTTTTCACTTTTGTCTTGTCATGTGGCAGTACTATTTACTCACTATACTACTACTAGTATTAGGCCTACTACTAAAAATACTAGTTGTAGTATAAGTTAGCCCCATTCTAGAGCCAATACACTGGACTCCCCGATCCGTATCCTTGGCCCTAGCTCCACATGTACAAAAAGGGAGTGATTTTTCAACTCTTGATCTGCTAATTAGGAAAGAATGTCATATCCGACCACCACTTTTTAAGGGCTTTTTTGGAATTTTTTTGCAACCACTAGGGCAAGGCTAACCAGTTAAAAAATGATTCTATCGATTTTTGGTGGTACAGAAAGCGAAAACTGTCTTTAAAATCCACTTTTATGATGGTTTTCGAACTTGATTTCCCTTCTAAAAAAAATCCTCCCCTTCAGAAAATAGAAGGATCCTAGTTGCCACTGCGCATGTACAATGACCGTCTTGGTCACTTATGGGGGAGTTGACAAGATCAGACTGACATGACTGAGGAAGTCATCGTATTGGCTACCAAAAATGCCTGATTTTTCATGAAATAAATATCCTGGAATAATTTGAAGTATATGTCCATCATCATCCATATGTTCTCCACCTTACTAGGTAGGTAAGATTACATTATTGGTTATATTTAATGAGGAAAGGTGGTGGTCGGATACGACATTCTACCCATTTTTGGGGGAGGGGTGCTAGATGGTTAGGTAGGCGCATTAGTGGGGTAGATACATTTTGCTTGTGATCTCAGGTCAATTAAAAGCTTAACGTTTATTTGACACATCTAATCAATGCCATTCAGTAATTGCAACTTAAAGAAATTTAACTTTATGTTTTAAATTGAGCCCTTTCCCCAGATCCCCAGTAGATGACCTGTAATGGAGTTGACAAATTATATTGTGTCACACATACAAATTTTACCAAATTTAAGCTGACGGCATGGATGTAGAATGCTAAGTTGCAAATCAGTGTTATTTAACAACAAAAGTTAACATCAATTTACATTACAGGTAAATATCCCTCTTGGCCATCATATTTCAGGTTAAAAATTTTGGTGAGTTCAAGGTTTTTGAGAGTTGGGTTTCCCACTTTATAAAACAACAACAGTCAAGATATTTTTTTTCGGGGGGGGGGGGGTGTGTGCAATTGCAGCGTTTCCTTTCCAAATTATATGTTAAAGAAAAGATACAACATTATTAATTACCATACTTCAAAGTGCTTTCATCTTAGAGAAAACAGGAATTGATGTACACGTCACAAAATATGTCACAAATTCACAAAACAGTTTTTTTTTCTTCAAAAACACCTGTTGTAATAAAACTTTGATGGGTTAGTTTTTATGATATATTTCTTGAAAACTGGTTGGTTGAAATGTTAAAGAAAAGATACAACATTAATAATTAACAGACTATCAAACTGGGCAATTATTATGAAATATAAATCATCCTTTGAAGTAATTTCAAAGTGCTTTCATCTTAGAGAAAAAAAATTATTTAAAAACTTGCACACCTATTGTAATGAAACTTTAGTTATGATTTTTTGAAAACTGGTTGATTGAAATGAACGTACGATACCAAATATCAATGTTGTATCTTCACGTTACAGTAATCACACTGGTCAAAGACCTTTAGTTCTGCTTTAACGCTAAGGAGAACTTCCTAACTGGTTTGAAGAAGTGACAAAATTACCCTCAACATTCAATTCAATTCAATTCAAATTTTATTTTCAAAACTTCAACAATTTATTTATTTATTCTGATCTTTTACCAGGGTAACCTGTTCACATAAAATGTGGTCTTCCACAAGGCCCTGAGAATAAAAAAAAATATATATATTGAGAAATAAATATACAAAATGTAGACAAATACATCTAAAATATCAAAGCAAGAACATAATGTAATATAGGTATAAGAAAAAAAAGATTAAATACAAAGCATGATATGACAATGAGGAACCAAACATGATAAGTAAAAGTAAAAGATGTAGAAGTCCAGAGACTTATAGAACGCTCCCTTTGATTACCCTATCCTCTCCCTAGTTAGAAAAAAAACCCATTAGATTAACTCCTACTCCCGAACATCAGAGTAGTAAATTCAATTATTAACCCTAACCACCCCAAATCCTGCAAAATTCTGCAAGAGGCACTTTTTGGGAAAAATTCAGCACTGTTGGAAACTGGTACTTTCACCTCTTCAAATGGTGCAAAATTACTACCTGACAAGAAGTACAGGCCGTAAGTGCTGAATATGAAAGATCAGTGAAAATGCATGGTGCATTTTTAAGATAAGGGCATGTTTCGAAAAGTGCACTGATAGATTTTGGAGGATTCAGGAAAGTTCCTAGCCAGAATACCTAGGGGGTTAGGATTAAATTTTATGATATGTGCAGACCCAAGGCCTGAATTTCATTTGTACAAAGATTATAATACACATTGGTGAGGTCAGCCTGCCAATCAAGTAACATGTGTTTACCAACAGTTAAAATGGAACACAACTTTTAATTCCAATAAAGAGAAGGCAAAAAAAAACCAAACCCCCCCAAACCCCCCCCCCCAAAAATACCAATGTTTTAATATCGTTTAAATATTTAATAAGGAGAAATTCTTTGTCAAGAATTTTTCAAAGGAATTCACAGAACTTCGATTGTTTTGTTGTGTGTGGTGCATATGTGATATGGCGCCCTCTGTCGGCAGCTGGCTTATTATTGTAATCTGACGTCTACGTCATACGTCATGACGTCAGGGGCTATTTATTGTTTAATAGTACAAAGTACTCGATCTGCAATATTAGATCCAATAGATCTTTCTAGTTACTTAAATGCTGCAGCGGCAGCGGCAGGTACACTATAAACCCAGTACAAAGTGAAATTGCAAAATTCTCCATGAACTTTGACTCTGGCTGGATTCATGTTTTTAAGAAAACTGTCAAACCAATTCCAATGGCAAAACCTTTTATTTATTTAGAAATAAAGACCGGAAGGATGATCACCGGTAAAACCACGGAGGAAGGAAGGTTTCCTTCCTCCATGGTAAAACGTAACATGTACCACGGAGGAAGGAAAATATACCCATGGAAAAAGGACACATTTCACCCTCAATGATGTTCCCTACCAGTGAATCATAGAACAAGGACAAAACATTTTTAAAGATAGTTCGAGATTGCACCATATTTCTTCAGGACTACATCGTTCCATACCCATTTACAATATCATGATATTTTTGTTTTCTTGTGGTGTAACCACAGGACACGTCGGTACGTGGTACTATAAGCCTGAGCATTTATGGTTATAGGTCATCATGGCATGTCACGTCACGACACGTCACAGATTGCAAATAGCTGCGTTCAGTGGTGTTTGGCAACGTGCCAGTGTGTTTACGTGCCATTATCACGGTGTGTGCGAGTGATAGCTTGGCTGTGCAAGTTATGCACTGCCAAGCTAAGCCAAGCTAGCGTCATGTGATTGCTTTTTTTTATCCACACAATTATAATAATGGTCACGTGAATCCGTCAATTGTGTTCTGTCAGTAGTTCGAAGGTGAGGCAAGGGACATGTGTTGAAATGCGGAAATTTACTGAGGGACGGCTTTTGGTCTGTGTAATGGGAATATCGGGTTTGGTTGGGTCGGTGTGTACGTGTACTTTATAAAAACAGATATTGGGGTCCTCCATATTGCAAATATGTAGTAAACCAAGTTATTGTAAACCAGTGAGGAAAATGGCGTGAGTTAGAAGAATTGTTCATTCATTTGAGATAATACCGTCATGTTTTCTTTAATGTAAATTGGACTTCGTTTTACAATTACAATAAATTATATGAAATAAATATAATTCTCACAGGACCAATCCCATTCCAACTAATTGATAAGAAATGGAATAGGATTTACGTATAAATTAACTCCATTCCAAAATGGATCCAATTTGGCATATGATATGGCAATTTGGCGGAAAGAACGCTGTATTCCTTCATGTATGGACCAGCAACTCTCATAACACGACTGTTATATATCATGGAGGAAGGAAAATAGACCCTCCATGGTTATATACCACCGTCGGCTGTCAACATGGCATTCCTACGGTCTGCTTGTTCACGTCCACACACACCATGTCATTTACGTGCACTGAACGTACTGTATACTATGTGTGGTGCGACGCGACGACACCACTTGTACTTCTAGTGCGACGCGTGAATCCTAATGCGACGCTTACACACTCTTCTTGCAATGTGCATGTGGCCTTTTTTAGAACACCATAAATATGTACATGTACACACTGAACCATACAAAAAGGTTGCACTCACTTCCCAAGCATTTTTTTCATCCAAGAAACACACTGCGTGCACCCAGACTATTCGCATTCAACATGTTATTTGTTGTTAAACAATTACAAACCGCGCATTACATCATTCTTTGCCACAGTATTATACGGTTAGTTCTCGAAGCAAATTTCAGTGGGAAACCCCATGACTCATCATGTTGACCATTGTGTGGGCTGCTGATTCACTTCTTACTTTACGTGCTGTATAATAATGGCTGCATACACATGATGTAATTGTATAGAAATGTACATGTACATGTACACGTGATGTACAACGAACGTTCCTGTACAGAGATGGTCAGGAGGTGGATTTCCATGCATGGTGCGGTTCTGCACTTTTCTTTTGAAGAATCGGTATGGAGGATATCGCTCAAAGGGTGTTTGAAAATCACTGGGGCAGTAGACAAAATCACAGGATAAATTAATTGTGTCATACTTTGGGGCCTAATTGCTCCGTGCTTTGAGAGGGTGCACAACTCTGATGGTGAACGGTGGTTGTTTTGAGGTAACTCCAAGGTCATTTTGCGAAAGACATGCCACCACAAGATTAAGAAATTCCAGGAGTGAGATTACATGTATTTTCAGGGGAAAGGCCACGAAATTTTTCACAAGTGAAGACATAATTAATCCTGCGCGAGGAGAAGGGTTGTTGAAGTAAACGCGTATAACATACACGTTGGTCTAATTTTGACCTAGTGACTGTCAAACAGTCGAGTATTTGGATGATGTACTAAATTCAACATGTACACGTGTATGCACGTAAATTAATATGGTTATAATTGCTATATGCCTAAATTTTCATTTTTGATCAAATCGCATGTTAAAAAACAGATCCTATAAACTAAACTTCCAGAAATAGTTCCATGATATACTGTATAAATACTTCCTGTTCATTTCATTTGTCAGCAGATTTATTTGATTAATTGTCTTGCTGTGGAACTAAATATGTCATTTACCCAATAAATGACATGATGTATTTCGTAGTGTTTGATTGAATTGATTCGTATGATAAAGTGAAAAGGGAGAAAGAGAAATTCATAAATGATTATTAGATGATAACCCACCACCTCCCTTCTCTCATAGCCCCAACTTTCTTCTCCAAATTATAACAAATTATTGTAGTAATTATGGAAAGGCAAACATAAAAACACGCTTTGTACCTCCAATAGTTGTCTACAAAAAAATCCGTGTAACCCCTGACAACATGGCTGCCTCAGTCATAATTTCCACACCGATTTTTTTCTCAGAACTTTTTTAAGGAACACTGATTGTCGAGCAAGGACTTTTCTTCAGTTGCTTGAATGTGGTACCGTTAATCGGAGTGGGAAACCAGTACATACCTTTGGTATGTTTGTCAATGAGTTAAAGAATCAAGAGATATTTTTTTCAGCAGTATTGTCATCAAGTAGAAAATAGTGAAGATATACCTTTGGTAAAATGTCTGTTATATTCATCCATATATGAATGTGGGTTCGAATCCCAACCGCGACCGTGGTACTTGTGTCCTTGAGCAAGACACTTTACCATAAATGCTTCTCTCCACCCAGGAGTAAATGGGTACCTGTGAGGGCAGAGTTGGTTGTTGTGTTTGATTAGCCCATATGCGCCGAAATGGCAGCAATTGAGCTGTATACTCCCCAGGGAGCTGAGATGGTTTCTGGAATGATTTATGCGCCTGATGAGCAGGGGTAATAATGTACAGCGCTTTGATACCTTGTTTAAAAGCGCTTTAAAATGTCCGACATTATTATTATTATTATTATTATTATGAATCAAGATAGTTTCCAACACTTGTGCTATTATTAAATAGAAAATAGTGAATATGTGTTCATTTTCGTACATTCATTTTTACATGGAATTTTCGTCTGGTGGTCCCATGCAGTCGAAAAATAACTAAAATAATTAGCCCCTCAGACGGAAAAAAAATCAAGAGATGATTTATACCATCATCAAACTTAACTGTGACCAATTGTTTTTTTTCTTTATTAGAAAACAAACATATGTTTGTCGTGGCTTTATTTAATAGTGGCTTTAATGAGAACGTTTTTATGTCTACCGAAACATCTAAGAAAAACATGGTCAAACCTATCAGGGATAGCGCTTGTGACTTGTGTTTTGTTACACAGAAAAATTAGAAAAGTTTCATATCATAGTAGTTGTGCACAAGCTCCGGGGCAGGGTGAATTTCCTCGTTGCAACACTTGGGGAATTCTCAGGAAACACCACGCATTAACAGCCAAACAGTGACTCACTTCGCTAGGTTATTGACAACTGCAGCTCATTCATCAACCTAGATTTATGTTTCATCAGTTGGTCCACTGGGTTGATGGTCCGTGATCTGGTCTGACCCCCACCCACAGGTTAGTAAGTATTGAACATTAGTGCAGGTGTTGAACCGGGATCTTTTAATTAACCATGGACCCTTCACTTGAACTGATTGATAACAAACCCGCTGTAGAGTTGATAAGGGTTAATCCAACATTCCTTATCGTTTTGATTGAAGTGATTTTGTCAACTTGCAATTACAATCCGAAGGCAGGTCAAAGTCCCACAACTAATTCTACATTAACCGTGTGAAAACTGTAAATAAACTAAATGCATTTTTCCTGAGATCTGTATATGGACCGATATAAATGAATGTATAGTGACCTTTCACCAAAATTGTACCTTGAGAAACATCGAACATTGTTAAAATTGAAACATAATCGACAATGTAGTTCTCCAGTCTCATTAGGATTGTGTATGAGGTTTCATTAGCCTTGGTGTATAAATGCTTTCCCATTAAAGAGAAGGTGTAACATCGGTAACTTTTAGCAAATTGTCAAATGAGTGAATTATCTGAGAACATGGTGCTAATTTGGTATCGTCCTTTTCACATGTTAGTGTGGTATCGTCCTTTTCACATGTGTCGTGGCCGAGCGGTCTAGCGCACCGAACTCAAGTTCTGGTGTTGCCAGCAGCAGGGTGTGGGTTCGAGCCCCGGTCGTGACACTTGTGTCCTTGAGCAAGGTACTTAACCATAATTGCTTCGTCCTTCGGATGGGACGTAAAGCCGTAGGTCCCGTGTGTTGTATAATGCACGTAAAGTGGATTGTCGTGCGGTCTAGCGCACTGAACTCAAGTTCTGGTGTTGCCAGCAGCAGAGTGTGGGTTCGAGCCCCGGCCGTGACACCTGTGTCCTTGAGCAAGACACTTAACCATAATTGCTTCTCTCCACCCAGGGGTTAAATGGGTACCTGTGAAGGCAGAGATGGTTTGCTCTATATGCGCTAGAAATGGCAGCAATTGAGCTGTATACTCCCCAGGGAGCTGAGATGGTTTCAGGAATGATTTATGAGCCTTATGAGCCTTATGAGCAGGGATAATAATATAATGCGCCTTGAGCGCCACTTAGTTGGTGGATACGTGCGCTATATAAATCTATACATTATTATTATTATTATTATTATGGTATATTTCTTGAAAACTAGGTTGCGTTGCGGTCTTCACTTTCAGCAAATTCCTATAGTTCGTTTTACTCATATTGCTTTCCACAGACGTTTAGAAAAAGCCAAGTTTTTAACCAAATCCAGCTGGCCTATGTATGAAAAATAAATGTTACATATATTACCCCAATACAGACTGTACTAACCAATGTCGTATCCCAAGGAAAAGATATTCAACAGAAGACATGTTGACACATTTCTTTTTCATAATTAGATTTTTATTTCAAACAATTCCTTTAAAACAACGCTTTCTTTTGGCAAGACAACCCTGTAGATGCAGAGCTGTCATACAATGCGTGCATTCTTTTTATACCACCATATCAACTTGAAAATGGAGATCTCGAAGTATATACATAAAATAGTGGCATCACGCCATTTCACCGAGTGCTACATTGTAGCGTACAGATTTGCATATTTTTTACAACCCTTATTTTCTTTTCTACGACAAGATGTGTTGTACTCTGTTCAAGATTGTTTTCAAAATGATTTTCACAAGTCGTCAGAAAGTTTCTCACCGTGCAATTCCGACAGGAATATATTTATTTCCCACAATGCAGAATTTGCACTTAAACTTCACAACCAGACTGATAAATATCATAGTTGGAACTTGAATGCTTATTTAACATGTTCTTTGCCCCAGTAAAAACGAAAATGCAGAAATGTTTTTAACGGGTATACAATTTAATTGCAATATTTACTCCATTCGATCATGCAGACTTTAACCCATTGTATGGATTATTGATATCTCTTTCTTTTAAACTGATTTCCCTCACGAGAATCAACCTTAACCCTCTGATCATAAATATTCCCATTTGGCAAACCGTCCCCGAGAGACAACAATGAACACCAGTCCTTGTAACAAGAACGAATTCCTTTTGGGTGAATGACATGACCCCAAAATAAATTTATTCTCGCATGAACCGTGCATAAATTGACCGAGGCCACACCGCGTCTGTAGCAGTCCAATGCCTGCAAAAACAAACACCAACCGCAAACAATTGCCGACCGACACATACCCAAGATAGCTGGCAGTGGCAGCTAGTGTTTTAATTAAAACTCGAGTTTTTAACCCAAAATAGCGTCTGGAAATGGCTAGGTAGCGACAGCTTGGCCGCAGGCATTCATACAGTCTACTAGACTTGATAATAATCATGGCAGTAATATGCACGCAGCCGACACGGCAATGGGCATGTTTTAGCCTACAGTACTCGGCGGTTTGCGCAGCCATTGACGGCGGATTTACCGAACTGATCATTTATGCACGTTCTTGGGAGAGAGAGAGAAATCGATACGAGCTCGTTTATGCATGCGCGAAGGTCGAATGGCCTTTGTTCACAACCCCATTCCTCTGCACCTAATCAAATATGCGGATAAGCGCACCAGATTTTTAAAGCAATTTAAGGAATCATTCTCTGGCGATTTGGAAATCCCATGAATTCGTGTCTAAATTTTTTTTAGTGAACATTGTTTAAAAAGGCCACAGAACGAGGGTATCGACTTCACTAAGATTTTTGAGTTGTCTTCCACTGAAATGTGTCCTTGGCAAAAATAATTTCTGTATGCAGTTCTGAATAATCCTCAGCACTAAATCCAGCACGTGAGGCCCGCCCCAACGTTCAGTACTTTAAATTTTAAAGTCAAAATTGACAAATATTTACATATATTTTATAACGTGAAACTGTCCATTAAATTTACAAGAGCCGAGTCATATAGTTTTAGAAAGCGAGTTGTTGTGCAAGCATAACTTGACAACCGTTCTTAACATGTTCCATAACACTCTGCTTCAGTTGGCAAACTTGCTCCCTCAGTTTTGTGGCTGTCGAAGTAAGATCTGAATTCTGTTGCTTCAAGTCATTAACCTTGTCTTCCAGGCGGGAGATGCGTTCAAGCTTTCGTCGTCGGCACTTGCTGGCTGCTACTCTGTTCCTCAGCCGCTTACGCTCAGCTTTGATTATTTCCTGTGACTCCATGTTGATGGGGGACAGAGGAGGGGTGGCACCGTGGCCATGGAATACAGGTACGATTTGGGACTGTTCTGGTTCTTGTTTGATGTGTTGTTGCATATGTGGCCAACCATTGGTGATGACAGTCGTGTCGACCGTTGACATTGTGGCCATTGTCGAACTCCGGCTTTGGTAACTCGCTGTGGAACCTGGCAGGCTTGTGGTAGTGTGCATGGCGGGGTTGTATTCCATGGCTGCAGCGGCGTTCGCCGTCGTTACGATACATGAGTTATGTTGTGATGGGGCTTGTTGGATTACTTGCATCAAGGCGACCTGACTTTCGTCGTTCGAGCTGTCGTCATCGATGTCGCCCTGTTGATTCGGTTGCCCTTGGTGTAAACTCTGTAATGCCTCCACGAAACCCTGTGCGAACGCTGCCTGCTCATCGGTGACATTTTTCGGGCAGATAAACTGGGTTGGTGTCGGTGTCGTACACACCGTTCCTTGTTGGGAGATGATCATTTTCTCGAGTTCTGGGGAGGCCAATTTCAACATCTGCACATCTGGCGTAGAAAGAACAGCGATCGTGGTCCTCTTCTTGACTGGTCCACCATTCACTAGGTCCAGCGTCATCGTCTTTTTCTTGTTCAGCCATGGGTTATGCGTATCGTCGTAAAACTGAACAGTCTCCATCTTGCTTGTTCGTTTTTCCCGGGACATAAACTGTTTCAGACCCGTACTAAATTGACGGTGTTACACGTTGGCTGAGTCACTGAATGTACAAACAATGTACATGTAGGAGGAATCCCCTTTACGTGTACAGCAGCTCTAAGCTTCACACAGCACTGTTTATCGTGGTTTCTCTAGCAAGCGAATCTCTGAATACGTTTCCGAACCAAGTGCTGAGTCACTTTTTATAGACTGACTAAGGATGCTAAAAATAGTGTATGATTGCATGACATAACGAGAATGGCTTCTGATTGGATATCGGTGATGTCATGTATGATAATGAGGGTTCCCTCTTGATAAATTGATTGGTCGCCATAGGAATCACTAAATAGAGCAGTGGATTGTGGGTGCTGTGTGGGGAGTGCCTTTCGACGTCACTGTTGGCGGGAATGTTTCGTGGCACGTTTCATTTATTAGTAGGTAGAACATTTCCTCATAACAAAACACTAAGTTGAGCTGCATTTCTTAATGATCTGATATTTAATAATTAAAATACAGTTATGATGTTATCTCATTATGCATAGTTAGATGAATGACGATATTCACGCCACAATATTTGTTAATTAATTGTTGCATCACCTGTGTACTGCGACATTTTCATTGTGGACCCCTCCAGACTGAATGAATTATTCGTGACGTAATGATCTTTTCGCGGTACCCCGGAAGTTAAGTGATTTTCATAACAAAGCCCAACATCGGCGACCCTTACGAGCACCACACGTTGCTTTACCAAATATGGAAAATCTCCGATAACGAAAGTAAATAGCTGTCAAAGCGAACGATAGTGGCAGTAGCGCAGCGCAGTGTTTGTTGGGGACCGTCAGGTGAGACAATTTGAAACGTTGAAATAACAACATTGTTTTGAAAACGTGCATACAATAGTCTACCGAACATGAAGTTGAGTTACGTGAAATCAATGGTTATTAAATCGCCCGTGATGAACAGATAGTCAGTGACCTAAATATTTTAACCATGGTTTAACACGATGTATAAATGCGCTGCCAATGTCCTGCAGTTACTTGTTTCTACCGATTATAATGCACACTAGAGTACACTAGATCATTCAGGAATTTAATTCACGACACAATAATTATAATGGGTGGAGGGTGGGGTGGAGGGTGGGGGGTGGGGGTGTGGTGGTAGTAGTTCGATTAGAAGACTTGTCTTTCATAAGTATACCAAAAATCATGATTGTAATACTATGAAGGCCATATCATTATCAGAACCTTCTTGGTAGTTAACCACTGTGTACTACAGCTAATCTCCTCATTTTTAACTTCTGAGTTGTGACTGAAGTCACAAATCATTCTTTCCAAGTCGAGTACAGTCACAAGTAATTTTTTCGAAGTCCAAGTCAATGTACATGCCATATGTTGTGAAGTTAAGTTAAGTTAAGGGATTTGTTTTCAAGGTGGTACATACTTAGCTTTCCCCATTTTGTTTTGCTTGATATAAGCACCAGTGGCATAGCCATGATTTTCAGAGTGGTGGGGAGGGGGGGGGGAAATATTTTTGGGGGTAAATTTACCGACACAAAACTCAAATGAACCGACAAATTATGTCAATTAGAAATACCAACAAGTTGGTGAATTTATGGACAGACACTATTTTGCCAACAAGTGGGGAAGGGGTGGGGGAGGGGGAGGGGGTGGGAGAGGGGGGCGGCTGCCCCCTCTGCCCCTGATAAGCACAACGTTGTTTAAATCACAAAATTAACAAACAATTATGATTTTACAAATCACAAGTGTGCTTGCAATAACACAAAATTTAAAACAATTCTGTGAGCGAAATGTAAAAACAATTCTTAAAACAATAACAACTATCTCATTAATTTTCAATATATTCACAGTGGACTAAGTAATAGTACAATTTTTGATCCATTGCTTTGCTGACTCTTGAGTCTCTAACAAACTGCCATAAACATTTGTCAAGCATGATCGGTCATGAATAACAAAGTAATATGTGAGGTATGACGTATTTGGCCAACAATGAAACAGCTGAACTTGAAGGGGTATACCATAATAAAATATTAGTCATAATGTGATGAGAATTGAAAGTTTTATCCTCCTCCCCCCCCCCCCCCCCCAAGGTTGTGGATGCTCATACCAAAATCTTTCAATTACAAATGTATGGTAGGGCAGTTTGGGGGAGTTTTTTTTATTCTACTGGACTTTTATATGGATATTAATATGGTAGGGCTGTACCGAATATTTGAATATTCGATCGATTGTTCAAATATCTGGTTGGTTTTTTTCCGGTTTGAATATTCAAAGAAAAAAGTTAAGTTGTTGAATTTTTTTTTTTTTTTTTAAATTGGCGCTTCCATCATTACCCCCCCCCCCAAATCATCCTCTTGTCTACATTTGGTCGCCACCTACATGTAGCCAGGGCAACATGTTCAGTACATTTTTTGGCCCCACCATATCGTGCATGCTCGTTTTATCACGTGGCGCAATTTACAATCAGCGGCCTTCGATTATCAAATATTCGAACGAAATCAAAATCCAAATATCCGGTTAATAAATTATTCGAAAACGCACAGCCCTATACTAATGGCAGTAATTACCTGTTTACAAGATTACTGAATTATTAAGCCAAGTTGGTTGAGGTACCAACCATCCAGACAAATGATTATATTGTTGAAGTGCTTTCATTTTGGAGACAACTCGTTGCGCAAAGTCTTTCTAGGTAAACAATATTGTGAATGCTTTTTCACACTTTGGGAGGGGGTTCCCCCTCCCAAACATTGCTTGAAAAGCTTTTTATGTATCATTTCTTATTATGAATGTACCATATTTTTTATCCGCATGATCCTATGGAGCATCCCCCGGGGCCAAAAAGTGAGGGGGGGGGGGTATATATCCCCGGGATTTACGCCCATGTTTGCCAACATTACCTTCCCTTAAAATAGTACATTGGCACACATCTTCTCAATTGATCAAGGAACTCAGAAAGCTCAGTAACACCAACCCTTTGCCCTAAACACCGCTTGAAACAATATTTTATGTAGCATTTTTTTTTATGTATAATTTTTTTTACTGCATGATCCTGTGGACCATCCAACTGGTATATATATCCCACTGTATATCCCCTCCCCCCATCCCCCTGGGATTTACGCCCATGTTTGCCAACAGTGCATTGGCACACATCTGCTGGATAGATTGAGGAACTCCGCAAGCTCAGTAAACCTTCCTGAATGAAAGAGGTAAAGTACGGATGTACCTTGATTGCGAACGTGACACAATTAACTATTTTTGTGGTAGGCCAGATGACCGCTGGAATAGACGCATGTAAGTGCATGTTCTTTTACCGAACTTTCATGGACTTATAAATGTTAGGACAGCTTGATTTACAATTCGTACCTTGAGTTTAGGATGATGCGTTGATCCTAGAAAAATAACATCAAATTTGTTTTTAGAAAACAATGTACATCCTAAAGGATAGTAGGCCCATAAAATTTGTAAGGTTTTGTGAAAAAATGATGAGCCAGATCATGGCCCCATACATGTATTCTTTTAGGTCAAGAAAAGTCTCTGTGTGTGTCGCCTCAGACCTGCGCGTCAGCATTTTTGTTTTCTTTTTTTTGCTATGAAATGATGTCCAATTGCAGTCAAAATTGCTGGATCGATTGGAATTCTACCTTGCTGTGTTTTAAATGACTTTTCACGTAGTGGTATGAACATTTGTGAGGCCTCTCTTGGCCACCAGACTTTGTGTATGGCAAATTTGGTCTGGTTAAAAAAAAAAAAAAAAAACTTCCAAAAATCAAAAATAATCCAAAAACGTCACAATTTGCTTATCAAAATTCAAGATTTAAAATTAAAAAATTCTAACATCTTTTCTTTGGAATTTTTTTAAATGAAATTGTTCCCTGGGTAAGGTATAGGATTGGTTATTTAAAGGGACAATATCGTCAAGATCAGAGCAGACTTTCTATAGGGCATGGAATCAGTGTCCTAATTTCAGATGAACACAGTGACTGAAAATTATTGGCTCATTTATGCAGCAGCAATGATAATATGACCTTATGTGGGTTATTATTTTCAGTCACCGACTTAATCGAAACTAGCACTCTGATTCCATGCCCTGTTGATCATTACGATATTGGCCCTTTAAAACAAAATTATTGGTTATTAAACAGTTTACTCAGTGTAGTAAGGCCAAAAAAAAGTTTCTGGTTTCTGGTCAATAGTCGGCTTCAAAATTGGTGTGGTGACGCACTTTTTTTTTTCGGCGATCTTTTTTTTTGCCAACAAGGAAATATGGATACATTGTATACATGGTGACCAAGTTTCCCATATATACAAAGTATAGTGGCTAACGTTCATACCCCTATGTGAAAAAGTCATCTAAAGCACAGCACGGCAGAATTTCAATCGATCCAGCAATTTTGGCTGCAATTGGACATCGTTTCATAGCAAAAATAAAATAAAATGGTGTCAATCGTTCCCAGAAATAATTTGTTCTGAGGTGCTGTCACTTTTAAGAAAAGTAAATTTCCAGGAAAAAGTCCTCTTTCTTGAATTATGACAAATTTGAATACCTTTCCATTTTTGTCGTCTTTAAACCCACAACATAATAAAATTAAACTTTCACATGTTTTTTTTTTACTGTATGTAGTATAACTTGATTCAAAGCAAGGAAGCATACATGTACATGAACAGTTTTACTAATAATTTGACCCTGCCTTATAATCTGGATTGCAGCTTTCATACTAGAGCTGTGCATTTTCGGATATTTTTGGAACCGGATACCCGAAATCAGGAAAATTTGGATACCCGGATACCCGTTTTCATTTTTGTTGAAAACATGCCTCCGGTGGTGTACAAATACATGTACTATAAATGGTAACAAATTGACTTTTATAATACAGAGGATACCATACTTAAATCGATCTTTTCTTTATTGGAGTGCAATCTCTTGAATTTAAAGATAATTGTCTGTAAAAGTGTAAACATCACATTGTTCAAGAGTCACAGATTTCTGTTCGCACCGCTCAAAAGTCCGAATTTTAAAAAGTCGTTTACGGGTAATTGGAACCGAAAAATGGAACCGGGTAATGACCGTTTCGGTCGGGTATCCGGATACCCGAATACCCGGCACAGTCCTATTCCATACCTGTTACATCAGAGGTGTTTAATACCATGTGTACAAGTTCCCCAAGTAAAGAATTACTGCCAGACTATTACAGTGGGTCAGAAGTTCATCAAAGCATAATTGACTCTCTGCCCACGCACTGTGACGTCATGCCATAACACTTAACAGATAACAATATATTTTACAAGTACATGTAGGTCTTTTTAAAGAAATTATATCATAAATCATCAATCATTCTGTTTTTTCCCCAGTGTACTATGTATGGTTTATTGTGATTAAAAGGAAATAAAAATACAAAGTGGTGGCAAAACACAATGAACTGGTCATAATGAATTTGTGTTTCACTACTTCATGGTTTATCAGAGGGACTTCCTTGAGGAAACTATTAAACAAAAATATGGAAACTACCTGTACGTGTGTAGTTATAGTTTTTCTAAACAAGAAGCAAATATGTACATCTGTTATTGGAATAAACAATTTTTGCACTGATATTATAACATTAAAACATGGTAAACCCATTTTGGTCTTAATCCTGTCCCTTCTTTACAAATAATAAACCTGCCTATTTACTAGAATTTTTCCCAGACCAATGAAGGAAGGTCATTTTATAATCCATTCCGAACTCGTTTAGACATGTACAGTAGGTATAGTCCAATTGTGTGGGACTAAACAAAATAACTTGTTTTTGGCTCAGTTGGGTTAGTATAAAAGGTGATTGTGTGATAGAAGAACCTCTGTCAGAAATTACTGACATGCCATGGCATTGTGGAAATACTTGGAAGAACCATTAAACACTTGTTTTTCAACCTTTGTGGTTTCAAAACCAAGGGCGTTCTGTGGTTTGTATTGGGACAAGCTGAAAAGGGCATATTGGGTCCTTTACAAAAATGTACCCGTTTTGTTATTTTGCAAGCTTGGCATGTCAGGTGTACTGTTTTGCAAGCCAGTAAAGCCATAAATAATGTGAAATGATGGACTATTCAAGGTACAAACAACTCTGTCCTAGCCAATATACATGGTTAGTTTGAGTAAAATGATTGTAAAATCAGGCTTGTGATTACTCAAGGATTTTTCCCGATTTCAGGATTTTTTTACAAATCCCCCTTTGCCTCAAAATTTTCTTGAAAGAAGAGAAGTACATATAGCCACCAAGGAAAGAAAGAAGTAGCCTGTATTGTGTCCAAACGTCTAGTTTCTTGTTTGTGGGGGCGTGGAGAGTCTGTAAATTCTCCAAAATTAAACATCCAAGAGGTTCAGGGGGGCTTTATCCTTTAGACCAAAGGAAAGCCAGGCCTGCTACCCATTTATCAGGATTTTTTTTACTGACGTAAATTGTCAAATCACACCCCTGTAAAATGCATCCATAATTTTGGCAAATCAAGACATCATTAATTTTAAAGACTGTTTCCACTGACGCCATTGTCACCTCATTCCTTTTAACTTAGGGACAATACGTATGTTATCACGGGACAGACCAAAATAACTCACTAAGACACCAACGAACATTAAATTCAAGAGTATTATTATTCAAAATTATAAAAATTAAGATTTACAATATTTACAATTAATCAAATGAAATGAATTAACTTAAACTTATAAACTCAATTTAAACTCAAACTTCTGCTTAGTACACTGATTGAAAGCGTAAGGATATATTAATTTGATGAAAATGAAATTAAATCAGCAATTAATACAACAATTATGATATAGCAAGTTTGATAGAAAACGTAATCAAACTTATGAAATGGCCCAAGCAAATAAACTCAACCACATGGATTAATAACTTCTTCAATCTAAATCAATTTTAGTCAATCAACTCAATTAAAGAAAATCAACTCTAAAACGAAAACATCTCTTCAACTGAACGTTACATGCTGAACTTGAAACAAAATAGATGAAATGAATTTCTCAAATTAAATTTCTGCACAACCTTCCCCACGACAAGATTGGGCGGGCGGATGATCGACGTGATCTGGATGACTCTGTCCCCTTGTCTTGACCCTGCTGTCACATCTGGACTCGGCCTCACGGGTCAGGATTCTTGTTCCCAGGGTTGTGTTCCCGGGATAACTGGTCATCTAAAATTAAAGAATTTCCAAAACTCAACCAACATTTGTTACAACATAATATTCCAGCCATTAATCCCAGCAGTGATTAATTAATGCACAAATCATTCGACACTATGATAACGGCAATAGCCTAATCAAATATTTTAAAGTGAAAACTCCACGTTTCAATTACATTATTTTTAGAATAGCTTTCAGTTCAGTAAAATAACAAAATTTGCGACAACTTTTAGAAAATACTGTACTTACGGTAATTTCACTGCATAGAGCTTCAGGCCGTTGCCTCTTGTGAAGCCTGGTCAAAACTGGATGGGTATTGTTGGCTGTCGGCCAAACTTTGAGTTGACCAGCCCAGTACCTACGAGGGCTGTATCCACTCGCCTGTTGGTTGGGTGGCAACTCCACACACAAATTCAAACCACGGACAAACACGCGTCCTGTCTCTCTGAATCTCAGAATGATTCTGTCTTCACATCTCACACACAAAACAAACTTAACTAACTTGCAAGAACCTAAGTGGATTGGACTATCTGGTACCCAATGAAGAAATACAATAGAATTTTACTACCAAAAAAAAAGGCTACTGAAATAGTACAATTGCTAAATTACCATGACCAAAGGTTGGTGTTGCATCTTGCTACTAGGTGCTTTTTGACAAAGGAAATGGGGGTGTACATTGGGTGTACCAAAGATCAGACCACACTTTCTAAAGACATCTTCGGGTTATTGTGAAAGTGCAAGTTGGCATGATCCATTTATGAGGGGGGTGTGAGAAACAAGAAATTAACTATGTACAAAAAGAAAACTTCAACGAATTAAAAAAAAATGGAATACTCTGACAGCCATGTTATTGTAGAAGTTCTCTTTCGAGCAGTAATTGAATGAAGACGATCAGAGCACACTGATCGAAACGACGAGTTGTAACCAACCAGTTTTTTCAGAAGTAATTACTACTCGAAAAAGAATTTCTACATGTGTTTACTTGTCCTTTTCACCATGCAAAGCTACAAGTATCAAGACATGCTTAACAGCCAACCTGTGAAAGCTTTCAGAGCTTGTTTCATTATTTTGTTAACGCAAAAATATTTAAAATGCGATACAACTTTCATTAAAATTAAAATTAAAATTAAAACAGCGTGATAAATTAATTTCTAGTCAAGTAATGACACCTTCGGACTGTTTTTTTAAACAATGCTAAAAGTCAATTATTTGGTGAAATATCTTATTTGACTAAAGGGATTTTTACTTCACTTTTACAATGATAATACAATGATAATACAAATGTAGATTTGAAGTATGTACAGGTTAAAACGATATTGCTGTGGTGAAACAGTGAAACATGCGGATATGCATCTTTGAAATAAAAATAATCTAGGACAAACTTCTTTTTAATTTTTTCGTTTTTTCTTCCTGGAATAATTTATAATATTATGCAAGAATTGAATAAACACCTTATACATGTATGAGGGGAGAGAAATTGGGTAAAAAACACACACACACACACATGATAAGGCTTTCCACTTTCCTTTGAAAATCAGCTAAGAAAAAGAAAAAAGAGTGCCTGATGTTTGATCTGTGGTGCATATAAATGTGAATTAAAACTATTTAAGATTTAGTAATTCAAAACTATTTGTGTCATTGTACATTGCCTAAATCAATAAGATAGATTTGTATGATTGTACTTAAATGTTTCTGATAAGCAAGATGTATTTTTTCTTTCATCACTCAAGTACACAAAGGTCGCACACAGACCGTGAATATTGATTCTTGGCCAGTCTGGGATGCAGATATTACCTACCCAGTGGGTACGTACCTGTCTCGCGAATGTGGATGATAGAAAATGGAGCTTAATTCAATATGCGCATATCATTGGAAATATGAGAATTTACTGCTCTTCAGGGTTTTTTTTGGCATTGAATTATAATTGCCTGTGGCAGTTAGAGCCCACTACTTGTACTCTAACGCTAGATAATTAGTGGAAAAATGTAAAAGCGGCATGGGAAAGGAAATAAGTACACTGTATGTAATTTGCTTTCTCAACCTTGGCCTAATCAGATCAGGGATAGTTAATGAAAATGTGGTTACCAAACTGATATGATAATTATATACTTTTAGAATGGCTATCACATGTTCTATTTTACAGTGTATTTGAAGAACAAGTAAAGATTCCCCATTTAAAAAAAAAAAAAACCACCTAGTGAAACCACCTGTTTGACAAGAGTAGAAATTGCACATACAATGTAATTTGTTTATTTTGTACTACACACACTGCACAGTGCAAGTGTGTGCAAGTGCATTGGAAAAATGAGAACAAATTACAATTTTTTTTCTTAGGAATGCATGTAAATTTTAGTTTTTTAACTATAAATAATATCAGAGAAATTAATTGTGCCGGTATTACATGTACATCACTTTATATTGCAAATGTACAAAAAACGAAGTTATGATTCAATGTCATGAAAAACAATTTAAAGGTTCAAAATTGGTATTGGGAACCTTAATTTCAACCCTCTAATTTACAAGAAATATATCATAAAACAATTTAATCTGTTAAATTTTCATCCCAATTGGCGCTCATATTTTTGAGAAAACTTTTAGTGCAAAAATCTTTAGAATTTAAAGGTACAAAAGGTACAACAAAGTTTTTTTTTTATTGTTGCCGAACAGCAATACTTGTTATTTGACACTTACAATTCCCATTTTCTGTAAAAACGAAAGCACCTCAGATGGAATAATTTGTCAGGATGATTGACACTTGTATTATAACGAAGCTTAGATAGTAATTTTGATAATCAGTTATTTGTCAGGAATATTGATTGTGACTTAACCAGTTCGCTTCGGATGCCGTGTATACATGCAATTTTTTTTTGTACAGCGGATCGGAGAGCGTCTAAACACGCATTCCGATTTTTTGTGTGTGTCACCGGGAGACTTGTCAACACGCCACACGTGGCGTGCCGTCGTGGTGGCTGACGTGTATACACGCAATCGTTTCTCGGAGTCCATGGGGTGACAGTTCGCTGGCCCCGGACAAAATGCACTGCAAATACTGAACGAGTTCACTCTTTTTGTTGATTTTTGCCTAATCCCTTTATCCAAACCTGTTCCTTTGACGTACCAGCCAAGCATTTGTAAAGACGGATTTATATCCATTGTTTACGAGGCATTCGATCTCTCTCCAGGTATGCCGTCTTTTCAACCGGGCGCTGCATCGGAGCTTGCCAACGGTCTGAACAAACACAACCGTAATTAAAAAACTAGCCATTTAATTCTCGAAATGTCAATGAGTAAAGGTGTTTATTTGGTTGTCTGAACTTAGTTTCATTGACAAAACAAATTATTAATGGCTAGAAATTTTTTCAGATTTTTCACTGAAAATAAACCCGCATGGGGGACCGGAAAAAAATAAATATTCCCGACGTCAACTGGTTAACAGAATGAATTGAAGAAGCTCATGGTATTGTCATGCACGTGTATGCATGATTACATGTATATCATTGATATGTACATCTTCTGGGCCCAGTTTCATGGAGCTGCCAAGCAGCCAATGTTTGTGCTTACTGTATGGTTTTCATTTCATAGCACTGCTAACCGTTAAGCGTAGAGAAAGGCACGCTAACTTGCCGGCCGTTATTGCTACATATATAGTAAATGAGTGATGCAACAACACAAGTCCATGGTGAAGGTGCACACACCGCTCCGAATTTTCTTGCTAACCCGTGAAATACGCTTAAATGCTTTAGCAAATTTCTTTGCTATTATAGTTAGCATGAAAATTTACTTACCGGTAAGCAGTGTGTCTGTATCTTGTATGCAGAAACTATAATAAAGGAATTTTTGTAAAAATTCCATTATTCCAAAGCCACTACACGACACTATGTGATGATGGTCTCAAACATGATGATGGCCTCAAACATGATGATGGCCTCAAACATGATGATGGCCTCAAACATGATGATGGCCTCAAACATGATGATGGCCTCAAACATGATGATGGCCTCAAACATGATGATGGCCTCAAACATGATGATGGCCTCAAACATGATGATGGCCTCAAACATGATGATGGCCTCAAACATGATGATGGCCTCAAACATGATGAGGGTCTCAAACATGATGATGGCCTCAAACATGATGAGGGTCTCAAACATGATGAGGGTCTCAAACATGATGATGGCCTCAAACATGATGATGGCCTCAAACATGATGATGGCCTCAAACATGATGATGGCCTCAAACATGATGAGGGCCTCAAACATGATGAGGGTCTCAAACATGATGAGGGTCTCAAACATGATGATGGTCTCAAACATGATGATGGTCTCAAACATGATGATGGCCTCAAACATGATGAGGGTCTCAAACATGATGAGGGTCTCAAACATGATGAGGGTCTCATACATGATGAGGGTATCAAACATGATGAGGGTCTCAAACATGATGAGGGTCTCAAACATGATGAGGGTCTCAAACATGATGAGGGTCTCAAACATGATGATGGTCTCAAACATGATGATGGTCTCAAACATGATGATGGCCTCAAACATGATGAGGGTCTCAAACATGATGAGGGTCTCATACATGATGAGGGTCTCAAACATGATGAGGGTCTCAAACATGATGAGGGTATCAAACATGATGATGGTCTCAAACATGATGAGGGTCTCAAACATGATGATGGCCTCAAACATGATGATGGTATCAAACATGATGAGGGTCTCAAACATGATGATGGCCTCAAACATGATGAGGGTCTCAAACATGATGAGGGTCTCATACATGATGAGGGTCTCAAACATGATGAGGGTCTCATACATGATGAGGGTCTCAAACATGATGAGGGTCTCATACATGATGAGGGTATCAAACATGATGAGGGTCTCAAACATGATGAGGGTCTCAAACATGATGAGGGTCTCAAACATGATGATGGTCTCAAACATGATGATGGTCTCAAACATGATGATGGCCTCAAACATGATGAGGGTCTCAAACATGATGAGGGTCTGATACATGATGAGGGTCTCAAACATGATGAGGGTCTCAAACATGATGAGGGTATCAAACATGATGATGGTCTCAAACATGATGAGGGTCTCAAACATGATGATGGTATCAAACATGATGAGGGTCTCAAACATGATGAGGGTCTCATACATGATGAGGGTCTCAAACATGATGAGGGTCTCAAACATGATGATAGTATCAAACATGATGAGGGTCTCAAACATGATGAGGGTCTCATACATGATGAGGGTCTCAAACATGATGAGGGTCTCAAACATGATGAGGGTCTCAAACATGATGAGGGTATCAAACATGATGATGGTCTCAAACATGATGAGGGTCTCAAACATGATGAGGGTCTCATACATGATGAGGGTCTCAAACATGATGAGGGTCTCAAACATGATGAGGGTCTCAAACATGATGAGGGTCTCAAACATGATGATGGCCTCAAACATGATGAGGGTCTCAAACATGATGAGGGTCTCATACATGATGAGGGTCTCAAACATGATGAGGGTCTCAAACATGATGATGGTATCAAACATGATGAGGGTCTCAAACATGATGAGGGTCTCAAACATGATGAGGGTATCAAACATGATGAGGGTCTCAAACATGATGAGGGTCTCAAACATGATGAGGGTCTCAAACATGATGATGGTATCAAACATGATGAGGGTCTCAAACATGATGAGGGTCTCATACATGATGAGGGTCTCAAACATGATGAGGGTCTCAAACATGATGAGGGTATCAAACATGATGATGGTCTCAAACATGATGAGGGTCTCAAACATGATGAGGGTCTCATACATGATGAGGGCCTCAAACATGATGATGGCCTCAAACATGATGATGGTATCAAACATGATGATGGTCTCAAACATGATGAGGGTATCAAACATGATGAGGGTCTCAAACATGATGAGGGTCTCAAACATGATGAGGGTATCAAACATGATGATGGTCTCAAACATGATGAGGGTCTCATACATGATGAGGGTCTCAAACATGATGAGGGTCTCAAACATGATGATGGTATCAAACATGATGATGGTATCAAACATGATGATGGTCTCAAACATGATGATGGTCTCAAACATGATGAGGGTCTCAAACATGATGAAGGTCTCAAACATGATGAGGGTCTCAAACATGATGAGGGTCTCAAACATGATGAGGGTATCAAACATGATGAGGGTATCAAACATGATGATGGTCTCAAACATGATGATGGTATCAAACATGATGAGGGTCTCAAACATGATGAGGGTCTCAAACATGATGAGGGTCTCAAACATGATGATGGCCTCAAACATGATGATGGCCTCAAACATGATGAGGGTCTCATACATGATGAGGGTCTCAAACATGATGAGGGTCTCAAACATGATGAGGGTCTCAAACATGATGATGGCCTCAAACATGATGATGGCCTCAAACATGATGAGGGTCTCATACATGATGAGGGTATCAAACATGATGAGGGTCTCAAACATGATGAGGGTCTCAAACATGATGAGGGTCTCAAACATGATGATGGTATCAAACATGATGAGGGTCTCAAACATGATGAGGGTCTCATACATGATGAGGGTCTCAAACATGATGAGGGTCTCATACATGATGAGGGTCTCAAACATGAGGGTCTCAAACATGATGATGGTATCAAACATGATGAGGGTCTCAAACATGATGAGGGTCTCAAACATGATGAGGGTCTCAAACATGATGAGGGTCTCATACATGATGAGGGTCTCAAACATGATGATGGTATCAAACATGATGAGGGTCTCAAACATGATGAGGGTCTCATACATGATGAGGGTCTCAAACATGATGAGGGTCTCAAACATGATGAGGGTCTCAAACATGATGAGGGTCTCAAACATGATGAGGGTCTCATACATGATGAGGGTCTCAAACATGATGAGGGTCTCAAACATGATGAGGGTCTCATACATGATGAGGGTCTCAAACATGATGAGGGTCTCAAACATGATGAGGGTCTCAAACATGATGAGGGTCTCAAACATGATGATGGTATCAAACATGATGATGGTCTCAAACATGATGATGGTATCAAACATGATGAGGGTCTCAAACATGATGATGGTCTCAAACATGATGATGGTATCAAACATGATGAGGGCCTCAAACATGATGAGGGCCTCAAACATGATGAAGGTATCAAACATGATGAGGGTCTCAAACATGATGAGGGTCTCAAACATGATGAGGGTCTCAAACATGATGAGGGTCTCAAACATGATGAGGGTCTCAAACATCATTTGATATTTCTGTCTTAGGTGCTATTGTTTTACATATATGTATGTAGTAAAATGAGTGAAATACTATCCAAAATGAATTTCTGTCATCAGAGGACAGAAATTCCACATTGGAATGAGTAATTATATATGAACAATCTGAATGCATCATTTTCTTAAAAATCTGAATGCATTTTCACTATTTTCTTAAAAATCTGAATGCATTTTCACTGTTTAAAAAAAAATGTGAATGCATTTTCACTATTTTCTTAAAAATCTGAATGCATTTTCACTGTTTTCTTGTTAACCACACAATGAAATATAAGCTGAAACTTTCACAGGTTGGTTTTTATTGTACGTATGTCTCTTGTAATTGTACATGCCTTATAATTCTTGTATGGATAAGTATGGATGCATTTTATCATTAAAAGTGTAACCATAGAGAAAGGAACACCGACACAGCAGTCGCCTGGCTCACTGAGCAAATGAATATTGATCAGTCTGTCTAGGCTTGGGTTTTACTTGCCCTTGGCTTCGTCTGGGCCAGTCTTCATGAATGAAACCGTGCCACAGTGTGTAATGCCATTATCTACTCACCTGGAAATATAAGTGGAGTTCACAAACGAATACTGTGGACTCAAGGTGAAAGTGAATGCCAGGGCCTAGGGTTAGAATATGTGGATGAATGGAATCATGTGTTTATTCTGGACACAAAGCTGAAGTGGTTATAGTCACTCTGCATAATAAATGCATACAGTGGGTCTTAGTAGATATGGAGGTTATTTGGCCATCTCGTGCAGAAAAACATATCATAAGCAAGTGAACTTGATTGATATGTCCAATTCGATTTAACCACTTACATAAGAGAAGTTATAAGAGATTGGAGATTGATTTGTGAACATCTGCTGCAAACAATTTCTTACTATAATCTTACATTTCCATGTCACCTGTTGGCCAGCACAGGAAAGATCAATTTTAAAAATGTATCGCTTCTGATTTTAACTTTTTTAACAGTAATTTCAGGAAATTTGTTCATCGGAGCATTTCTATTTTACTCGAAGAAGGGAAAACACATTTCTGAAATATGTCTTGAGAAACATGGTTTTACAGTAAATATGTACCAAAATAAATTTATGGTGGGTGATCCTGTTTATAAATTATCAATTTTGGCACTTTTCACAGTAAAACCAAGCTTTGGACAACTGTTTTGTGAAATATCTCATTTTTAAGTCCATTTGTATAAATGTGTTAATTCCAAAAAAGGCCTTTTTCAATGTTCCAATGAAAAGTATGGAAATTGCCAATAGAACACATGATACATGTACATCTTTCTTTCCCACGTTGTGTTAGTTTCTGAAATGGATTCTGTAAAAGCTGTGATGAGCCACTGTGGGCTAGAAAATGTTTGTATTAGTACTTTCAACTTTACCAGGAGCGGCACAGATAATTTCAACTGCATAATGTTGTCATGATAGGATATACACTATTGTGTAAGCCAAATAAGGGGTCCTCAGTGCACCATGCAGGGCTGGGATTTCTCAGAATTTTTCCTGATTTCAGGATTTTTAAAAATTCTTCTTTTGCCTCAAAATTTTCTTGAAAAGAAGAGAAGTAGCCACCAAGGAAAGAAAGAAGTAGCCTGTATTTTTAATTAAAAATTTTTTTTTTTATGAATGGTTGCCAAAACACAAGGCTCTTAAATGCCATTCAAAGTGCAGGCTAGAACTTAAAGGAGGGGGTGAGAATAAAAAAAAAAAATTAAAAAAATAAAAAAAATAAAAAAAATAAATAAAAATAAAAATACTCTCAAAAGTTGAATTTGCTGTCACCTGATGCTTCTCCGTCAATACTTGGAGCTTTCCCACCTGAATGTATTGCATCCAAACCTCTAGTTTCTTGTTTGTGGAGAGTTCGAAATCCTCCAAAATGGGGCTTTGTCCTCTAGACCAAAGGGAGACCCAGGCCCGCTACCCATTTTTCAGGATTTTTTACTTGTGTCAAATCACACCCCTGACCATGAAGAACCATCTATAGCCTACATGTATAGGAGAAAACAAATTATGAAAAGTAACTTTTTGTGGCTAAGTAATAATGTTGTGGACAGGTTGGTGAAAGTCCATTCTGCAATCCCCAACAAGTTCTAATACATTGTAGCACTCTTGAACATGATTGGAAAACTATTTTTAGAACATGACGTATATTCAAACACATTTGAACAATGCATTCACACTTTTTTACCTGAATTCAAACTGATTCGTGAACCAGTGTGCACGTGTTTACATGTAGGTAATTGTGCGCGGGTACCAATATTCTCCATTGATCGGTATGTCATTGTCTGTGACTGTGACGTATTTCCTGACAAGCACCATTCAATGACTACATTATTAGCTTTTGTTCACCGTGGCCCATTTGGTAATATTGTCCTCACAGTGTATTTTTGATTGTTGTGTTGACTGAATGAGGAATAATAATAATAATGGATACATATTTTATGGTACGGGTACTGACACTGCACAGTGTACATTTTTGTGGTCTTGTCCTTTTCTGCATACATGCTTGTGTAATTCTTTCCTTCATACAGCTAACTTGTTCACAACCAAACATCCCTTTTCACAGGTTTTCCTTGATTTCATTACCAGAAAAAAAAATAAAAAAAATAATGGCTCATTGCTTGGAAGCAAAATAAATTAACATTGAATCATTGAATCACGGCTTCTGATTTTAATTTTTATAATACGCGTAATGTTCAAGCTAATATGTTATATGTTCCAAAACCTACATGTAGAGTGGAACTTTTTAGACAGTCTTTTCAACATGTAGGACCTTCGTATTATAACGAATTACCAAATGTAATAAAAGTGGCTGGTGATATATTAAGCTTTAAACGTTCATTAACCCTCCTACTTCTGGTACCTTTTTCATACAAGTTGATCCACCATTTGAAACCATTCTCTTTTGTGGTTTTGAATGGTGAAATAACTATGTACAGTATTGATTCCCCCAAATGGTTTTGAATGTTAGGTCAGCTAGCTACATGTAATACAAAACCTTGTTTGGATCTTTCCAAATGGTAATACAGCTAATACAAAACCTTGTTTGGATACTTCTAAGTGGTGAATCAATGGACCCTCTGCATTTGAATGGATTTGAATGGTAGTAAAGCTTGCTACCAACACTGTCCAAATGGTATCACCATGTGTGTACAAAACCAATGGGCATTTTGGTAAGTGGAAATTTTGAATGGTTTCAAATGGTCAAACAGTAGGAGGGTTACAAGATGTATAAAGTATGTATAAAGACATAGATCTGTATCTATCTACATGAAGTATTTAGTTATCTGTAGTATCTATATTAAGTTTATTTTATTTTTTTAATTTATAGTATTGTATTACTTTGTATCTCCTGGGCTCCTAGGAAGAATACCAAAGGTTAATGGCCTACCCAGGTTAAATATTTTGAAATAAATAATAAATAAATAAATAAATAAAGACGTACATGTACACCAGCTTTGTTTATCATGGTACAAAGTGTCTGTTACATGAACAGGAACATGGGAAAATCTATAGTATTGATGTGAAAACCTGCTCAAAAGTGTTTAATAAGTTTTCTGTTAGGACAACACTGTCATATGACTTGACTAATAGTGTACAAATTCAACAGTTTGCTCCTTACAACACTTACAGAAAAAAAAAAAACACCTGCTCCCAGCCCCTGAAGGTAATTGTTTTAAAGGGACAGCATCATCACTATCATTGCAGATTTTCAACAGGGCATGGAATCGGTGTCCTAGTTTAAGATGAACACAGTGACTGAAAATTACTGGCTTACTTATGCAGCAGCAACGGTAATGACCTTATCATGTGAGGTATTATTTTCAGTCGCTGAGTTAATCTGAAACTGGAGCACTCCGATTTCATATGCCCTGTTGATGTGACGATATTGTCCCTTTAAAGAAATGATATGGGCTTATACATGTATGTACATGTATGCCCTATATTTGTTATCTTGCTGATCAATTGATAGCTTTTATTGGCCATTTAATTGTGACCAAAAAGGTTTTATGTCAACAATTCAATTGACACATGTACACCTGTGTAACTTAACACTGTGTACAGTTTGTACATGTACATGTACTGTGCATCCCTACAACTGCCATGTACTTTTTATGTGGCACTTGGCCAATACCACATACATGTTACATGTACTGAACAGTGGCATGTCTAGCTAGATATCTACTATGATTATACCAGTTCGTGTGTACCATCAGTACATGTACATGTACATAAATGCTTATGTAATGTATACAATTACTATGGAGGAAAGACTGTTTTCCTACCTCCATAATAATACCATAGGGTAGGGTGCTATCAGCAGTGATCCTTATACAGTGTACAATGTGAAATATGAACTGCTTGGATCCTTGATAACACTACATACATGTAGTACAAACTGTATCTACTGTGTACAGTGTTCTTTTTCACCAAAAATTATACTTGGTGTAATTATACATGTACTTGGTGATGGTATCAAACATCCCTTGAAATCTTGTTATCTGAGTAGAAATCATTTTAGTAAAATAATTTCTGAAATTAATTTTCGACTTTTGATGGAGAGGAAAATTCTACTTGATAATGCAATTATAAAATCTGAATGCATTTTCACTATTTTTTTAAAAGTTTAATATGGAGGCCACTCCGATCCACAAAATTCTGTTCTTGAGCAACCTTCAGTACATGCATGTACAAGCCTGCTGTCCTTTCCAAGTAATCTTACAAAATCAACTGTGTGCCACCCAAGGACACTGTAAATGTTTGAACATATTAGTATGGCCTGCAATGTATCAATGGGAGACCACTTTACCCTGTAATCTCAGTGGTGTGACAGTGCACAGAAGGGTAACCATAGGAGGCCACTGGCAACAGCTAATGGCTTGGAGTGACCTGAATGGGTTGTTTCAAAAATTGCACTGATTGTAGGAGGGTTTTAATAAAACAATAAATAAGAAGCTGAAACTGTCATAGGTTGCTGGTTGCTTATTACAAAGTACATGTATGTATGGATACAATTTAAAGAAATTCTGTACATGGTACAGTGTATTAAGGCTAGCTGAGTGGAATTCCACCCGGTCCAATGTATACATAGATTCCTTATCACACAATTCCTGTTGCCTTCCTTGGACAACCCAGATTCCTTCCCTTAATATATAAGTGAATATCGACAGCTTTTTCCTACTGGTTGTATCCATTCTTCTGAAGCTTAATGTGTTAAAGTTATTTTTTAAAGGGACAATGTCGTCATGACCAGAGCAGACTTTCTACAGGGCATGGAATTGGTGTCATAGTTGAAGATGAACACATGAGCGAAAATTACTGGCTCATTTATGCAGCAGAAACGGTAATATGATCTTATCGTGTGGATATTGTTTTCAGTCACTGAGTTAATCTAAAACTAGCACTCGGATTCCATGCCCTGTTGATTGTGACGATATTGTCCCTTTAATTTTACCCTTTTTTTCTCCAATTGAAAAACTTCAAGAACACAATTCAAGACCTACTAATTGTGCTTTAAAAAGTATAAAACAATTTTCCAGTCATGACCCAAAACTACGGGTATTATAAAATAAGAACGTTATTAGAGTAATCTGTTTTGATTTACAACATATAATTGACAATAATGTCTGTTTGAAAACTGATATTTCCTCCTCTGCAGTAGTTCAATATCCGTATATTTGGGTTTGTTTTTGGAGTTGTGGTTTTGATCATGTGGGCATGGATATCATTTAAAGGGCAGTGGTGTCTCCCCTGCCACCGTGCTGTAGTGTTAAAACCCAAGTTGCAAGTTTGGTAATTCATTAGTTATGAGGAATATAAGCAACCTGGAAATGTTTTCGATGAATTTGGTATTTTGTTTCTCAAAAATTGTGACAGTCTATTTACAAACTTAAAAGAAAATATTTTTAAAATAAAAAACATTACTGTACATGTATGTATGTCAGTTCTTATGAAATTGAAAGTGTTTTTTTATGAATCATTATTTTTTCCATCATTTTTGGTTTAAACATACATAATTGTTGTGTACATTGCTTAGTAAGTTACTATGGGAATAACAGTTTGTTGCGCGGTCTTTACCGCAGGGTAATGACCGGTTTTTGGGCGTGGTTACAGGGTTCGGCTTGGTCCTTATTGGTCATGACCATGCCTAAAACCGGTCTGTCCAATTAGATGGTCTAAACTTTCTTGGGTATTTATGAATTTCAGTTAAATAATTTTACTTTTATAATTGACTGAGGCAAGTGTATAATATTGAACAAAATTAATGTATAATAATTACAGATGATAATTGCACCTATGGGCTGTTTGAAATTTGTGTGATATGTCATTTGGAAGTCATTTACCACTCTTAACAAGAAAAACAAAGTGTACCTGTATGTATTAACCCTCCTATGCCCAGGCTGAAATTTGGCCCAGTCAGCACGGCACTCACTTGAGTATTTTTGGTTGCATTGCCAATAGGTCAAACCACAGAGTCACACAGAGCTGTGTATGTACATGTACAGTGTACTTGGTTTTGGTTTGACCTCCTTGAGTTCACTGCACAAAGTCAATGGGTTGGGAGTTACATACAAATTTTGAGTGTCTTTGGGTTTGACCTCCTGTCACAGCCACATGTGCTTGCATGTATTTGAGTGCACTGCACAAAGTCAATGGGTTAAGAGAGACATACAAGTTTTGAGTGTCTTTGAGTGTTAAACCTATAGGAGGGTTTTAAGGACAGAATTGCTGATGAAATTGATGCGCATGGACTATGCATAGTACAGTTCTGGCATATATGTAATTCCTTTAACCCTAACTCCCTAGGCCCATTTGCTTACACATAACCTGAATCCTTCCTAACTCCCTAGGCCCATTTACTTGTAACACATAACCTGAATCCTTCCTAACTCCCTAGGCCGATTTGCTTACACATAACCTGAGTCCTTCCTAACTCCCTTGGCCCATTTACTTGTAACACATAACCTGAATCCAATCCTAACTCCCTAGGCCCATTTTCTTACACATAACCTGAATCCTTCCTAACTTCCTAGGCCTATTTACTTGTGACACATAACCTGAATCCTTCCTAGCTCCCTAGGCCCATTTAATTACACATAACCTGAATCCTTCCTAACTCCCTAGGCCCATTTGCTTGTAACACATAACCTGAATCCTCCAAAATCCTTCAGTAGTAAAGCAAGCACATGTGTTTCTAATCTGTGATACATGTACATGGCCAGGGACCCTCCCTGCATGCATGGAGCAATAAACAGTGTCCACTGACCTTGAAAACACTACAATCACAACAAACATGGATGTACATGTACCATGGAAAGGCAAGTATGCCTAATAACCTCAATCCTCCAAAATCCTTCACTTTAGCAAAGAGCATATAGCATGTAACCTCAATCCTTCACAATCTTCACTTTAGCAAAGAGGTTTTTGGAGGATTTGGGACAGTTAGGGTTAATGGATTTTTGTTCATTATATGTATACACCTGTTTTGTGTATTTACGTGTACATGCAACTTGTTTACAAGTATACAGTTGTAAGTGAAAAGAAAGAATTCATTGATGCATGTTTGCACAATATTAAAGGGACAATATTGTCATGATCAACAGGGCATGGAATCGGAGTGCTAGCTTTAGATAAACTCATTGACTGAAAATTATACCCCACATGATAAGGCCATATTACCGTTGCTGCCGCACAAATGAGCCGGTAATTTTCAGTCACTGTGTTCATTTTAAACTAGTACAATGATTCCATGCCCTGTTGAAAGTCTTCTCTGATCGTGACAATACTGCCCTTTTAACTAAGAATTTATATTTTGTATATTTTCATCCACAGTAAGAATACACATGACTGCAGAACCCGATTCTTTACCTTTTGTCTCTATTGACATAAGTCATCATTTGTTTGTCCATATTCTTCAACCTTGTCTAGTACGGTAAGTAATTTGCTTACAATTTACATGTACATGTACCATGAAATTTGTGGGGTACCCGTAAACAATTTTGTAAAAACACATAAATACTCCTGAATACATGTATAAAATAACCAATATGAACACATAGTTTCAAACAAAAGTATGTGAATGGTTGTCGGCAAATGTTACTTCTAAAGCCTTCATCCAAGTTTTCTTCATTTTGTTAGCAAAAAAAGACAGCGACTTCCATTTTTTTGTGTGGCTTTAAATGTTCAGTCGGAATTTTAAAAAGTTGTTTATGGGTAATTGGAACCGAAAAATGGAACTGGGTAATGACAAGATAGTGAGAAATAAAATCAGAACAATGCAGTTGTACATCTGGATATTCAGATGAAACCCAACCATTTTCCTCCCAGCATACTGTATGTGCAATTGAAAACCAAAAAATAGTTTGAAATTCCATCACATCGGAATACTTTTCACCATGATCAGTCCGATGATTCATTCCTCACAAAATCAAAATTTGTTGACTGCCCATGACAGTTCATTATTCTATTGTTATGACAGTTCATTATTCCAACTGCCAGTTTTGTCAGACGTCCTATTAATCAAATTGCCAGTTGTTGCGGGACATAAAATCTCAACAGCGCAACTGCTTGTTATTACTACAGACAAATGGGGTGTCCGACTATAATGGGCAATCAAAACTGCATGTACTACATGAATCCTCCAACATGGTTCAGATGTCAGGGTCTCGAATTTCAGAAAAAAATTTAATCTATTAGATAACAGGGGACAGTAATCCAAGAATTTTACTGGACTAGTAAAACGTTTTAAGACCAGTGGCAACTAATGCCAACAGTAAGAAAAACACATTTTTAATATCAGTGTAAGGGAGGGGGGGGGGGGGAATTTGTCAGGATTTTCACAAATCTCCCTTTGCCTCAAAATATTCTTGAAATAAGAGAAGTACATGTAGTCACCAAGGAAAGAAAGAATTTGCCTGTATTGTGTCTAAACTTGTAGTTTATTGTTTGTGGGCAAAATTAAATCAATTGTTTATCACCCGACTCAAGAATTTCATCAAACCATAAATATCGCTGCACCCGCTGCTATAGAATCGTGGGTTCGAATCCCACCCGAGTTGCTATCGAAGTTTTTTCCACAGACACTCGGAAAGCACTGAGTATACAGTGCTATACACACGTCGGTGTAGGGCAAAATTAAATCAATTGTTTATCACCCGACGCAAGAATTTCATCAAACTATAAATATCGCTGCACCTGCTGCTATATAGGATCGTGGGTTCAAATCCCGCTTTAGTCGCCTGTGAAGTTTTTTCCACAGACACTCGGAAAGCACTGAGTATACAGTGCTATACACACGTCGGTGTAGGGCAAAATTAAATCAATTGTTTATCACCCGACGCAAGAATTTCATCAAACTATAAATATCGCTGCACCCGCTGCTATATAGGATCGTGGGTTCGAATCCCGCTTGAGTCGCCTGTGAAGTTTTTTCCACAGACACTCGGAAAGCACTGAGTATACAGTGCTATACACACGTCGGTGTAGGGCAAAATTAAATCAATTGTTTATCACCCGACGCAAGAATTTCATCAAACTATAAATATCGCGGCACCCGCTGCTATATAGGATCGTGGGTTCGAATCCCGCTCGAGTCGCCTGTGAAGTTTTTTCCACAGACACTCGGAAAGCACCGAGTATACAGTGCTATACACACTTTGGTGTAGGGCAAAATTAAATCAATTGTTTATCACCCGACGCAAGAATTTCATCAAACTATAAATATCGCTGCACCCGCTGCTATATAGGATCGTGGATTCGAATCCCGCTCGAGTCGCCTGTGAAGTTTTTTCCACAGACACTCGGAAAGCACCGAGTATACAGTGCTATACACACGTCGGTGTAGGGCAAAATTATATCAAAAGTTGCATCATATAAACCTTTTATCTCAAACAAAAGTTGTCATGCAATAGAGCAGGCATGACAAACAAAGTACATTTCTTGCATTATGTTGCCAGACTTGACCACAAGGTATGAGGACGCAAATACAAGTCTGTTGAATATATGTACATATATGTACCTTATACTAGTACAGAATAAACTGTTTCCAACTGCTTTACCAACCAAAAGGAATTCCAGTATACATGTAAACATTTGTTTTCTCTACTGAATTGAGAGTAGTTCAGAGTGAAACAATTTACAGGATGATTTACCAACTTCACATCAAGTTAGCTTTTAGGCAATTTTGTAATCGGGTAATTACTACTAGCAGTGTGTACCTTTCCTTTAAGGAAGTATCCCCTGTGTTTTTGGTTATTTCACTGGCAATTTCAGAATGTTTTTGTTTTCATCGGAACATTGATTATATCCTTGTAGAAAGAAAAACAAATACTTTGAAGTGGGATATTTAATGTAATAGTCATCAGAAGCTCAGTTTAACGGTAATTAACCCTTTAAACTCAGCCCTGTAGAATATCGGACGCCGGCGTCCGATGAAATAAATCAATTATTATACAACATCTGTACGCCATTTTTTTCCAAAATGTTAGTGGGGGTCAAAACTTTGGTAAAAATGTAGGCCCATATGTAAGCTTTCCAATGGTATATAATGTGATAAGGTTTTTGAGAAGTAAGGCAGAATTTGTTATACAAAGAACAAAATTCACCAAAACAGGCCTGGGTTTAAAGGGTTAAGTGCCCAAATGAATATATGGGGGGACCCACTATTGATTAATTTTGGCACTTTTTACTGTAAAACCAAGCAGCTATGGCAACTATTTTGTTAAAAGGAAATTATCAATGTTCCAATGAAAACAACAAATTCTGGAGTGGCCTGTAAAACACAGGAAAAACATCTCTAACACAAACAAGGAACACATTTTCCTGGCCCTGATCTATCTTTTTTCCTCTTCTAGAAGGGAATGTTTTTCATCTTCTTTTAGGGTGAACTTCAGAACTCTGGAAATTAATTTTTAATTTGCCTATTTGTTTCTTTTGAAGTAAAGGGCTGGTCACACTGCAGCGATAACGAGTAAGGAGAACGAGAACGCTGCTAATGAACGCCATCGATTGGTTAAATAAGCGTGCGCGTATTCCGCGCGGTACAATTTAACCAATAGAATGCGTTCTTTTGCGTCGTTTTCGTTATCGTTACTTGTAATCGCTGCAGTGTGACCGGCCCTTAACCCTGGCCTAGAAGTAAATGTAGAAAATCGAGGCGAGGCACCATTTATTCTTAATCATTTTGATGTGTGCCTTATTTTTGGTAATTTTGTTTTTATTCATGTTTAATTTCAGCAAGTGTGCCTGATAGGAACTGACTTCACATTAGCAATGCCATTCTATGGATTTTCTGAAATCTGTACATGGTGAGTTTAGGCAGTATTGAAGTTGAGTTAGCCCTGCAAGCATCATCATCAATCATTACAAAACGATAACGTCTTTTGCTAAAATCTCATAACCTGCCTTTCAGCACTAAAAAGAACTTTTTGAAAAAGCACATTCAGAGTTTCTGATTAAAACTCTGTATTTACTTTCTCTGTGACATTCCTAACATTCCTGTAACATTCCTGCAATTTCCTTTATTTTAAGAGATCCAATATCATTTCTGAGTATGAATGTTCTTTACAGTTGGGAAAGTTTGTAACTTAAAACAAAGGAAAATTAATATTTGGTTACTCATCTTCTATCTTAAGCTACTTCATAACCCAAGTATATCCTGAATAAAAGTACATGTATGAGTCAACATTTTATGGCCAAACCAACGAAAACCCAGAAGTCGTGGAAGGGTCCAGAATTATGAAAGTGTCATTTGTGTACTAAAATTGAACTGCCTTAGGGGGGTTAATAAAGATGGACAAGAGATGTTCTGTTTAGACATGTATTGGCTTCAGGGTTGGTCAAAAATAACACTGCGCAAATGCTCTCCACTGAAATATTGTTCAGGAAATCCTGATATCCTGTGCTTAGCCTTCAACTCTGTAGGGTTGACATTATTTTTTATACTATATCCATTGATCATGTGATCATCCTAGGGTTTCTACTGGTAATTTTCCCAGTTTAGATGATTTGATTTTTTTTAATGATAATGCATCTAGCAATGTTCATGTAGTTTATGTGCCAAAGTTTATGAATTGTGACATTACATTTACACCATTAGTTTACCGGAACCCAAGTTCATGACCCTTGGGATTCTTCTAGTAATTTCTCCAATTTAAGAATATTTATATGGTTGCATTTTGCTTAGCGTGCATACATTCATACATGTACTAAACATGAGTGTACATACATATACAGACATGTAAGTTTGTTTGTAACCCGATTTAATGAATCGTGACATAACATTTAAAGGGAAGGTACAACTGTGGTTATGACCAGATTATCAAATCAACAAATTATTATCTAACAGCTTACTTGGTGCCTGTGTCAATCATCCCGAGAAATTATTCCCTCTAAAGTGAATTTATCTTAGAGAAAACAGGAATTGTTACATGTATGTTGCAGGCCTCCCAGCGAAACCTATAAAACCTACATTTATTTAAAAATGGGAACCTTTATTTCCCCCCAAAAAACCTAGATATTAACCTATAAAAACCTATATTTTTAATCTCCTGCCACACATTTTCAACTTTCTCATAATGGCTTTGAAGAAAAATTACTTCCTACTGTAAGTATAAAGAGATGAAACCAAAACAGTAGCCAAACTGTAACATGTGTACCGCTTTTAGATATTCTACCGGACAGGGTATGGGGTAATGTACTTCGTTGCAAAAAGTACTCAGAAGGTAGGCAATTTACCAAAAACTTGTTACTTAACACTGCATAATCACGGGAAATAACCTATAAAAGCCTATATTGTGGCATTTGGTAAACCTATAATAACCTATATTTTGCTTCAAAAACCTATTTAAAAAACCTATATTTGGTAGATGAGGCACTGGGAGGCCTGATGTTGTTTACAAAAAGCTACAACTTTGGTGTTTTTGCTTCATATTCCTTTATACCCAATAATATGCGCAGTAATAGCCTTTTCGTAAAAGTATGTGTGGTCGAACATTTGATGGTTAAATGGATTTGTCTAAAAACCTATTGATTCAAAAAACTTTCATTCGACAAAAAAAGAAAGATACACTGTAATCTATATACACTCACTGGCCAAAAGTATTGCAACATGAATTTGTACGAGACATTGCCTAGACGGATGGCCCGCAATTATCAGGTCACGTGGTTACCCGACAAAGTATTGAAGGACTTTATTTCTGAGCAAGAACAGTAAAAAAGAACATTGACTTCAAAACACAGGCACTTTCAAGAAGTCTTAAGTAGTGTAAATAAAATAAAATAAATGATTGTAACACAGTTCTCCAAACTGAACTTTGGTGTGAATTTCACAGTGAGTGTACACGTACTGTTGTGCGTGTAAATTTGCAGTGCTTGATTTGTGCATACATGTGCATTTAGACTCCCTATAACACTATTAGTGATCACAGTTTTACAAAACATTTACTTGGTGTATAGTTGATGATGGTATGAAGTATCCCATTTAATATTTCTGTTTCGGTCACTATATGGTTTTATTAAAATTAGTGAAATAATTCCTCAAGATGAATTTGTGTCATCCGAAGACGGAAATTCCACATTGGAATGAATATGAAAGATCTGATTTATCAGATTATATTTTCACTATTTTCACGTTAACAATACAATAAGCTGAAGTTTCCACAAAGTGGTTTTTATACATACCCTGATTACTTATAAGTATGGATGTATTTATACAAATATTACCAAAGGTGTAAAAATGGCTTTGAGTTACATGGTTTTAAGTTACATAAAACCAGATATTTTACCAAAATATTTCACCAAAAGTGTAAAAATGGCATTAAGTTAGTAAGATGGAGTCCCCTTGTTTAAAACCCATGCCCAAGCATGTCATGATGTTTTAGGATCAAGTTCTTTGTACCTTGACCAGTCCCTCATTTCACCAAATTTATGGCTGTTCACCCCTGTTTTGCACCCAGCCATCTGCAGGGTATTGACCCATTTACTTCTCCCTTGTTGACAGGCAGTGACCTCTCTTGAATAGTTACTCAAAGGGGGACACTGTATACCCCCTGTCACCGGGGCCATTAACCCTGCACGTTCCCCCCCAACTGCCAACAAATTATTGTACACTGTTTAGAATCCTGAGTGGACCATACAAATTAGATGTGAGTATTCTAATTGGGGAAAATTGATGGTTGATCTTTGTGAGTTGAAGGGAGCTTATGACTGTTAATTTGTTTTAAAGGGGGCTTACATGGTACCTAAATATAGACTAAGCATACTTGGTTTTAAGATATTGATACTAACAATCTTGAGTTATTCCCACTGAAATTTTGTCATGGTTTTTGTGAAAATGTAAAAAGTACATTTCTGTTAGAATGAATATGCCAAATCTAAATGCATTTGCACTATTTTGACATTAACCACACAACCCTGTGTCCCTGGCTACTGGCCTGAGTGAGAGAGACAGCATGTGCAAAGTCCCTTGAGGCGGAGTAGTGATGAGAGCAAGCATGAGAGGCAAAACCATCCCTTGACAATGATTATAAGAACAATAAAAGTAAATAATAAATAATAAGAATCTGGCATTTGAAAAAAAAAAGAGTTTTGTATTGCAGGGAGGACAGCTTAGAGAACTTTTATGACCACTCTTTGTTGTTTCAGGCACCGCTGACAACAAATAATTCATGTGACCCCTACTAGTCGTGAACTAACTTTTGAACTGTCTGAGAAAGGTTGTTGTCTCTGTATATATGTATCAGCAAAAGAAACAAACATCTGACATTGATCATTGTTGTCCTATATAACCTTGGGTAGCTGCTTGTTTTTGATACAAGGTTATATGAAACAGACACAATTTGATTTGGTTTATTAAAAGTGGGCATTGTGCAGGCCCATGATTTCTCAGGATTTTTCCTGATTTCAGGATTTTTTCAAGATCTCTCAAAAGAGAGGTAGCCACCAAGAAAAGAAAGAAGTAGCCAGTAATTGTGTACCAAACCTGTAGTTTCTTGATTATGGGGATGTGGAGAGTCTGTAAATCCTCCAAAATGAAACATCCAGGAGGTGGGGGTGGGGGTGGGGGGGGGGGGCTTTGGACTCTAGACCAAAGGAAGACCCCAGCCTGCTACCCACTTTTCAGGATTTTTTAAACATGTTGTCAAATCACACCCCTGATTTTGCTATCGTCTGCATACATTTTACCATTTGTAAATGTAGGGCAGAACTACTGTACTGGATCTATATGCATCTGATTGTTTTTTATTTTGGTTGTACATGTTGGTTGTATATGTATATGTAGCAAGAGCTTTACATTGTCAGTTGTAGTTACCAAAGACCTTGTCATTTGGTACTGAGGGAAATTAGCTAAAACTGCTGGAAAGTGGTATAATTGGGGGAATTTCCTGTGCATTTGAGTGTTACACCGAACGCGAGGCGTTGGAGGCACACGATTCCCATCGGATTGGAACAAATATTTGCCAGATCTGCGGGAAGATGAACGTGTTCGTGTTGCAGACCGTCAGACGGGGGAAATCTGTGGATAGGAAGTGAAATTTTCATCAATTATCTACTGGCTCATCTCGGGAAGGCTGGGCAAATTGGTAGAGTGAAAGACGGTAATTAGTTGCATACCAGCTCTTGGCCCTCATTCCAACCCATCGGAGAGACGCAAATTTGCAAAATGAAGTCCGTACACATACATGTACAGTAGATCTTTATTCTTACTGTGGTTTGACATGTGTCTCCACAAATGTGGAACCTCACAAAAATAAAACACCAATAAAAATAAAAAAACAGTTTGTTTTCCTCATTCCGCAGAAAGATACCAGTGTGTGTAGAGATTGTTTCTATACATGATTGTTTACAAGATATTAATATCGAGGACTTAAAATCAGAACTGGGTATGTCCACTTTTGCCTTAAATGTGTTATGGGGAGTTTCTGAATTTTCAGAAAGATTCAAACTTTTAAACTTGTTTTTTTTCTTCAAAATGACAATTTTGGACATAATCAGTTCTGGTTTTAAGCCCTTGATATATAACTGATGTATTTTAGTTATGGCGGGGGGGGGGGGGGGGGGCTAATTAGGGTAAGGCTGTGCCAGGTATCCAGGTACCCAGATACCCGACCGAAACTGCCAACTGCCATTTTTGGTTCTAATTACCCGTAAACGACTTTTGAAAATTTTGACTGAACATTCAAGCCACACAAATGGAAGTCACCGATTTTTGATAACATTGTAGTGAATGGAGATGCTATAATCATTTTTAAAATAGAGGCGGGAAATTATTACAGTAAGTCCACATTTTATTATGACTCTAATAAAACAAGAGAAATTTGTGTTCATATTGGTTATTTATGTGTTTTTACAAAATTGTTGACGGGTACCCGGGTATCCGAAGATTTCCAATTTCGGGTATCCGGTTCCCGAAATAACTGAAAATTGGGGTATTGGGGAGGGCTAAATGGGCTATGGCAATGATGATCGGGCTTCATAACGCGAAGCTCTCCCCCCTCCCCCCCCACCCCCCGATCCAGCACTGGTGTGTACTCCCTTTGAAGGGAAGGTACAACAATGGTAACATTGGCAAAACTGCTTTTATGAGCATACATGCATACAGTGTACTCTCTTTAATCAAGAGATATGTAACTAATCAACCAACCTTTGAAAGTGTTACTAACAAGAAATTAGTGAAAATGCACTGAGATTTTTCGTATTCATTCTAATTCATACCAGAAATTATTCCACTTTTCTTAAAAGTGACAGCACAGAATTATTTCTAGGAAAGGTCGTTATCATCATCAGTTTTACACCAAGTGAGTTAGAGGAGTGTTGTGGCCGAGCGGTCTAGTGCATTGGATTCAAGTTCTGGTGTTGTCAGAATGTGGGTTTGAATCCCGGCCTGGCCGGTCATGGCGCTTGTGTCCTTGAGCAAGACACTTAACCATAATTGCTTCGTTCTTCGGATGGTACGTTAAGCCGTAGGTCCTGTGTACTTATAAACAGCAGTGCACATCAAAGACCCCATAATGACACTTATCATGCAAGAGTAGGGGTTTACCCCGGTGTCTCTGGTAGCTAATTAAGCAACACTTGGGTGCCACCAAGTGTAGTAGTATCACCTACAGAAACGACTATGAGCCATCAAGGCCTCCAAGACTATGGGACATAGATAGATAGATGGAAGTTGGACCATATGATTACTTTTGAATATCCAATTGCATATCTTGCCTTTAAAGATGTATCACCTGATTTTACCTGAAGAATGGAAAGAAAATGCTTTAAAATTACACATTTCTTTTAAAAAATCGTTGCAACCATTTTGTGAAATATCTCATTTCAAAGTATTGGGTTTTCTCTCTGAAAGGAAACTATCAATGTTCTAATGAAAATACAGAAATTGTTTGTAGAACATGATACATCTTTGAAGACCTGGATGACGACGACAACGACGACGACGACAACAACAACAACGTAGACTTATATAGCGCACGTATCCACCAAACTGGTGCTCAAGGCGCATTATATTATTACCCCTGCTCATCAGGCGCATAAATCATTCCTGAAACCATCTCAACTCCCTGGGGAGTATACAGCTCGGCGCATATAGGGCTAATCAAACACAACAACCAACTCTGCCTGCACAGGTACCCATTTACCCCTGGGTGGAGAGAAGCAATTATGGTAAAGTGTCTTGCTCAAGGACACAAGCACCACGGTCGCGGTTGGGATTCGAACCCACATTCTGACGACTCGGCCATCAGAACACAAATCCGACGCACTAAACCACTCGACCATAGCACTCCACTCGACCATAGCACTCCACTCGACCCGACCATAGCACTCCACCATATTACATGTACATATGTGTAGGATGTGTAGGATGTGTAGGATATGGACTTGAACTTACAAGTACTGACACACCCTTTTTTTAACGTAATTGGTTTGTCACAGCGAACGGTTGGAATATTTCATCTAAATGATATGAGCACTCATTGTTAAATGACATGCGTCACCACAAGTTAGTATGCCCCAATAAGAAGCTTCAATCCAACAATCAGTGCAATTTTTGAAACAACCCATTCAGGCCACTCCAAGCCATTAGCTGTTGCCAGTGGCCTCCTATGGTTACCCTTCTGTGCACTGTCACACTACTGAGATTGCAGGCCATACTAATATGTTCAAACATTTACAGTGTCCTTGGGTGGCACACAGTTGATTTTGTAAGATTACTTGGAAAGGACAGCAGGCTTGTACATGTATGTACTGAAGGTTGCTAAAGAACAGAATTTTGAGGATCAGAGTTGCCTCCATGTATAGGAGGGTTAATGGTTGTAACTCTACCCCAACAATACTTCTAAATGGGACTGAGTGTCATTCAAGCAGAATTCTATCATATACAGGATAGGTAAAACTTGTAGCTTTGCATGGTGAGGATGATAAGTAAGACTGATTGCGGTGACACCATGTGGAATCTCAATTGAGTAGTAATTAGTTCTGAAAAGAACTAATTACTACTCAATTGAGATTCCACATGGTGTCACCGCAATCAGTCTTACTTATATACAGGATAACAAGTCAGGTACCAATCAAAGCCCCACTGTAGATTTGTTTTCACTTGACATCTCGCCATGCAAAATTGGCCATCTTTACGGGCAATGACTAACCAATCTTTGAATGCACAAATATGTGTTATGTTTAAGCACTGCAGGCGTTCCAACAAATTCTATGCATCATTAGTCGGAGAAGCACTTGACTACGTAGAGAAATTGGAATGCTTGACACGCACAGCTCAAATCCACATCCAAGTTGCCAGTATGAGATGGCATCTATCGGGAACTGGCTATTGAATAAGACTTAAGAGGTTTGCACGGTGGAAAGGGATAATTAATAGAGTAGGTTTGTGGTAACACCATGTAATAATCTCTCTTGTGTTGTGCGGTTCCGAGAGGAACCTGTGGATTAACCCAACGTTTTGGTCAGTGTGCTCTGACCGTCTTCGGACCACACTGTCTGACGAATAACTCAGGATGTTTGCTAACATTACCATCTTAAAAACCAAGTAACTTTTAGATAATAATTCTCAAATTTTTAAAAACATTTTCCCGGGTACTTGCCTTAAGATTGCAGATTGATCTGTTTCTGTGAGACAGATAAAGAATATTTAAACCTTGTACTTGTTTCTTTGACCTTCAAAGTATTTCAAAGGTCTGATCTACGTTACACGTACGTGGTGACACTGGTTGCTGCAGTTTCAAAACATAGTGTTGAAATATTCTCCCTTAGGAATAGTTGCTTAAAGCCTGTGGAAGTGAGAAGATTAAGAAGTTCTCCAAAACTGCTGCTTAGGGAATAGTGATGGTTAGGTGTATTTTGGAGGGAAAAATCCTCTTTTCCGTCTTGCCTCAAGTTGGATCCTGATAAGCCTTGAAAGGGCCACCCGTTCTGACACCTTAAGTTAGCTTCATGTTATTGAATCCATCAGTAGGTTGGCCCTTCTGCTAATGACTTGTCCCCATTTTAGCTCTGGATTGTACGCAATCTCCCGAGACAAAAATTGCCAAAATAGGGATTATAATCAACGAGTCTCCAGGCTGCCTTTCTCAAGCGAGATTTAATTGAGTAATCAGGGAATGTGCAATTTAATAAAAATAATCGTGTTAACAGACAGTACTTGCTTTAATTTGCATTTCAGATCCCTCCGAGATCTTTCAGAGCTCCGCACTTTTATTTCATTTCAAATTGCTAATTATAACGAGTTCAAGTACGTGCACTGACATCAGAATCCAGAAAGATGTGAGTATTTTAACTGCATTGGTTATTCCTGAAGTAGCAGAGTTGTACTACTGACATAAAGTGTGCCACTCGCATACCGTGTCTTACCTCCTTTGATAAAATCTCTGCTGAGGTCAAATAACCGGGGTGTGTGTGTGTGGGGGGGAGGGGGGGTGGGGGACATTTCTCAGTCGACATTTAGAAGCATCAAATGAAGCATCAAAGGTACTAGAACAAGGGTTGGGTTGTTTATACTTTGTAATACATTGTATTTTACTTATGGTAAGAGCTGTGGTTTCGGGTGGAAGTTCGTCATGTCTTTGTGGCGATTTTTCTTTCATTTTTGGGGTAATGTCAGTCGGCAAATTGGCTTCCACACCCCCTCCTCCCCCCCCCCCCCTACCCCCGTGTGTATTGCCTTAAAATCCCATCACTGAGGTAAAAGGTCTTTCACTGCATTCATTCTTAATGGGTCCATGTACTTGAAATAGAAACCATGCATACTCACATAAATTACGCATTTCACGCAAAATTGCTTTTGGAAACGGGTCTCTGCGGCCACTCTCTGAGGAACTGAGGGCAAATCTTTGAAGTGACTATTTTGGTCAAATAATTTGCAATTTTTTTTACACATTTTGCACAAAGTTTACAGAAGTACCTTTTATGGGAGAATGGCAAAAAAGAGTCCCACTGCACTTGACAAAGAACAGAAAAAATACAACAATTAGTTATTCCTAAACAGATGTTTTAGTTTAGAGAAACTGTAAAAGGTTTTAGTATCCTTGATATGAGGGGAAAGTTTATTCCAAAGGGTGTCTGAGACAGTTGAAAAACCTCACTGATTATATCTGGTTGTGCTTCTTTATCGTCATCAAGGTACATTACAGCAAACCAATGCATGCTTGTTTCTAATGTTACGTTTCTGTATACCTCTTAAGACAAATGGCTTCAAGCACTTCCAGTAGTAATTTCTTCTGTTCGATCACCTCGACTAGCAACAACCCTCGACCTGCATCAGAAGCAACAGCAGCAGCAGCAGCAGCAGCAGCAGCAGCTCCGTTCTCTTCCAGCAGCCATGTGGCAGCATCCGAGGACTCGTTCAACCAGCAAAGCATCGGCAGGGTGTATGGTGGTCGTAGAGACGACTCACAGCTTGAAGAAGAAGAGAATCAGGTAGTTAATGATGGACTCTTGCCAATCTGAATGTGGTTTACTCTGTCTTGGGACAAAGTAACCTCACTTGGGGGTTGACCCGTATCGGCAGGGTGTATGGTTGTCGTAGAGATGACTTACAGTTTGATGAAGATCGAGGTAAGATAATCAGTTAGATAAAGAGGGACTCATTGGACTTGTGCCAATATGAAAGTGGTTTACTCTGTCTTAGAACAGAGTAATGTCACTTGGGGGTTGACCCGCATCGGCAGGGTGTATGGCTGTTGTAGAGATGACTTACAGTTTGATGAAAAGGAAGAGAATCAGGTATATGTAGTTAAATATTGACTGTTGGCAATCTGAATGTGGTTTACTCTGTGTCGCATCACGTGCCTGACCCAGAGTAAACCTCACTTGGGGTTGACCCGTATCGGCAGGGTGTATGGTTGTCGTAGAGATGACTTGTATCATGATGAAAAGGAAGAGAATCAGGTAGTTAAATATGGACTGTTGGCAATCTGAATGTGGTTTTACTCTGTCTTAGGACAGAGTAACCTCACTGTGGAGTAGGGAGCAATATTCAGTATTCATAAATACCTAAGACAGTTCAGACAATCTGACTGGACAAAACGTAATCACGTGGGAGTGTATTAACGGATGGTAAAGACATTGCTTATCAAAAAATCAGAGCAGCGCATATGTGCCAGCTGTTCACCAGCTATTTTGTCTGGTGCGGATTTGAACCAATCGATCAGAGTGACAATGGTTGTGTCGCATCACGTGCCTGACCCATGTACATGTACTTTGAAAGTGTTTCGTGTGTCCCCAAAATGTGAATTTGCACATTTCTATTTGGCTTTATTCAACAAAAATTACACATTTTTTTACATTTTGAAAACGAAATTGATACGGGCATTTATGAATGGGAATAAAAATTACACGCTTGGTCTTTACCGCAGGTTTTGTGTGTGGTCATTAACCTGCGGTCAAGACCGCATTACAAGCTGTTATTTCCTTATTAATCATTGGTTTGATTTGGAGGGGGAGGGGAGGGGAAGGGGAAGGGGAAGGGGAAGGGGAGGGGGTTATATCATGTCCATGTATGTTTAAGGTGATTAGTGGGACGTGGACAAGAAATAACATCAGTTTGAGGAAATGTTAAGACACATAAATTGAGAGATCTGGGAGGTTACTTGTGGCCATAACAAAGATTGAGCATTATCAGTGCTGACTGGATGACCTTCACACTCTGGCCAGAGTCAGACCAAGTTATGGGCACATATCCTTGCCACACAATCATCCCATCTCTCCTGGCAGTTGACCTTGCTAAAACACTGCCCTCGCTGTTCATGACCTCTCTGTGTCTTTGTCAGAGAGGAGTACATATTCAGAGATTTCAACATTTGGAAGTTGGGGGGGGGGGGGGTGGAGGTGGAGGTGGAGGAAATGGATCTCAAGAGATAACAATGCCTAGGAGAATCCATAAGTATATATGTAGCCTATGTATTGGTGACGGCTATATATCACTTAAATACAATTTGTCAGATGAATTTGTCTGGTTTCTGTGAGAGAGATTGACTTGACGGAAACTTAGGGTTTGCCTTCCTGCTGTCTATAGAAAGTTGTACAGAGTTTTTCCAGTGCATGTTCCGCACACCATCAGTGGAGATAATTATAACAAATACCAAGTGAGCATTGAGGTTATTAGATAAGTAAAGACTGTTTGCAGTGACACCATGTGAAAATTCTCAATTGAGTAGTAATTAGTTCTGTAAAGAACTGGTGGTTATAACTCGGCAACTTTTTTCAGAACTGAGTACTGCTCAATTGAGAATTTTGCATAGTGTTACCGCAAACAGTCTTTACTTATCCTTTTCACCATGCAAAGTTAGAAATATTACTTAAGTTTATTAAAGTCTGTGAAAAATGAAAAGTTACATTTCTGGTGAAATTATGAAAATGCATATCGACAATCACTGACCAAAAACATATTTTTCTTTATATTTATTTATTAATTAATTAATTTAATATATTTAATTTAATTTTATTATTTATTTTATTAGGTGTTCGTGCGACAGCGCAAACACCGCTTTGAAATTGTTTTTTTTCTTTTTTTTCTCTTCTCCTTCTTAATGAGACTTGTCGAACAAAAAAAAACATAGTTCCAAAGTTCACAGGGCCTTCAAAATTAACACATACTTAAACCATAACATGTAGTTGTCAATAAAGTTTCAGGTAATGTTGTGACATACAGTTTCAGGTAAGGTTGTGACGTCATGGTGACTTCATCAGATATCGAAATACACTAAAATCCAATTTTAATATTTCAAAAAAATCATATCTCATGAACCACAAAAGATATTTACTCAATTTTTGCATCACCGTACAGATCTTGAATTATGTGACAATAAAAGATGATACACCTTTGCAAAATATGATTGACATCATCGATGATAATTTGATTGAACCGGAAGTTGACACGAACACATTGTATTTGTTCTGACAAACACTTGAGCTCTAGTTTATTTTTTTGTTTTTTTCTATTTTGTTTTATTTTTATCCCCGGGGGAGTACATGTAGGATGTTTTTGTCCCACTTTTAGTACCGGTAACTGTACACAAGGTAGTGAACTGACAATTTTCATTTGTGCATTTTTGCATCAAAGAGATGTAAAGTTATTTGAGAGTTGCATCATCATTTGTTCAAGATTTGTTCTTGGTTTTGGAAAGTTTGGCTTTTGTAAGGATTGCAGTTTACCTGTCTTGTGCACGTACGTCACTTTTGGAAGGAGCACAGATGGCGTATTGATTGACAACATGAAATGTCTGACTGTAGCTAAGACAATTGTCAACACTGTCTCAACACCAATCATTCAGTTGTCTGTGTAAGCAGTTTAGTTTGCCTATTTGTCTTAAGCTGCCAGAGCGATTTTGTTTTTCTTTGGTTAGGTATTTGAACTTTGCTGTAGATATCAATCTCAAAGCATCCCTATCTGTGGATCCCAATCTCCCTAATCAAAATGGTATGGTTCTACTTTTCAGCCAAATTGTGAATTGATTGCAGTTGGAAATTGTTCCTGTTAGATCGGCTTATAGAAACCGAATCATCATTATCTGTGTGTGCGATTAAAAAGTTCACAAATTTATCAAAGGAAGCTTTACAGACCTTGGATTAACTAAAGTTGGCAGTAAAGGGAAGGTGGAACATTAGTAATGGCAAAACTCCTTCTACATAGATGCATACTCTCCTCTCTTTGAATCAAGATATACATTAAAGGAAAGGTGGAACATAAGTAATTTTGGCAAAACTTCTTCTGCGAAGTCTCTTTGAATCAAGATATATATTAAAGGAAAGGTGGAACATAAGTAATTTTGGCAAAACGTCTTGTGCGAAGTCTCTTTGAATCAAGATATATATTAAAGGGAAGGTGGAACCTAAGTAATGTTGGAAAAACTGCTTCTGCAAGTACATAAGCGTACTCTCTTTGAATCAAGATATACATTAAAGGGAAAGGAACAGCATTGGTAATGTTGGCAAAACTGCTTCTATGAGTATGCTTAATCTCTTTGAATCAAGATATACATTACAGGGAAGGTACAGCATTGGTAATGTTGGCCAAACTGCTTCTATGAGTATGCTTACTCTCTTTGAATCAAGATATACATTAAAGGGAAAGGAACAGCATTGGTAATGTTGGCAAAACTGCTTCTATGAGTATGCTTAATCTCTTTGAATCAAGATATACATTACAGGGAAGGTACAGCATTGGTAATGTTGGCCAAACTGCTTCTATGAGTATGCTTACTCTCTTTGAATCAAGATATACATTGAAGGGAAGGTACAACATTGGTAATGTTGGCCAAACTGCTTCTATGAGTATGCTTAGTCTCTTTGAATCAAGTTATACATTACAGGGAAGGTACAGCATTGGTAATGTTGGCAAAACTGCTTCTACGAGTATGCTTACTCTCTTTGAATCAAGATATACATTAAAGGGAAAGGAACAGCATTGGCAATGTTGGCAAAACTACTTCTATGAGTAACGTCAACAACTTTACACCAAGCAAGTTGTAAAACTGTGCAAGCAGGCCTGTGATTTCTTAGGATTTTTCATGATTTCAGGATTTTTTACAAATCTCCCTTTGCCTCAACATTTTCTTGAAAGAAGAGAAGTAGCCACCAAGGAAAGCAAGAAGTAGCCTGTATTGTGTCCAAACCTCTGGTTTCTTGTTTGTGGGGATGTGGAGAGGCTGTAAATCCTCCAAAATTATACATGTATCCAGGAGGTTCAGGGGGGCTTTGTCCTCCAGACCAAAGGTACATGTAGTCTTGGTTCAAAACTGTGTTTGTATGTTTTTTGATACACGATCCGTGTTCACTGATCGACAATTTCACGGCAGTCCGTTGTTGTTTAGTGTGTGCGCGCACCAAAAATGTGGGCCGCGCTAGCATTTCAAATTGACACATGCGTAGTGGTTCCCCCCCCCCCCCCCGTTTTCAGGGGGAGATTCTACGAAGTTCCCAAGACTGTGTTTGATAGCAGTTCGTGTGTGTGGAAGCGGTTCGTGATTGTAGCGTTCGTGTAGCGCCGTGGGATCGTGTATTATAAACATACTGTTTTGAACCAAGACTAGACCAAAGGGAGACCCAGGCCTACTCCCCAATGATTTTTCAGGATTATTTACTTATGTCAAATCACACCCCTGACTTTGATCATTTGTATGTTTTCTTAAAAGAAATTTTATAAGATACCAGTAACACTAGTAGAGGCTTCAGTTAATGTTTTGATTGAACATTATGTACACAATACAGATGTATTCAATATAGGGGTGTGCGTTTTCGGATATTTTTGGAACCGGATACCCGAAATCAGGAAACTTCGGATACCCGTTTTCATTTTTATTGAAAACATACCTCCGATGGTGTACAAATACATGGACTGTAAATGGTAACAAAATTGACCTTTATAATACAGAGGATAGCATACTTAAATAGATCGTTTCTTTACTGTGTCGTTTTTATTAAAACAATTAGGCAAACATTCCCTCCTGTGCTGCTGGTTTGATAAGTTGTTTGAAGCAGCCGCTGCCAGGCCCTTTGCAGGCTTAACGATTCGATACAATTTATCACAAACAGTTGGAGAAAAGTGTATGGAAAATACTGCAAAGGCTTTATTGGAGTGTAATCTCTTGAATTTAAAGATAATTGTCTGTAAAAGTGTAAACATCACGTTGTTCAAGAGTCACAGATTTCTGTTCACTCCGCTCAAATGTTAAGTCCGAATTTTAAAAAGTCGGGTAATTGGAACCGAAAAATGGAACCAGGTAATGACAGTTTCGGTCGGGTACAGCCCAAATACAATACATAACTGAAACATTGGTATCATTCCTGCCCTCGTTTGTTTTCTAAAGTGGGCAGGGAACTGTCCTTCAACTTATATTGAACTGATGAGTAGTGGTGTCATAGGAAGTTGAGTTTGGTTGTGGAATCGACTAAAGTGGGTCATTGCACATCATGTTGTGAACAATTGAAGTGTTAACAAAAACAATGCAGCGAATCGAGCCTTCCTGACTTGCATCGTGAGCAGCGACAGCTGCTATTGTCTGAGTGTCGTATATACACAAAGGCCACTCATTTGCCACAAAACACCCCGAATAAGATTTGATGTGATTAAATAGGGTGTTTCTGCGGTGACAGTGTGTAATTGATCTCTCTGAGTTATGCGGTTCTGAGAAGAACCTGTTGGTTAATTCAAAGTTTCGGTCAGCGTGCTCCGACCGTCTTCAGACCACACTGACTGAATCGTCAAGTTAACCCACAGGCACTTCTCAGAACTGCATTTAATTTAACAAGAGATTATCTACACGGTGTCACCACAAACCTACTCGCTTTTTTTCACTTTCCATCATAGTTTTAAGCCTTATTAATAATTTAATGTGAACTTTAAGTCTGAAAAACATTGTGGTGGTTCCAATAAAAAATGTTGAAAAGGTGCTGGATTAAATGTTTCATGCATGGAGGGTCTTTTAACCCTCCTACTATAGCTGAACTTCAGTGGCAAGTACGCAGCTATATGTGGTCAAAATCAGTCAACTGTCTGTTTTGACTGTTGAGCCAAATGTGCACATTTTGGACTGGTTTTTACTGTCATTTTGACCACCCTCAACAATACAAGATAATGCTTTTACCAGTCAAAAACGGTCAACTCATTTTGACCTGTAAATGTACTTGCTACATGTAGAGTTTGACAGTATTTGACTTTTTAAGTGCATTAGATATACCTTGGCAAGTATATCAACATTTTGACTGATTTTGACTGATTTTGACTGATTTTGACTGATCAGAGTTTTACATAAAACATGGTGCGTGTTATTGTGAAAGGGTTTACTGATCACAGTTTTGAATAAAACTTAACTGGTGTCAAGTTGATGATGGAATCAAACACCCATTGAAATATTTCTGTTTGAGGCGCTTTCATTTTGAAATTAGTGAAACATTAGAATGTATTCTTGCAACAATTTGAATGCTTTTGCACTATTTTCTCTTTAACAAGTACACAGGCCTGTGATTTCTCAGGATTTTTTCTGATTTCAGGATTTTTTTTTACAAATCTCGCTTTGCCTCAAAATTTTATTGGAACAAGAGAAGTAGCCACATTTTGACTGATTTTGACCCTTGCAGTCACAGAAGGGTCAATGTTGTTTTTATCAAGAAAAGCAGTTTCATGGCTGTTTCATCAAAAATGTTTTCTAGGAAGTTCAATTTCAAGGATAATCCCATATAAAAATGCCCGGCCACCTCATTGCAAGAAGGAAGAAAGAAAAAACCTCAAGCCTAACACAAACAGGTGTCTTTGTAATGCCAAGATAGGAAACTGTATATTGGGAGATGGTATTGGAGGTGACACTTAACAGGTGTGTGAATCAAGCACAGCTTCGCCAAACAGGCTCTTCCTGTCTCCATAGGCTAGGCGACGGCTGATGATCTTGTTACACTGGTCGGCGTGGATAATTGTTTTAATATGGCTTGGAGAGGATGTGTTTCCCGAGTTGGAATTTTGTCTTGTACCTGGCAAAAATTTAATATCCTTATTGTATGTGTTTGATCAGGTATAACCTGGCGTTAGTATGTGATACATGTACTTTTTTATTTTTTTATTTTTTTTTATACAGATTAAATATTCAAATTTCTTGAATACAATTACATTAACATATGTTGTGTGTATTCATTTAATATATCTTTATTTTTAAAATACTTTTGCAAATTATTATTGTTCATACTTAAAGGGACAGTATCATCATGATCAGCACAGACATTCAACAGGGCATGGAATCGGTGTCCTAGTTTAAGATGAACACAGTGACTGAATATTAATGGCTCATTTATGCAGCAGTAACGGTAATATGACCTTATCATGTGGGGTATTATTTTCAGTTACTGAGTTCATCTAAAGCTAGCACTCCGATTCCAATTATTTTCAGTCGCAATCTTGGTTATTCAATATAAATTTAACCAAATGGTCAAACTTAAAAGGGACAATATCGTCACGATTAGAGCAGACTTTCAACAGGGCATGGAATCGGTGGCCTAATTTAAAGATGAACACAGTCACTAAAAATTACTGGCTCATTTATGCAGCAGCAACGGTAATATGACCTTATCATGTGGGGTATATTATTTTCAATCACTGAGTTCATCTAAAACAAGCACTCTGATTCCATGCCCTATTGATCGTGATGATATTGTCTCTTTAATATCCCTTGTCACTGTATTTGTTCATCGATCCTTTCCACATTTCCCCCGCCATACACATATGTGTACAGTATGTATTTTTACCAAAATAACACGGCTGCAGGTTGATTTTGCATCAGTTACACAATTTGTGATTGTAATATTTTGCCAATTATTTCTTATTTAATTCAGGCTTGTGATTTCTCAGGATTTTTCCTGATTTCAAGATTTTTTTACAAATCTCCATTTGCCTCGGAACTTTCTTGAAAAGGAGAAGTGGCCACCATGGAAAGAAAGAAGTAGCCTGTATTGTGTACAAACCTCTAGTTTTCTTTTCTTTATGGGGATGTGCAGAGTCTGTCAATACTTAAAATGGGATCAGGCCCTATGGTTTGATGAATACATTTGCAAATCTGAGTACTTGCACACTATTCAACAAATATTCTAACATTTCAGTATATTTGAGGTTTAATCATATACATGTATAGCAACACATCGTAAAAAAACCAACTCCCCAAAAAAGTAACCTTGTTATCTTTAGTGCTAAGTAAGACTAATTGCGGTGACACCATGTGGAATCTCAATTGAGTAGTAATTAGTTCTGAAAAGAACTGGAGGTACAACTCGAAGTTTCGATCAGTATGCTCTGATTGTCCTCAGGAGAATCCAGGACGATCAGAGCATACTGATCGAAACGTCGAGTTGTACAATGTACCTCCAGTTCTTTTCAGAACTAATTACTACTCAATTGAGATTCCACATGGTGTCACCGCAATTAGTCTTACTTATCATCTTCACCATGCAAAGCTACAAGTTTTAGCTATCTTTAGTGCTGGGACGGTTAACCTGTTAACTGGTTAACTGACCAGAACTGCACTAACCATTTAGATATTTAGTAACTGGATAACTGAAATAAATATTTAAAAAAACAAATTGGAAGAATTTACTGTTGCTGTTGCCGTTGTTCTAGACTTTCTTCTTTGCTGTATTGGTTATTAAACAATCATTGTGGGAAGTTTATTGATGCTTTTTTATGGAAAATGTATACACATTGTTTCATATTTTGCCGACCATTTACATGTAGTTTGTGTGGCTGATGGGTGCCAACTTTTGGTTAACAGGTTTACTGGTTTATAACTGACTGTGAAAGGTTGGGTTAAACGGTTAGCAAACTAACCGGTAACTCCCAGGAAAATTTATACACATTGTTTCATATTTTGCCGACCATTTACATGTAGTTTGTGTGGCTGATGGGTACCAACTTTTGGTTAACAGGTTTACTGGTTTATAACTGACTGAAAGTTTGGGTTAAACGGTTAGCAAACTAACCGGTAACTCCCAGGAAAATTTATACACATTGTTTCATATTTTGCCGACTATCTACATGTACATGTAGTTTGTGTGGCTGTTGGGTGCCGACTTTCGGTTAACTGGTTAACTGACCATGAAAGTTTGAGCAAACTATCCGGTAACTCCCAGCACTGGATATCTTTTCCAGGAGAGTGTTAATCCAGGAGAGTGTTAATCCAGGGTAGTCCTCTAGAATCAGGACTATTATTCTGCGTGCGCAATGACAATAAGAGTTATAGCCAGCTGAAGAAGTCAATATTTCCCGCCTAAATGAAATGGATTAACTCTTTCCCTTGCTTTAATTGGCACAGTCCACGTATCTCTTAGTCATCACTGGGCATCCATCAGGTAGATGCTGACAGTGGTTGCAATTAGTACATTTTCTAAAGTTTGGTTCATGTGTAGGCTGTGTGATGATGACTCAAATAATCTGTTTGTTGTCAAGATCGACAAAGTTGTGGTTTTGTAGATTGACTGGCGTTGAACTTGACGCAATCTTGTCCACAGAGTGAATCGGAAATTTGATGGATCAATTAAAAGGGAAGTGGCACTATGGGTAATAAACCCTTTTACGGTAATATGCGCCATGTTTTTGACGGGGCAAACTTGTTTATTGCGAACACTCGTTGCCGCCTGTGACCCGTCGCTCGACCTTCACGCGCACTCCAGATGCGTGCATGAAGTTTGAACGCCGGGTCACAGACGGCAACGAGTGTTTGGAAAAAACAAAACAATTTTGCCCAGTCAAAAACACGGCGCGTGTTATTGTGAAAGGGTTTAACTAATCACAGTTTTCAATAAAACTTAACTGGTGTCAAGTTGATGATGGTATCAAACACCCATTGAAATATTTCTGTTTGGGGCGCTTTAATTTTGAAATTAGTGAAACAACTTTTTCAGCTTTTCAAAACTGAAACTTCACATTAGAATGAAATCTTGTGACAATTTGAATGCATTTTCACTATTTTCTCTTTAACAAGATTTCTAAGCATTTTCCCTGATTTCCGGATTTTTACAAATCTGCCTTTGCTTCAAAATTTTCTTGGAACAAGAGAAGTAGCCACCAAGGAAAGAAAAAAAGTAGCCTGTATTGTGTCCAAATGTTTAGTTTCTTGTTTGTGGGGATGTGGAGAGCCTGTAAATTCTCCAAAATTAAACATCCAGGAGGTTCAGGGGGCTTTGTCCTCTAGACCAAAGGGAGACTCGGGTCTGCTAACCATTTTTCAGGATTTTTTACTTTTGTCCAATCACCCCTGTAGAATGAAATCTTGTAACAATTTGAATGCATTTTCACTATTTTCTCTTTAACGAGTACAGCAAAACATAATGGGTATTTAATGCTTGTTTTGAAAAATGAAAGTAATCATACTCTCGGAAGCATTTAACCAAAAGTGAAACCTTTATTTGAATAGGTTGCCATGATATCCAAACGAGATATTGTTGAAAATAGAATCATTAATGCCCTGGCAATAACTTCCTCTTTGTGATGGTAATCTTCCCACAAGAGTTGATATGTGATCACGACGGATCACGCTCAGCCTACAGAACAACTCTTTGAAGACTTCTTTTCTGCATGATCATCACATCCTGTGTTTTATAATGGGCTTGTTGACAGTTGAGGTCTTCCTGAAGCCAGCATGGGCTCAGTTTGGCTGCCACAAGGGCCAGGATTGTTGTCATCAGCCCACTGCGGCCCATCCCGTCTTACCTATTGTGTTCAGCCAACCGCTGCGAGAACACGCCCTGCTTCTCTTTTGTACCTCAGAGCTCATCTGATTTATTGGGATGATGACAGATGAACAGATTGTACTCTTTGGTGAGGCTGAATGCCGGAGCTCCAAAGAGGCTTGATTCCTAATTGGGAGATGACCGAGTACAATGAAAATAAAGTTTTGCCCTCTTACGTAATGTTTTCATGTAGCCAGTTGATGCCGGAGCTCCAAAAAGGCATGATTCCTAATTGGGAGATGACCGAGAACAATGAAAATAAAGGAGGGGGGGGGTGGGGTGGGGGGGGGCACAGTCTCATCACTCACCCAGTAGTTGATCGACGGAACATAAAGGTTGATGCCGCTAATATAATTGGTGTTGGTCCACCCTCAAAATTTTGTATAATGAAATAATGGTACAAAACATTTGTTGCCCATTTTTTACATATATTTTTTGGGGTGGGTGGGTGGCGGTGGTTTGATGGCGGTGGTTTGATCATGCCCCCTGAACCACCTCCCCTGTTTGTGCTACTGATGGTAACAAGATGAAGTATTGTTGTTTGTTAGTGCATCATCCACCACCCAAGTTATGACACTATCTAGTGAGAAGTGACCCAACACACAACCTGAGTTAGGGCGCTGTCTACAATGAAGTACTTTTTGGTCTAACTGAGATCCTACTCAAGATGTGTAATATGACTCGCACTCAGACCTGACTGGCATGCTGACTCAGACTCATCGGACAGGGACTTTAACTACATGTTCATAATTGTTTTTTTGCCGATGTACATGTATGCGTGAAGTACTGTACACTAAGTGCCTTTCGACTCTCCAGAAAAAACCTCCACAGGCGACTCGGGCAGGAGTTGAACCCACAACCTCCTGCTTCCTTGTGCACATGTCTTAACCTCTCGACCTAGGGCAAAAATTCAAATCAATTGTTTTTATCCCCGATGCACAAATTTCATCAATTAACCCAAATTACTTTTTTTATCTGTTTTATCTCAAATGAATACTTTTTTGCACAGAAAGTGAAAACAGTTGGCCTGTGGTGCCCACCCTCACCCCTTAATGCATACCAAGAAAAACAAATTTCCATCAAAGCTTTCATCCTCCTCTCTGAGTGATCCCCCGATTGCCATTTCCCAGGTTTAACATCATAATTACTTGAAGGGGATGGGGATGGGGATGGGAATGGAGAAGGGGATGGGGATGGGGATGGGAGAAGGGGATGGGAGAAGGGGATGGGAGAAGGGGATGGGAGAAGGGGATGGGAGAAGGGGGTGGGGAAGGGGGTGGGGAAGGGGGTGGGGAAGGGGGTGGGGAAGGGGAAGGGGGTGGGGAAGGGGGTGGGGAGTGGGGAAGGGAGTGGGGATGGGGAAGGGAGTGGGGAAGGGAGTGGGGATGGGGAAGGGAGTGGGGATGGGGAAGGGAGATGGAGAAGGGGGATGGGGGATGGAGAAGGGGGATGGGGGATGGGGATGGGGATGGGGGTGGGGATGGGGGATGGGGGATGGGGGATGGAGAAGGGGCAGGGGATGGGGAAGGGAGAAGGGAGAAGGGGAAGGGGGTGGGGAAGGGGGTGGGGAAGGGGATGGGGAAGGGGATGGGGAAGGGGATGGGGGATGGGGATGGGGGATGGGGATGGGGATGGGGATGGGGATGGGGATGGGGGATGGGGATGGGGAAGGGAGATGGAGAAGGGGAAGGGGATGGGGAAGGGAGATGGGGAAGGGAGATGGAGAAGGGGAAGGGGAAGGGAGAAGGGGAAGGGGAAGGGAGAAGGGGAAGGGGGTGGGGAAGGGGATGGGGAAGGGGATGGGGAGGGGAAGGGAAGGGGATGGGGGGAGGGGGGAGGGGGAGGGGGAGGGGGGCAATGGGGGCAATGGCCACCCCCTTCTGTATCTAGCTTTTAATGTAAATTTACCTTACTTTCTTTGTGTGTCTCCTTTTCTGGCAATGTGCCCCCTTTTTCCCATGCCCGCATGATTGGTACAGTAATACAGAGGTTGCTGGTTCGAACCCCACTTTACTCCAAAGATTAGAACATCTGTGATTTATAGGAAATAATGTCAACGTGCGATATAAGTGTGTGTGTGTGTGATAGTTGTGTAAACCAATAAGATTTGCCATTCAGGGATTTTGATTGGAAAATCATAACAGATTCTGCTAATGTTGACAAATCGTAGAGGCAGTGTGACTGATGACAGTGTGGGGCTTATAATTTTTTGAATATTTTTGCCACTTTGAACATATTTTTCATTGGATTTGTATTTTTGCAGAATATGCAAACCAGGTACTTTTTCGTCCTAACAGGTAAATCATTGAGGCTAGAAACTTTTTAAACCATTTTAGTTTTAGAAAGGTACACCCCCTTGTAGAACCGCCATGTTGCACAGTTATGCCTTTCATCCATGAACAATTTACTTTCAACATCAGATATCCACAATGACTTTAAATACTACCTTGCATGAAACAGACTTATAGTCAAGTACTTTTTCATGAGTACGAGTAAGAGTAGAGAAAAATGTACTCGAATGTGAGTATTCCATCTCTATATTGTAGTCGAGTACTTTTTCATTTCACATGGTGTCACCGCAATTAGTCTTACTTATCCTCTTCACCATGCAAAGCTACAAGTTTTACCTACTTTTTCATTAGTACGAGTAAGAGTACAGAACAGTGTACTCGAATACGAGTGCTCCATCTCTATACTTGTAGTCGAGTACTTTTTCATTAGTATGAGTAAGAGTACAGAACAGTGTACTCGAATACGAGTGCTCCATCTCTATATTGTAGTCGAGTACTTTTTCATTAGTACGAGTACTACAACTCTGGCATGAAATACTGGTGACTGTTTTCTGAATTCCTGTACACATTGAGAAGGTGGTGTACATGGTTTAAGGGTGATTTTGTATAAATTGTACCTGTGCAATGTTGAATGCAACCAATCAATCAATCATCAGGCATTTGTAGAGCGCTGTCATTCTAGTTGCCTATTCCAAGGCGCTTGGAGAAGTGAAGAAAAATTATTTAAAAAAAACGAGAATTCACAGAATTTCATGAGATGAAATGTGCAACGGACGAATTGTAAGCAGATTTGAAGTGATGTGTTTTAAGTCGGCTTTTGAAGTTCTGCATGGAGTCACGGAGTTGATGGGGGAGGGGAGATCATTCCGTAGTTTTGTTGCACAAAATCTTCTTGAAGGGATTTCATTTGAATTATTGATATAAGTAAGACTTGTAGCTTTGCATGGTAAAGACTGTTTGCGGTGACATCATGTACAAATTCTCTTTTGAGTATAACAAATTCTGAAAAAACCGGTTGGTTACAACAACTTGATGATTCGATCAGTATTCTCTGATCGTCTTCAGGAGATCATTCTCATTGATTTAGAACTTTAACATCAGCCTTGTAGAGCAGAATTAATGCACTCTGGTAAAAAAGAATTCTTGCATCAAGCTTGGAAGTTTTTCTCTTAGAAATGTCTATATGGGAGCATTTTAAAATGGCACTAAGGCCAAGACCAAGGCATCACAGGTACTGGCCCCCTTGGCTTCCATGAAACTCAAGGTCTGGTGCAAGATCTGTATACATGTAGTTGAAATAATTGGTGGTTTTGTCGCCAAAATCAGCCTGGCCAATGCAAATGCTTTTGAATCTTTTGTGGATAGAATGCACAAAAGAGCCGCAAGACTCTTTAAAGAGATCGACCTGTATGTAACCTTAAATGTCAGAACAGCAATAAGATTCAGAGAATGCCACGGCTGAATAGAACTCATAAAGTCAAAGGTACACCTCTGTCACAGTAACAAAAAAAACTGCTGATTGAAGTCTCGGCATGATTGTTACGACTACATAGTTGGGTCTTCCTGCTGCCTCTGTGGAGACAAGAAGCCTTGCCACTGGGGCAGGAATCCTTCAGCGGGCTCATCATTTCCCCAGTGCGCGACAAGGACCCAAAGGATGCACGCATGATGGAGTAATCTCTTTTGTACCTCAAAGCTTGTCTGAGTGATCACTGATGACAGCTAACATTCAGTTCTTGCCGTATGTTGACGGGCGCTCAAGCCAACCCCAAAGTAAGAGTCTTTTATATGAGTGAAACATTGCAAGTTTTTTAACTCGAAGGAAGTTCCGTAGTAAACTAGCCACAACAATCTGTTTGTTTCACTGTCTCGGTACAAAAACAAAAACAAGTTTTAAAAAAATACATTCGGCACATTTTTTTTTTTAATTGATTAAATATTTTACAAGGGAAAATTTATTAGATGCATGCGTTTGTTTGTATTTACCGGACTTAATAGTCCACAAAACTCGAGTCTGAGTCCTTGGTGTCGAATCCGAGTCTTGAGTCATGATACTCGAGTCCGATTCCGAGGCACGAGTTAAGAAGGTCAAGTCTGAGTCACAAGACTTTTAAAACCTGCATTTAGCAAGAATACAAAATATTGAGTTCAGACGTCCAATATTCTGCGGTGATTCTGCCACCATTATGATCTTATCGTGTGTATTATTGTATAATAATTAAGATATTTTCACAATTAAATGCAGGACATTTGTTTGAGTTCTGCTTTTAAAATGATTAATACTAAACGGGATATTTTGCCTTCGAGTCCAAAGGGTCGAATCTTGATTTATTAGATTTATTTGTTTCATTTTGATGTTTGAAGTTTTGTGACCCTAGCATCATTTTTCTTGCATTTTAATTTACAACATTCTCAGAACCATTGGCATTGTATAAAGTGAGATGATCTGTCAAGTAAATATTTTCAGATGCATTTATTTTAAAATGCATTCAGATTTTTCGAATTCACTTCTACCGTGGAATCAAGGAGAGAGTTTTTTTTTTGGAAAAATTTATTGGCAATTATTGAACTTTTCTTACAAACAGCATCACCTCTCACAAAATTAGTTATAGGGAAAATTGATACCATCACCATCTTTACACCAACTAAGTTTTACATAAATTTGTCCATTTTGGTTATTTTTGACTTTCCAACTTGATACATTATCCTTAAATAACCTCATCCCAGAGCCAGTCACAAATGGGTCCCCAAGGAAGCCGAAGGTGCATCCCCACCTTTATTAAAGTTTGTGAAATCCTCATTACTCTTAAGTTGTTGAGACCGCCGACTAATTTCCTGTTGCCAGCACAGGTGCAGGAACCAAATGCCACCGGGCAGACAATGTCCCATTAATTTGACTTGTCTATTGTTAGCCGGCACCTTTTGTTTGCCCAGAGATCATTTGATGTTTTGATCACAAATTGAGGATTCGTCCCAGCTGTGAAGGCTTCACGTTCATCTCCTGTTTTGCAGATACCTGAAGAGGATTCGGTTTCCGTATTCTGTCAGGTTGACCAGTAAGGGCGGCTCTAATAAGCCATGGCTGCTCATCTTGAAATTGGTTTTCTTCCTTAACTGTCTTACAAAGAAGAGCTATATTTAAGCATGTTCACCCTCCTCTCTTTTTAGTTACTATTTGCAAATACTACACATACACAAGTACACATACACAAGCTGATTTGCATAATGCATGCTTATTGCTTACGACAGAATACTGCAAAACTGAACTCACCTCCCCATATATTGCATAGATCTGTATGCAGCCGTGTTAGTCAGGTAGAATAAGATAAATGGTAGCACTTTTAAGACTAACTAAACTTAAAAATAGGCATAAGCTTTCGTAGCTATAGCTACTTCATCAGATGCAATGATTCATTGCATCTGATGAAGTAGCTGTAGCTACGAAAGCTTATGCCTATTTTTAAGTTTAGTTAGTCTTAAAAGTGCTACCATTTATATATATATATATTGCATTTAATTGTTACAACCACACTGAACTAAACAGTTAGCTGTGATTTTGTTTGATTTTGTTCGTGTTTAGTTTTTTGTTTTTTGGTAATCTTTTTTTAAAATTGCTAACAGGGAAATATGTGATACATGTATATATGGGCACCAAATTTCCCATATACAAAGTATGGTGGCTAAGAGAGCCCTCACAAATTGGGCAAATGTTCATACCCCTATGTGAAAAAGTCATTTGAAGCACAGCATCGGCAGAATTACAATCGATCCAACAATCTTGGATGCAATTGGACATTGTTTCATAGCCCCCCAAAAAAGAAGATTAAAAATGTTGACGCGCGGGTCTGAGGCGACACATGTGGAGACCAGATACCGCAGACTTTTTTTTTTGGCCTTACAGTAAAATGTGAATGGTGATCATCAGCTAGACCAAGATGCAACGCACTGGTATATTTGTAAAATAGTCTTGGCATGTTGTATGTTACCATAGATGTTGTTGTTCCCCCACCCCTACCCCACCCCATCCCCCACCCCCATTTTAGCCATGTTGCTCCCCTTTTTTAAATACCCTGGATCAGCCCTTTAAACAAACTACCTTTTGTAAAAAATATTCCTGTGCAACGTGGCATCAAATTCTGGGATACTTTTAGCAATGAAATCAAACACTCAGTTGCTTTATTAAGCAGCAGCATCTCCCAGAGTCCGGCATTCTCCTGAAGATGATCAGAGCATACTGATCGAAACATCGAGTTGTAACCTCCAGTTCTATTTCAGAACTAATTACATGTACTACTCAATTGAGAATTTCACATGGTGTCACCGCAAATAGTCTTTAGTTACTCAGTTACTCAGGCAACAGTCACAAGAGTACTTCAAACTCATCTGCTTCATACACCAATCCAAATTTGGCCACTGACCCCGCCTACCCCTAGCAAACACAAGAAAACCTGGTCATGCACCTGTGTAAAAGCAAAGCATTTGACTGACATAGTTACAATTGTCAGTGAATCGGGCCTCTGATTTTTCTCAGGATTTTTCCTGATTTCAGGATTTTTCCTGATTTCAGGATTTTTAACAAATCTCCCTTTGCCTCAAAATATTCTTGAAAGAAGTAGCCAGCAAGAAAAGAAAGGAGTAGCTAGTTTCTTATTTGTGGGGATGTGGAGAGTCTGTAAATCCTCCAAAATTAAACATCCAGGAGGTTAAGGGGGCTTTGTTCTCTAGACCACTACCCATTTTTCAGGATTTTTTACTTTTGGTTAACCCTATTGGTTAACCCTAACTCCCTAGGCCTATTTGCTTACACATAACCTGAATCCTCCAAAATCCTTCAGTAGTAAAGCAAGCACATGACATGTATGCACACATGTGTTTCTAATCTGTGATACATGTACATGGCCAGGGACCCTCCCTGCATGCATGGAGCAATAAACAGTGTCCACTGACCCAAGCACTGACCTTGCAATCACTACAACAAACATGGATGTACATGTACCAAAAGTATGCCTAATAACCTCAATCCTCCAAAATCCTTCACTTTAGCAAAGAGCATGTACATGTAGCATGTAACCTCAATCCTTCAAAATCCTTCACTTTAGCAAAGAGGATTTTGGAGGATTTGGGAAGGTTAGGGTTAATCACTGCTGTTTGATTTACTAAGTGGATAGGTAACACCAAGCAATAAGATACATACATGTAGCCTTTTCATAAAATCTCTTATCTTCTTGTCTGTGACCTATTATGATTTTTATTGTACATATTCATACTTTGCTTTTGTTTATTGTTCTTATCAGCCATGATATTCTTCCTACTTTTGTAGGAAATCCTACCTTTTGATTTTGAAAATCCTACCATGAAACCAGGTTCCGACTAACTTCAGACCATGGAAACTTTCCTTGTGTATCATTTTATTGTAAATACCAAGATAAAAAACAGTTTCCTTGCTATACATGGCTGTAGAGGTAAACCGCTATAGGCCTAATGATAATGGCAAACATTTTTCTTACCTTTTCTTTTTCTCACAATATCATCCCTGTCTTATTTATTGGATAGGGGGATAGGGTAAGGATACCTTTGTTTTCACCTAGCCCATTGATGGCTCGCTGTAATCATTTATTCATTGCATATCCCCTGATGATATATATGCATTGTTTCTGTCAACCTTGAAATAAATTACTTTGAATTGAATCTTTGGATTGTAAAGTACCTCCGTACCGTTTACCCATTGTTACTGTCATTGTTTATTATGAAGACCTCAATTATTTCAAAATTGTCTAATGATTTTTATTTTTGCGACGCCTAACTCATTTATTCTGAGCACCACCCACTATGCTTCCTACACGGTAGTAACCTAATTTTATTATAATTCCAGAGTAATCTTTAGCTTCTCCTGAAGCCAGCAGACCCCTTCCTTTATTTATTAGAAAGAATTGAACATTGCTGTTTGAGAGGGCAGACAATGGGAAGACAAATGATCATTTCCTTCATCTTGTTAAAAACATGTATATCTGTTACACTATTGCGGTTTCTGCTCTGTTACTGACGTGTTGATGAGGCCAAACTATTCTAAATCCTGTGGATGATCCAAGGTGGATGTTGATGTCCGTACATGATTTTTCTTTAAAGAGAGTGCAGTAGGCATGTTCAAATTCTCGATGTGCTAAATGACATTAAAACACTATAAAGGGGGCCACTTTGCATCCGTCATGTTAGCAGTTTTTCCAATGGTTGTTATTTATTTTTAAGTACCTGAAACCGACCAAAAAGTGTTTCAACATGTGAATGGACATGCAGGCTTATACTAGAACTAATTTGAGTTGATTTATTTTATTTTTAAATTTTTTTATTTATTTTTTTACCCTCAAATTTCCATAAAAATTGGACGGAAAAGTTACCTCACTTTTCCGTCCATTTGTTGATGGAAATTTTAGGGTAATTAAAAAAATAATAGTAATAATCAACTCAAATTTTCTTTAGGATAAGCATGCATGTCTATTCAACAGCGGCGTAGCCAGGACTTTTTCAGTGGGGGGGGCACAGGGGGGGGGGCATTGCTTTTCAGTGGGGGGGCCCAGGGGTATTGGTTTTTTCCCTTTTCTTTATCTTTTCTGTTTTTTGGGGCACTATGAGGATTTTTCGTGGGGGGGCACCTGGGGGGGGCACTGGAAATTTGTGGGGGGGCACGTGGCCCCCCCGTGGCTACGCCGCTGCTATTCAAATGTTGAAATTCTTTTTTGGTGGTTTCAGATATTAAAAAAAAATTACAACCATTAGAAAAACTGCTAACATGACGGTAGGAAAGTGGCCCCCTTTATTGTGTTTTATGTCGAATGATACATGTATTTGACTGTTGCAGTATCCTATATTTTCCTGATGTATTGATGAGGCCAAACTATTCTACTTCCTGTGGATGATCTGAGTTAAAGGGTGTTAAAGGGACAATATCGCCACGATCAGAGAAGACTTTCAACAGGGCATGGAATCGGCTTATTTATGCAGCAGCAACAGTAATTATGACCTTATCATGTGGGGTATTATTTTCAGTCACTAAAAACTAGTACTCTGATTCCATGCCCTGTTAATCGTAACGATACTGTCCCTTTAATGTCCACTTTCAGTGAATTTTGCTTAGTAAAATATTTTTGCTAAGCAATTTAAAACAGACCACCAGACAAAATACACACATTTGTGATGCGATCTGGGAAAACCCGTCGGATGTCGGCAAACTTGTTTTGAAGATAATGGCAAAATAGTCCCCCAATTTTTGTTGTTGATAATTTCAGTTTTTTAATTGTTAATATCCAAATGATCATTAGTGAAAATATTAAATAAAAATTCCACCATTTTAGATGTAAAAACATATGATGATAGATCATTAAAAAGCCGTCTTTGTTTTTCATTTCCGCCATTGTTTTTAAAGGACAGCGGCGGTTATAACTTCCCGAGAGCATAACTCAAGTTATAGACAACCTAGAATCATGAATAAAACAGTTTTGAAAACAGCACGGTGTCCTCGTTAATTTGATGTATATAACACAAAAATGACAAATTTCACCATGTGAAGGGTTTTCCCAGATCACATCACATTTTGTGTGAAAGTTTGGCTGGCAACCACAAAATCTGTTTAAGCAAATATTTCTGGTAATCAGTTTGTTCTGCTGGGCAGCTGATTATCAAATTAACAAATACATGTGATAATAATAATAATAATAATAATAATAATAATAATAAAGATTTGTAGCGTGCACATATCCACCCTGCTGGGCGCTTAAGGTGCGGAAACAAAGAAAAAACATGAATACAAACAATATACAATGATAGCATAGGGGGAAAAAAAAAAATAATTATGTACCGAGATACATGTACATGTACCTACAATGCAATTACAAATGAGAAAAACTTGTGAGAAAAACTTATTTGAAGTTGGTACACATGTCAATCATCCTGAGAAATAATTTTGAGTTCATAACACAATGAAATAAGCTGAAACTTTCTGTACATCTGTCTTTAGGCCAAAAAAAAGTCTCCGGTTTCTGGTCATCAGGTGGCTTCAAAATTGGTGCAGTGACGCGTTTTTTTATTTTATTTTTTTTATTTATTTTTTATTTTAATTTTTTAATTTTTTTAAATTATTTTTTTTAACAACGGAAATTTGTGATAAAAGTATAGGCGGGGACCAAATTTCTCATTAAATACAAAGTATGGCGGCTAAGAGAGGCCTCACAAATAGTTCATACCACTATGTGAAAATGTCGTTTAAAACACAGCATGGCAGAATTCTTGGACATCGTTTCATAGCAAAAGAAGAAAAAAAAATTTGACGTGCGGGTCTGAGGCGTCACGCACGGAGACCAGAAACTGGAGACTTTCTTTTTTTGGCCTCAATGATTCTTATAAAGTATGGATACATTTTACAGACGTTTTACAAATGGTGTTTACTCCTGTTATATCATGCTCAGAATGCGCCACAGAGCACATATCTAGAGAGCAAACATTTCCGGGGCCCTCGGACACCATATGCCGTATGGACTTCTTGCTCACAGACTGCATCTCTGCATTTTCCTCTGTTTTTTTGTAAATTGGACAGTTATATCTAGCCTTTAATTACCAAAGGTGTACACTGCCTCCCGTGTATGATAACATCCACTTTTATATATATATATATTACCATTCCCTCAAACACCAAAGGGTATTATCATTAGCCACAAGGCATTGATTCGCACCAGTAGCATATCCAGGAATTCCGATATTGTTAAGCCAGACAACTATGCACCGAGAAAATAAAATAACAGACATCGGAAGCACCGGTTACATGTATATAGGGCATGGGAGGGGGGGGGGGGGGCACATGTTTGTGCAAGTTCAGGTGTTGATTAGTGGTTGACAAAATGATCTATTACTGTGTGTATTTGACAAGACATACACATGTACCGTACGCACAGTTTATTAACATTCGAACGACTATGATGGACGAAAAACAACAAATCGTCAATGGTTCCATGCTGTGCTTTGATAAACTTTACAGTGACTAAACGGGAGACCAGTGATGCTGCACTGTGACTGAAGGTTGGTTCGAAAAAAAACTTTTAGAACAGCCTAGTCAACATTTTGGGACACGTTACTGAACAACAGTTCATTTATACAGAATTTGCCCCTTTTTTGTTCACTGCAGTTGTAAACGGAGCAGAAAGAAAAATACAGAAATGTACTGTAGTGGCAGGGTCTCATCTAGCCACCCGTCCATCTGTCCCCAGGACAGGTACAAATCAGTTTGGACAGGTTGGGACTATTTAGACCCTACCTGCCAAGCCTACATGTACCTGTCCAGGACAGTCTATAGTGTCCATTATCTAATCTGTCCTAATAACATGTTCACGTAAGCCTGTTTTTAGAGTCTAAGCCAAAGCTATTTGTGGTAAGTCCTTCTTAATCATTTTGAAACTAGAAAGGCCCTCAAATTGCACCAGAGAGAATCTAATCTAAATCTTTCCAGGGTCCTCATACGGGACCCAGATATCCCCGCACTGGCTTGCATATCCCCACAATGGCTTGCATGCTCACATTGGTGCTTCGTGCTCAATATTTGTTACCAGCTAGTTCAGTTTGGACAGGCAGTTTCAAAACCTATGAAAACCCGGCTGTAGAGTAGAAACAAGTATGTACATGAAGATATAAAGAGATATAAAAATAGCTTACAACTCAACAAGAAAATCAATTCTTTATCACTGTAAAGACTGGATGGTCTGTACACTGACATTTCAACATGATGTCGAAAATTGATCTCATCAAATATTTTCTTATGATTCAACAATCGAAAAAAAGGATTGGATGTCTTGGTGCGTCAAAACTTTTTCCTGTTCTGTAACATCATAGGGGCTTGATCATAATCTACCATCCTGGACCTATCTTGGAGACAATGTATGCATTGATAATTGTGAGCATTTAGGGCAACATACGTGAACTGGTCCTTGTTGACAGCTGCCTGTGAAAGGGTTGTAGACACTGGCAGATCCAGGAAAGAGGGGGAGATCCGGGAGAGAGGAGGAGTCGCTCCCCCACGCCATTTCAATTGAGAGCAGCATTGTACAAAAATTGAAGATCTACCATGTAGGTTTACATTGTAGATCCGTTTTGCCTTCTTTTGGTGGGCTCTACTGTTTTTTCAGCTTTCCTGTTTCCTTCCATCATACTCAACTTTTTTTTGTACAGCCATACGGGCAATTCCATGGTTACGTTACATTTGTGAGGTATTGGGCCTACTCTTAATGCCATAATTTCCTTAATATACATGTACATGTACATATATTTCACTCATCATTTATTTTTTTCACAGAAGTTGCATTATACATGTACCTAGACCTTACTCAGCACAAACAAAATTATTTCAGAAATTGTTTATATGTAAGAAAAAAATGCTGGTTACTCACGTTACATTTTTCAGACACGCATAAAATGTTACTTTTTCTCTTATATAACGTACATATAACAAATTTTTGAAATTATTATTTTGTGCTGAGCAGCGGTGTAGCCATGGGGGGGCCTGGGGGGGCACGTGCCCCCACAAATTTCCAGTGCCCCCCCAGGTGCCCCCCCATGAAAAATCCTCATAGTGCCCCAAAAAACAGAAAATAAAAAGAAAAGGGAAAAAACCCATACACCCTGGGCTCCCCACTGAAAAGCAATGCCCCCCCCTGTGCCGTGCCCCCCCCCCCCTGTGCCCCCCCCTGTGCCCCCCCCACTGAAAAAATACTGGCTACGCCGCTGGTGCTGAGTAAGATGTGGGTATAATGCAACTACTGTGGAAAAAACTAATGAGTGAAATAGGTTTTATGGCATTAAGAGTGGGCTCAAAAGCTCAAAAATGTAACGTGACTAACCATGGAATCGCCCATATTAAAAATGTCCTTTTGAAACTTCCCTGATGAAGATGAAATACGTGGAGTTTTCAGAGTTTCCTCTTTAAAACATCATAGAGAATGACTATGGTGTTTTGTTTGTGTGTGTTAACAAATTTCTAAGTCCACGCGACACACTTGTTTTAAGGACACAGAAATTCCTTCGAAAATTTTACAATTTCACTGGGCTAAACAGCAATTAACCCTAACCCTAACTGGCTAGGAACCTTCCTGATTCCTCCAAAATCCATCAGTGCACTTTTGGAAACATGCCCTTATCTTCAAAATACACCATGCATTTTCATTGATCTTTCATATTCAGCACTTATGGCCTGTACTTCTTGCCAGGTAGTAATTTTGTCCCATTTGAAGAGGTAAAAGAACCAGTTTCCAACAGTGCTGAATTTTCCCCAAAAAGTGGCCCTTGGAGGATTTTGATGGATTTGGGGTGGTTAGGGTTAATAAGTGGTAGTCAAGTGAAGGATGCAAAAGAAAGTTTGATGTTAAGCCAAGTTTGAGTCATAACTGAGTGTTTGTATGGATCCTAGAAATCATTGAATATTTTGAAATTTAAGAGGAAAAACCCCTAGAAAGTCATTAAAAATTTTGCAACTGTTTTAATAGTTGGATTGCTGTTTCATGGATTATTGTATCCTTCAATTAGTGTGACCTTCCATAGTGTTAGAAATGGGCCATATTTTAGACCATTTCAAATATTTTTCTCGAAATGTAAAAGCCTGCGTAAGTAAGTTAATTATGCAGCCACATCAGAGATTGTCATTTGCTATGGTATACACCAGCTTTTTGGGATTCAATTAATTGAGCATATATCATGTTGATAAACAACAGTGAACATTTTGCCTACCACCTTTGACAAACTTTTAAAATTTGGTTCACGTGATCTATGTGCAAATAAGATTGATGAAGTTAACTGAGTGCTGGGTAAAAAGGTCTATCGGAAAAGTTTTGATGTTTTTAGCATCATACAGCATCACATAGCCAGACTCGATCGAAAGTCAAGATTAAAAAAGAACAGGGCTTGATTCGGAGATGAGTTTGAGTCAGAGTCTTAAATAACTCCCTGTGAAACACACTTGCAGTGGATTTAGCACTTGTGGTTTTGTCAAGTTTCTTTCACGGCCTTCTTCGTGTGATGTGCAAAACTTGTGTAAAAATAGTACGGAGTACATGGACTAGATTGATCCATTTAAAGTTACGTTTACTTTCAAAGGTGGATTGTCTTGCGCTTAGAAGAGCATTGACCTGTCATCCAGAAAAAAAAAGTTTTTCACTTTATTTTGGTTTGCTTCATCTGCGGTAAACCGCAACAAACCCCACGAACTTTTCAAAAATATTTTCCGCATAGTCTTGCACTTTGCAATTCTGCTTCCTTGCCATGACGCTATGACTCATTGAGACTCTGTCATTACCCAAATCACTGTGGATTTTTGAGGCAGCACCGCCAGCGGGCCCAAACACTAGAGTGAAACTTTGCGGACGGTATCCTATCGTTTTGTGACTGACAGAGTGTGACTGAGATTCTGTAGTGAGAGACAGATATTTGGCAGTTGATACTATCTACAGGTTGTTTGGCTCCAGGCGTCGGTTGGGTTGAGGGATTAAGAGGGCTATCATATTGCTTGAGCTGTTGGCATGGTGTCTTCACAGAATGTCAATACTTGTATGAAAGACGACCTCCTTTGGGGAGATAATGTTGGATTAATTTATCATGTAGTTTGGGAATATTACATAGCAAATAGTAGAAAGTCTGGAAACTAGCATATACTTCATTATAAGTACACTGTATCTCAAATTGTTGAGCCTTGTTGTAGAAGATCAAAGAAACCACAAGGGAAATGGGAATTGGGAGGCTGCCAATAAAATTGTAGGCTTACAATGGTAATCAAACTGATAGCACACCTTGACACAGACTTAAAGGGGCGGTATCATCATGATCATAGCAGACTTTCAGCAGGGCATGGAATCGGTGACCTAGTTTAAAATGAACACAGTGACTGAAAATTCACGGCTCATTTATGCAGCAGCAACGGCAATATGACCTTATCATGTGGGGTATTATTTTCAGTCACTGAGTTAATATAAAACTAGCACTCCGATTCCATGCCCTGTTGATCGTGACGATATTGTCCCTTTAACATATCTAACTGAGGAGTCCCACCAAGAAAGCCCCCTATCCCTCCATTTAATGTAGAGCGCTTTGAATTTCTCTTGGGTATCATACCGCCAAATGTTTCCAAGGAAAATCTGGTTTGAACTTGACATTTTAACGGGGTGCAGGGGGTGTGCCAACAGGATTTGCACAAGACTTTATATATAGCTCCATTGGTAGAGTAGTGCTACGATAATCTGGAGGTCACAGGTTCAAGAACTGCTCCAGTAAAAAAAAAGAAGTTTGTGTTCACTCCAGAAATTGTTTTTCTTATTGATAGTTTTCAATGGGATGTAATCTGAACCTTTAATTCACCATCGGTTATTAGTGCCATGTCATAGTGCCATGTCATATGTGACCTGTTACAACGAAATGAGCGTAAAGTCGCAATATACCATTCCACAGTACAGTGGGAAAAGTGAAAAATCGGAGGGGAGGTCTAATTTGTTTTTGTTATTATATTTGTAAATCTCCTTATGTCGAATTCCAAATTTTCAGTTTGATCAGACAATTAAAAACCTCAATTTCAGGCCAATTTCGTTGGTAGCTTTTATTGTGTTCTGACAAACAACTTGAAACAAAGATGGAAACAAAGCCGCAAATCCCCCTCTGGTGGTCTGGGGGATCGCTGTAACCCCAAGTGTTATATATCATTGGAAAGCTCTTGTTCTACTGAATCCAGAAATACCAAGAACTCAATTGTTTAAATTTCCGACTTGAAGCTCATTTTGTGGTGACAGGTCACATATTTGAAAATAGGCCGTCCAAATTATTTTGTTATTCATTGAAAAACTGGGTGCCCAAATGTTTCACTCTCAGTGCCTTTGTATGTGTTTTACAAATAAAACAAGGTGTCCATTTAGCAAACAGGGCGTCCAAAAGACACCCCAAGGTATTGCTGGCTAATAGTATATGCTGCTGGGTTTACCTCATTCTCACTTTTAGACCCCGTTGGGAAAAAATAATTTCTGCAGTGCTTTAAAAATTATTTTGAGGGAAAACAAATCTTAAGTATTTTTGTATTCATAATATCATCTTTTAACATGTTTTGGTGATTCATTTATATTGAAAAAAGAATGCCAAAGTTATGACAAAATAGACATGCTGCGCAAAGGATTTGAAAGTTGGATGGCCTAGTCTCGGCCTCCCCGCTGCAGCACACGCTCTTCTTAGTAGCTGTGTATCAGACTCTAACCCAAAACGCATCAGCGAATGCAATGCACCTTATTTAAATATACCCAAGATTTGTGGATATTAAAATTGTTCCGTTCCAGGGATGAATGAACAGTGGGATCAAAGAATACCGATTCTGCCATAAAGCCCTCAGGATGGGGTTGGCATCAAGGGGATTGCTGCATCAAGCAATGAGTTCTGTATTGTGATACAGAAGTGTAACCTCTGACCACCTCTGTGCTCTGACTTAATGTACTTTTAGTAAGTTATTAACCTATTTACCGTGTACAAATTGATCAAACTAGGGGGCGGGGGGAAGGCAGAACACCAAACACTAACTAAACCCACTCTAAAAACGTCTGATTACTCAATAGAACGTGTACCTTCAGGGCTGCTGTCTCCGGTACACAATGCCCCAGACTATGGGGATGCTAAGAAGGAACAGGGAATTATAGGTAAACGAAGCATGAAATATGCCTTCAAGGCGTTGTAGCGGCCAACCGTATCATGCAGGAGGGATCATCATAAGCCCTAAGGTTGTGTTGACTACTGTGTTAAAGTAGGCTACTGGCCCAATTGAAATCATATGTTTTTCGGGAACAAGAACAGGGGAAAAATGATTAGAAATTACAGAGGCATTAAGCTGCTCGTTTGACCGATGACAGGCTCTTTTGCATTGTGTTTAATTTGATTGCTTAATGAATCACTGTCCTTAAACTATGCTCAGAGATGAAATGCACTTTCATTGAGTGCTTGTACATGTGTACGTATGGACCGTAGTAAACTGAATACATTTGATTTTGCTGCGATATCCTGAATCTTGTTGATAACCGGACTTTTTCATGAGTACTTTTTCATGAGTACGAGTATGAATACAGAATAATATACTTGGGTTAGTGCCAGGAGTTATGGGTTAGTTGACACCTGACGGCCACACAAACTACATAAACTTCCCGCAATGATTGTTTAATAACCAGTGCGGCAAAAAAGAAAGTCTAGAACAACACAATGGGTGGCAAATTCTTCTAATTTAAAAAAAGATTTGTTTTTATTGGTTTCGGTCAGCCGGTTAGCAAATTTCTAAACGGTTTGTGCAGTTTGGGTTGGGTTAACTGTCCCCAGCACTAACTCGAGTACAAGTAGGAGTACTCCAACTACATGTTTATAGCTGCAGTCAAGTACTTTTTAATGAGTATGTGTGAGTCGTATATATACTCGAGTACAAGTATGAGAACTCCTATGATAATTTGTGCACAATCCACTTAAATGTATTCAAATTGAAATATACAATTTGAATACAGTAACAAAAAGTGGCCCTTGGAGGATTTTGATGGATTTGGGGTGGTTAGGGTTAATAAGTGGTAGTCAAATGAAGGATGCAAAAGAAAGTTTGATGTTAAGTCAGGTTTGAATCATAACTGAGTGTTTGTATGGATCCTAGAAATCATTGAATATTTTGAAATTTAAGAGGAAAAACCCTAGAAAGTCATTAAAAATTTTGCAACTGTTTTAATAGTTGGATTGCTGTTTCATGGATTATTGTGACCTTCCATAGTCTTAGAAACGGGCCATATTTTAGACCATTTCAAATATGTGAACTCCTATGATACTTTGTGCACACTACATACATGTAGCAGACCTGGGGTAGAAATATCCACTTAAATATATTCAAATATAAATGTACAATTTGAATACAGTAACAAATAGGCATGTTCCTATTGAAATGCACAGAAAGTATTCATGGACAAATGAGTGATCTTCATTTGCCTGTGAACGAGGGTGCCCTTCATTAGTTTGTGACATCATATATATACTGTATATGCAGATCTGTTGGTAATTAATTATTTTTGAAGGGCTCTCTTTTTGAGTATTTTTTTCTTCAAATTCTATAGCACACTTTAGATTTACAACTTCTTATCGGACTGTGAAGTGAACTTGTCACAAATTAAACAGAAACATGCCGACCAATTAAAGGAACAGTATCGTCACGATAAACAGGGCATGGAATCGGAGTGCTCATTTTAGATTAACTCAGTGACTAAAAAATAATACCTCACATGTTATGGTCATATTACCATTGCTGCTGCATAAATGAGCCAGTAATTTTCAGTGACTGTGTTCATCTTAAACTAGGACACTGATTCCATGCCCTGATCGTGACGATATTGTCCCTTTAAGCTAAAACATTTGATTGTTTTTCCTGCAAAGTTTCAATGCATTTAGAGATTTGTATCTTGATCCACAAGAAAAACATTCATGCTTATGACATAAAACACAATAAAGGGGGCCACTTTGCATCCGTCACGTTAGCAGTTTTTCCAATGGTTGTTATTTATTTTTAAGTACCTGAAACCGACCAAAAAGTGTTTCAACATGTGAATGGACATGCAGGCTTATACTAGAGCTAATTTGAGTTGATTTATTTTATTTATTTAAAAAAAAAAAATTTTGTTTACCCTCAAATTTCCATAAAAATTGGACGGAAAAAGTTACCTCACTTTTCCGTCCATTTGTTGATGGAAATTTTAGGGTAATTAAAAAAAATAATAGTAATAATCAACTCAAATTATCTTTAGGATAAGCATGCATGTCTATTCAAATGTTGAAATTCTTTTTGGGTGGTTTCAGATATTATAAAAGAAATTACAACCATTAGAAAAACTGCTAACGTGACGGTAGGAAAGTGGCCCCCTTTATTGTGTTTCATGTCTTATGTCAAATAAGTACATGTATATATCAATAAGAATATATCAAGTATTTTGTGAACATCAAGCTATTTACACTTTAAACTGTTTCACCATTCAAGGACATGACGTTTTGTTGTTTGTTATATTTTGGTTTTGTTTCAGTTTGGAAGCTAATGAAACTAGACAACTTGTGACACACCCATATACCGTACCTGCACTGATCCTTCGTACTTTGCCATAGTTTGATCACAGCCTTTCTGTAATGGCCATTTCCCCTTTGATCATCTGCCAATCATCTGTTCCCTCTTCTTTCCGGCTCATCACATTTTCTCTGTGATTTTGCAGAGGAAAAAAACCAGCGAAACTATCGCTTCATTTTCATCTTTGTTTTGCTTTTAGTAATAAACGTATTTTTCATTAGGAATCAACATATTTTTAGTTACATTTCGAGTTTAAAAGACATTTTTGAATGTCAATCAAATTACTTTTATTTTCATCAGGAAGAACAAAATATGATTATGATTGTACATCAGCATTGTGTGGGTTTTCATTGATTGTTAAGGCAAAAAACAGTCTCTGGTTTCTGGTCCCTGCATGCCAGCATATTTTGTTTCCTGTTTTTTTTGCTATGAAATGATGTCCAATTGCAGCCAAAATTGCTGGATCGATTGGAATTCTGCCGTGCTGTGTTTTAAATGACTTTTTCACGTGAAGTATGAACGTTTGCCCGATTTGTGAGGCCTCTCTTATCCATCATACTTTGTGTATGGGAAGTTTGGTCTGGTTCCATTAACCACGTATCTAGGCGTACAATTTCACTGGTTGGGAAAAATCAGATTGCTAAAAAAAAAAAAAAATAAATAAAAAAATGCATCACTGCACCAATTTTTGAAGCCGACCTATGACCAGAAACCGGAAACTTTTTTTTGGGTCTGTATGTTGTTATATCCTGAAAAACATATAATATCCTGGTTCGTTTTTCAGAAATGCAATATCATATTTCACAATGTACAGTGTGTCATAGCCAGAAAAAGTACACTTTTTACATAGTGCTTTGTAATTGAATTGGTACTGATTGGTACTCAACGTTTTTTTTTAAGCACAATTGTACATACATGTAGTATAGTTTAGATGGAGGCCTACATTATAACAAAAGCGATTTCCTTGGTCACTGGCTTATTGTTCTCAAATGTCCTCGGCTGCGCCTTGTGTACAAATCTAATCAGGACTTGCTTTAACCCTAACTGTCTAGGAACCTTCCTGAATCCTCCAAAATCCATCAGTGTACTTTTGGAAACGTGCCCTTACATATCTTCAAAATGCACTATGCATTTTCATTGATCTTTCATATTCAGCACTTATGGCCTGTACTTCTTGCCAGGTAGTAATTTTGCCCCATTTGAAGTGAAAAGTACCAGTTTCCAACAGTACTGATTTTTTTTCCCCCAAAAAAGTGCCACTTGGAGGATTTTGATGGATTTGGGGTGGTTAGCGTTAAGTTAGTCTAATGGGAATAATGGAGGTCATCTGTTTGTTACGGTGGCCCACAACTGTCACGGCAAAAGCAAAAGCGTCACGGCAAAAGCAAATTCCCCACGGCAAGAGCAAATTCCCCACGGCAAGAGCAAATTCCCCACGGCAAAAGCAAATGCGTCACGGCAAAAGCAAATTCCTCACGGCAAAAGCAAAAGCGTCACGTCAAAAGCAAATTCCCCACGGCAAAAGCAAATGACTGGGAGCCAGGCTATATATGGTTCACAAGGCATACATATACATATACATGTACACGTACATTTACATACACATCCACGCCGCCCGTACCGTACCGCACACCGCGGGCATTCCAGCTTGACGGACATTTTGAAACTCTTCGGTGCGATCGAGAAAGCATGGTTTTTTGCAGCAACTGTGGACACGAATACCGCCATTTTTTGCTCGAACTGTGGAAAAGGTGGGTAATTTAAACAGGTGTTTTCAATGTACATGTATCTACATCATCACGATTTACTTTACACTAGCCTACCAGCAATAGTAGTAACGTTAGGCTAGGCCTACAATTCGTTAGTGACTAGTCCAAGTACTAACGGGCTCAGAACCGGGCATGAGCAAGGTCGTACTGTACAAAAAGTGTCTATTAAGTTAATCTGAGCAACCGGGACTCAAAAACTGGCATGAGCCAGTGAAGTCCAAGTCAATACTGTACCAAAAATTGTCTAGTAAGTAGTATTAAGTATCGGTCACAAATGCCTTCAAAAGTCACAGAAAATGACCACTTGAAGCTGTTTATTTTTCTGTGTCCTGTGAGCAAGTAGGCCTATAATTTTTATAAAGTATAAGGATCATAGAAAGTGATAGGCCTAATAATACTATCCTAGTGTTCTTACCCGCACAAAAAGTGAAAATCTTGGCCCAAAACATGCAAAATGGCAGAGCAGTGATGTAGAAATTGCATTGTAAATGTGTTCCATTTCTTCACTATTGCTCCACCATTTCAATTTGAGACCTAGGCCTACTTTTTCACTTTTTGCACGTGTCGGAACACAAGGATATTATAATTATTACCTTCTATGATCCGTACTTGCTTCTAGGAACCAGCTTCAATGTTACAACTGGTCATTTTCTGGGACTTTTGGAGCGAGACATTTGCTATGTGCTAATAGATAATTTTTTGTACAGTATTGGCTTAATTGGACTCTACACTGGCTCAAGCCGGTTTTTGAAACTGGTTTCTAGTAGTACTATTAGCAAGTAAGGATTATACTAACCCTGTGTCCATACCCTTGCAAAAAGTGAGAAATTAGGCAAAAAAATGGTAGAGCAACAGTTCAGAAATGGCACACATTGATGATTGACTGCCACTTCTCTATCATTTCTTAGCCATTTATGGCCTAATTTTTCAATTTTTTTGCAATGGTAGGGACACAAGGATAGTATTATTATCTTCTACAGTGTTCATTCCTTACATGCTGCTAGGAACCAGCTTCAGTGTTCACTGGTCCTTTCCTGGGACTTTTGAGGCGAGGCATTTTCCATTTACTTACACTTTTTAGTACAGTATGACCTTGGACTCTATACTGGCTCATGCCAGTTTGTGAGTCCAAGTTCTCAGACTAGGATTAGAAATGGTTCAAATTGATTGTTTTGTACGTCAACTATTGTTATGGTGCCAATCTTTAAGGGTGACACTAAAGTCATGCTTCATGCTGGGGTATGATTTGTAAAATACCAGACAAACCAAGTATTCTGAGGAATTCAGATTGTCTAGTAATATACATGCAATGACAGACTGTTCTTGGCTTACATTACAAGTGCGTTGGTATTTTTCATTCAAGCAGAATACACTAGATCTACAAATTAATAGTATACTATATGAAACCCAAAACTTTAAGAATGAAAAATGCAAAGTCTACAGTTTTATTAAAGCACAGCAAGAAAAGAACAAGATTCTCTGAAATACACTAACTTATTCTCTCAGAGCCTTAACTCAGCCACTACTGCACTAGCATGTATACTCATGGTCTAAACCCGAAGATATCTCTGAGGCATGTGTCCCCAACCCTAGGGCACATGGGTGTCACCTTACATCACTTACCATGAATAATGCAAAAAGTGCCTGGTCATACATGCAAGCTTAGGAATTAAAACATTGATAAACTATGGTTCAATTAGATTTCTTAAGGTACAACAGACGATTTGCAATGCAAGAAATGGTAATCCCATATGAAAACTTTACTTTTACTAGTGAGGTTTGTTAGGCAGTTTACATACCTTACGCCAAAAATTTTGGCATGCAATGACCCTTGGCTTTAGTCAAATTTCACAAAATATATTTGCATTAATTGTTACGCGAGTGGTATTTTACTTAAATAGTACAGCAATTCTTTACTGACAGTGTACATTTCACTGTACTTTTGCACTAGCTAACTTGACATTTACTTTTCCATTAACTTTCAGGAGAAGTTACATGCTACTCTTACAAATTATTGTCTGTTTCTTCTGTTTGTTTAGAACGGACTTCAGTGGCTGAAAATGTTCAAGACAGACCTTCTATGCCAGGTAAGAAACAAATGGGAGAGGTAACCTGAACTTGCCAGTTTTGGGAGCTCAGAGTGAGCATGAAGGAAGGAGTGTTCCAACCTGTGAAAGTTTTAGTTAACTCATTTTATTGCAATATATGAGAAAATGGTAAAGTATGTTTACATCAGTAATTGTTTTATTAATTTTGTTTATGAAATTTATACTTCGTTGAGACATGAATTAATTTTTGTAGATTTGATAATTTGTTTTTACTAATTTCTCAAAAAACAATATAAATACATCAGGTAGAAATATTTCAAGTCAGGTTTCCTATCATCAACTTAACACCCATTCAGCACGGACCAATAGTGTATTCAAGGGGCTGTAAAAAATTTGTTCCATCTCTCACCTCACATATAGCCTTACCAGTATGGCAGAAAATGAAATTTAGCCATAGATTTTGATAACTTGGTGTGTATAATAACGGACAAATATTTCATGTGTTTATTACTCATGTAGGAATTTATCCAAGAGATGGATGACCACAAAGGAAGCCATCATAAGCTACTTGAGCAAGCAGTTCAGACAGTGTTTCCATCACATCCAACCTATAAGCAGGAAAAACAACGAAAGAGAGCCCTGCCTCAGAAAAGACCCTTCCGTGCTGATTTCATGTCTCAACCACCACAAAAGAAAATTCCATCTGACCTTGTCTTGAATGAACATGAGTACAGTGCATTTCCTGATATTGTTGAATAGCAACTAGCAAAACCAAGTGGTTTATGAATAAAATTATTACATAATAAAAATTATTATAATCTAAAATCATCAACTGTTCTACTTATTTCCCAAATGTACATGTAGACCGCATTCCTTTTATGTTTCGGCAATTCTCAGCTGACCCCCTCATGATGTAGCCCATTATACCCCCTTTCAAATGATGCCATTTTCATATTAATGGTACTGTCCTTGGAAAATATGTGGCGCCGCTGTGATTTAGAACTTCTTTAGTTCTTCACTATCTTTTATCATTTAATTAGTCATTTATAAATACATTTAATTGTATATATATATATATATATTTACTTATTTATTTCTTCTCCCAGAAACAATGTAAAAGTGGGATTCTTTCTGTTGACTGAGCGGCTACATAGATTTATTGGGGGACAGAGCAGAGGCAAATTGTGCTGTGAATATTTGTTGAGTTGGTTTACACTAAATACATTAATTTCTTAATTAAATTATGTATTATATATATTTTTTCTATTTAATTATTTATTGGCGTATTGATTAATTAATTTATTGAAAAACTATTTCAACAAGTTTTTTTTTACAGGTCTGTGATTTTTCAGTAGCCTATTTTACAAATCTCCCTTTTCCTCAAGGAAAGAAAGAAATATCCGGTATTTTTCCAAACCTCTAGTTTCTTTGTTGGGATATGGACAGTGTGTAATCCTCCAATATTAAATATTAAGGGGCTTTGTCCTCTGCCCTCCAACCCTCAGTCCCACTACCCATTTTTCAGGATTCTTTATTTTTGTCAATGTATATTTTTAATTTTTTTTATTTATTGATTTATGAATTAATTTTATAACATGTTTATTCATTTTGCTAAAAAAAAATTCACAGGTAGGGAAGGGCATGCAGGCCTGCTACAATGATTGTTTTATCAAAATTTGTTGAATATAAATAAGAATATTTATTTTGATGAAGATGTCAAATGATCTCTGTGTCTCATTGTTTGGTGTACTTTGCAACTTACAATCAGGAAATAGGTTTTACTGTGACTGTTGGGATAGTGAGCGACAGTAGCGCGGGCAAAGTACTTTAACCGAGTGTTACATGTATTACATACCGGGGATAGTTGGGCGAAGAGAAATTATAATTTTAAAATGCATTTTCTGCCATTTTATTCGGTAAATTAATCAATGTTACCGACTATCTTTCATTCAGGTCAAAACAAACGAAATAATTCATAAAAATCAACTTTAAACGGCCCCCCGTTTTTCAGAGACCATAGCATAACGTGCTGTTTTGTGGGCACATCTGGGCATTTCACATTCATTTTGCCCACTTTGAAAATGGCGGCCGTGTCTCCACAGTGGCACGGCTCTGTAACGTACACGACAGCGACTACGCGCTCCAGTTCTTATATAACTCTATGGATCAACCGCACCACTGGGCGTGCTGTATGACCATACACATATAACTATCCCATAGTTCACCGCGACCAAATTTGACCTTTAACCCGTATAAATGGGAATTTGCTTTTGCTATTGCCGTGGGGAATTTGTTTTCGCCGTGATGAATTTGCTTTCGCCGCGGGGAATTTGTTTTTGCCGTGTCGAATTTGCTTTTGCCGTGGGGAATTTGCTTTTGCCGTGAGGAATTTGCTTTTGCCGTGGGGAATTTGCTTTTGCCGTGGCGCATTTGCTTTTGCCGTGGGGAATTTGCTTTTGCCGTGACAGTTGTGGGCCACCGTAGTTTGTCCATAAAGCACAACTGCATGAACAGAGTTTGTGTACTTGACATTTCTTTGAGTAGTTTATTACTGTCTAGCCATTCTTCTGATGTTTCACACACTCAATTTTGCCCATTTTTTTAAAAACTGAGAATGACCGAGCGGTTTAGTGCATCGAAACAGTTCTAATGGCCGAGTCATCAGAATGTGGGTTCGAATCCTTGCCGTGACCATGGTACATGTAACTATACATTACTGTTTACCCAGGAGTATAAATGGGTACCTGTGAGGGTAGAGGATGATATTGTGGTTGAAATAGCATCTAAGCACTATGGTACATGTAACTATACATTACTGTTTACCCAGGAGTATAAATGGGTACTTGTGAGGGTAGAGGATGATATTGTGGTTGAAATAGCATCTAAGCACTATGGTACGTGTAACTATACATTGTTATTTACCCAGGAGTATAAATGGGTACCTGTGAAGGTAGAGGATGATATTGTGGTTGAAATAGCATCTAAGCACTATGGTACATGTAACTATACATTGCTATTTACCCAGGAGTATAAATGGGTACCTGTGAGGGTAGAGGATGATATTGTGGTTGAAAAAGCGTGTAAGCACCATGGTCATACATGGGCTGCATACTCCCCATCCAGGGAGCTGAGAAAGATTACAGGAATGATGTTGGCCCATTGACCAGGGGTAAGATGTAAAGTGCCTCGGAATAGAAAACTAGATACATGTAGATGGTGCACTATAAATGCATTATTCTTATTCTGGAATTAGCTGTTGCAAACTGCTTACCGACCTAAAGGACCTGTAGTATAAATAGTAGTTATTGGTCTTACGTTTCGAACCTAGCAGGTTCTTTCTCAAAGGTAAAATGGACGATATACAGACATGCACACAAAAACACAAGAGTTTGCAATGTTTCTATTTAACTTCAAAGGCTCCCTAGAATTCACATTTCTTAATATATGTATAGAACATCTCCGTAGACTGTATATTGGTTTTATATATGTATTTATGCATGTATGTACATATCGTCCATTTTGCCTTTGAGAAAGAACCTGCAAGGTTCGAAACGTAAGGCCGATCACCATTATTTTGCATTTATACTCCAGGTCCTTTAGGTCGGTAAGCAGTTTGCAACAGCTAATTCTCTATTTATTAGACTATAATAATACATGTGATGTTGCTTAATACCCATATCCGCCTAACCATGTAAACACACAAAAGACTGTACAGTGTATGTGCCTAAGCCCCCGCACAGAGATACATTGTTTTTGCACACAATCAGAAAGATTCCTTATTTAGAGAATATTACAATCACTGACACAGACACATTATATACTTATGGAAAGAGGAGAACATGCACTTTATTATGATGTCAGACTTGTCTAATTTCATATCTATAATCATGAAATACAGTCATCGGAAAAACGTAGTAAATTGGAATTGGACAAAAACACGGTACGGAAAATCACGTAGGTCGGAGTTTGTAGTGTTTTACATATCTACGGGTTATCACGTAGATCGGCGGATATGGGTTAATAAAACAATGTCACCAAATGTTTTTTTTATGAAAAGGTTGAAGGCACATCCACAGTGACTGAAGGTGGGGGGGGGGGGGAGACACTGGGATACATGTACATCAACAAAAGTAGGGGCATTCATTTAATGTTTTAAGAATATATCTTTAAAAGTTTCTAAAATTGGAATAACAATTTAAAACTGCACAAGGCGTCTGGAATTACACATTCCCCCTTTGACCCTTAAAACCACCAAGGGGGTGGGACAGGGGATGGGACAGGGGATTGGGTTCAGAACCCCTCTAGTTTAGTACTTATGTAACAGATCTTTTTGGTGTACTTTGTGCAGATATATTTGAGTGTAATATGGCAGGGTGGACAGCTAGGAGCTGCATACTATGATGGAGAGTCTGCTGAGATTCACATGATGAGAGACAGTGCAGAGCCTGATACCTTCTCGCTCCTCAAACAAGGTATATTATAATTGTGTACCTTCAAACAAGGTACATTATTATAATTGTGTACGGTTTCTACTGTGTATAATTGCTTCTCAAACAAGGTATATTATAATTGTGTACTTTAGGCTCCTCAAACAAGGTATAATTGTGTACGTTAATTTAGGCTCCTCAAACAAGGTATATTATAATTAATAATAATAATAATAATAATAATGTGTGGACTTATATAGCGCACGTATCCACCAACTAAGTGGTGCTCAAGGCACATTATATCATTACCCCTGCTCATAAGGCTCATAAGGCTCATAAGGCTCATAAGGCTCATAAATCATTCCTGAAACCATCTCAGCTCCCTGGGGAGTATACAGCTCAATTGCTGCCATTACAGCGCATATAGGGCTAATCAACCAACTCTGCCCTCACAGGTACCCATTTAACCCCTGGGTGGAGAGAAGCAATTATGGTTAAGTGTCTTGCTCAAGGACACAAGTGTCACGGCTGGGATTCGAACCCACATTCTGCTGCTAACACCAGAACTTGAGTCCGGTAAGCTAGACCGCTCGGCCACGACACTCCAAGTGTACCTTCAAACAAGATCCATTATTAGCTCCTTGAAATTGTTCGTTTTTTTTTTTTTTTTCCTTTTTTCTTCTCGATTTGTCGAACAAAAAAAAACATAGTTCCAAAGTTCACAGGGCCTTCAAAATTGACACATACTTAGACCATAACATGTAGTTGTCAATAGAGTTGTGACATACATGTACAGTTTCAGGTAAAGTTGTGACGTCATGGTCTTTTAAAAAATGTGACTGATGACGTCATCACCTGTCACAGCGCCCTCTGGTGGCGAGTTTAGAAAAATAATAATTTTATATCTCAAAAACCATAGGAAATTTGAATATGACTTCTGTGAATAAAGTGATTAGTGACATCTTATCTTTAAAAAAAAATATGTTTGATGAAGTCATCAAAGTTCAGAGCGCCCCCTAGCGGCAGTTTTAAAAAGGGATTATTTTCCAATCTCAGATATTGAACCAAATCAGGTACTGACATTATTTATTTTATGATCATGAGGAAGTTTTATTGTGTCATATATATGACCTTCAAATCACCTGATCTGACCTTTACTTCCGGTCTAAACAGGAAGTTCAAATTCAACACATTCTAACGCAAAATTGATAGGTCTTTTGATTATGAAATTGATATTGTTATAATAAAAAATGATATGATTGGCATCATCGATGATAATTTGATTGAACCGGAAGTTGACACGAACACCGTGTTTGTTCTAACAAGCGCTCTAGTTATAATTGTGTATAGTTTCTACTGTGTATAATTGTGTACATTGTACCTTCTTGCTCCTCAATTAAGGTATATTATAATTGTGTACTTTTATGCTCCTCAAACAAGGTACATATTATTGTGTATGGTGTGTACTGTGTATAATTGCGTATGGTTTACCTACTTGCTCCTCAAGCAAGGTACATGTATATTATGATTGTCGCTTCCCGAAGTTGTTGTTTAATAAAGTGGCTGATATTTTTTTTAAAGTATATAAAAATAAAAAAAATCATGGTGTGGAGTAGTCTATATGCCGGCACAAAATTTGTTCGCTTGTTAAACTCTACATGTATTTTCGGGGTCTCTTGAGCCAAACACGGGCGATATATCTTTAAACAAAAAAAGAATCTGCCTCTGAAACCTGACAACTGTTGCTACCAACCATTACTATGGACAATCTTTCCAGAGTTATGTGGTCTTAGTGTCCACTTTCTAGTGAGCAAAATCCAATATAATAATAATAATGTAGACTTATATAGCGCACGTATCCACCAAACTGGTGCTCAAGGCGCATTACATTATTACCCCTGCTCATCAGGCGCATAAATCATTCCTGAAACCATCTCAGCTCCCTGGGGAGTATACAGCTCAATTGCTGCCATTTCGGCGCATATAGGGGCTAATCAAACACAACAACCAATTCTGCCCTCACAGGTACATACCATTTACCACTGGGTGGAGAGAAGCAATTGTAGTAAAGTGTCTTGCTCAAGGACACAAGCACCATGGTCGCGGTTGAGATTTGAACCCACATCAGAACACAAATCCGACGCACTAAACTGCTCTACCATATCACTAAACCGCTCGACCACATATATGGTATGCCAGTTTATTTCTTCTTTCAATGCCCTACTCACAGACATCTCCTTTTCATTGCATTTTCTAATTAAGACTTGCGAGAGTCCTATATATATACATGTATACCCTTTCTTGTATTTCCCTTTAGTGCATATGTCACACGGTTTGTCTGAATACTAAACCAACACTTGCCTCTGATTGTCACAAAGCATTGTTTTGAAGTTATTACTTTTGTTCAAAGGTTTGGCTTATTCGTAGTATAAAGCCTGCCTGTGATTTCTCAGGATTTTTCCTGATTTCAGGATTTTTTTTTGCAAATCTCCCTTTGCCTCAAAATTTTCTTGAAAGAAGAAAAGTAGCCACCAAGAAATAAAAAGAAGTAGCCTGTATCGTGCCCAAACCTCTAGTTTCTTGTTTGTGGGGATGTGGAGAGTCTGTAAAATCCTTTTTGTCCTCTAGACCAAAGGGAGACCCAGGCCCGCTACCCATTTTTACTTTTGTCAAATCACGCCCCTGGGTTTTTTGTTTTTTTTGTTTCTTTCTGCTGCCCCGTTCCCGCCCTTAGAATTAGGGGGCCTTTTAGTTTGAGCTTGCTTTGGTTGAACTTGACAGGTGTAGATGAAACAGATAGGTTGAAGGGAAACTTTGCTAGAGTCCACTAATTCTACTGATTAACAATTTGCTTGAAAGTGTTAGAATGAACAAAACAATTAGTGGTTTGCGATTGCAGTTAACAAAAAATATAGACCTGCTAATGACGCCCAAATCCATTGTGCCTTGACATAAATAAGCCATATCCGCGCGGAGACCTTGCCAGTCAAAATTTGTTTAATTTAGTCCACGGTCCAACAAACAGATAATTGGGAAATTCAATTTCTATTTCCTCTGCCCTAAGCTTAGTTAAGACGACCCTGTTGCATCCATTTATTGCATCGCCCTAATCACAAAGATGCCCTACTCCATCCAGCAACAGATGTAGTATGTTTGGTTACAAGCTTAAAGGAACAGTTGATTCCCACACACACATACGCTGTATATGTACAACAAAGTCGTGCATTTCAAGACGTCTGAGGACCTCTATTGTTCCTCTATTGTTTGGAGTTTGGACTCAAACTTTTTGAAGTAATCTCAATTGGTTTTGTACACGACGTCTTCCGAGGACAACGGCGAACAAAGAACCACCGTCCGAGGACCTATTGTTCCCTTTCTTATATGTCCTCGGACGGTTTGCAGCGCATAAAACATGCTTGTTTATGGTGTAAACCAAGCACCTATTGTTACCCTGTTGTTGGACTTCAACTGCTTTAGGCATCTCCCATTTGATTTGTACACGTTTTTTAAACCGAGGACATTTGCAAACAATAACCGTCAACTGAAGACCCATTGTTATCTATTGTTATAAGTCCTCGGTTTACACCATCAACAGGTACCCACATTGTTCCCTTTGTTGTTATAGACATCTCCCATTTGATTTGTACACATTTTTTCGACTGATTTGCAAACAGTAACCGCCAACTGAGGACCCATTGTTCTCTATTGTTATAAGTCCTCGGTTTACACCATAAACATGTACCCACATTGTTCCCTTTGTTGTTATAGACATCTCCCATTTGATTTGTACACGTTTTTTAAACCGAGGACATTTGCAAACAATAACCGTCAACTGAAGACCCATTGTTATCTATTGTTATAAGTCCTCGGTTTACACCATAAACATGTACCCACATTGTTCCCTTTGTTGTTATAGACATCTCCCATTTGATTTACGTTTTTTAAACCGAGGACATTTGCAAACAATAACCGTCAACTGAAGACCCATTGTTATCTATTGTTATAAGTCCTTGGTTTACACTGTAAATAAACGCACACCACACACACACACACGTACACGTACGTCTCATTTACTATGCTAGCGAGGACCTCAGCGAACCTCCTATTCCCTCTTTTGTTCCCGTTGTTGTTGGACTTTCTTGGGCATATCCCATGTACACGAATAACTTCTGAAGACCAAGAGTGTTTTTCCTCCGAGGACTGTTGTTTCGAGATAGTTCCCTTTTGTTATTGAGTCCTCGGAAGTACAGGTTAACCTGCTCCTATTTGTTCCGTAGTTGTGGAGGCTTACACCACTTCTGCGATTTATGTTATGCGGACCAAAAATGTTGTGGGGACAGGCAGAAGTCCCCATAGCTCTCTTTGAATCCCCTCTCAATGGGGGGAAATGTCCCCTCTCAATGAGGGAAATGTCCCCTCTCAATGGGGGGAAATGTCCCCTCTCAATGGGGGAAATGTCCCCTCTCAATGGGGGGAAATGTCCCCTCTCAATGGGGGGAAATGTCCCCACAACTCTGCTCAATGTGCAGTCTACATATATATATGTACATAAAGAGAAAAGTCTCAGGCCTGTGATTTTTCATGATTTCAGGATTTTTTTTACAAATCTCCCTTTGCCTCAACATTTTCTTGAAAGAAGAGAAGTAGCCACCAAGGAAAGAAAGAAGTAGCCTGTATTGTGTCCAAACCTCTAGTTTCTTGTTTGTCGGGATGTGGAGAGTCTGTAAATCCTCCACAATTAAACATCCAGGAGGTTCAAGGGGCTTTGTCCTCTAGCCCAAAGGCCCAGGCCCGCTACCCATTTTTCAGGATTTTTTACTTCTGTCAAATCACACCCATGTCTGAAAAAGCATTCAAAATCTTTTTTTCAGAAAGAAACTTTTTCAGAAAAAGTTGCCATCTTGTAACTTCTTGCTAATGTGCATATTTTGTCCAGTTTTTTTTCTGTCTAATGTGAGAGCAGTTAAAACGGAGAAAAATAATTTCAGGAGGATTTGTACCTTAACCAACTTCACAATACAATGCAAGTGAGCTTTCAGGCAATAATTTTGTAATTTTGTACCTTCCCTTTAACCAGCCTCACCCTGGAGTTGCACTTTAAATCCCTTCAAGTGTCTTTAATTTTTCCTGTGTTTCAAGAGCAGAGAATGGACTGTTTCCTCCCTTAATACGCTCTGGGAAGTTCCATTATTTTGCACCTGCTTCTTCTGCTTAAAAGGAAAAGTACGGCCACCTGATGATGTAAGCAGGCCTTGGCTGGCTTCATCTTGAGAAGGAAAACAATGTCCAAAAAATGGGTCAGATGGGTAAACATATTGATGCGTTCTGATGTTTTGTAGTCAAGCTTTGGGTCCCAGTCTGTGCGTGGACTCCATGTGGCCACTATGTGATTGTGAAGTGCTTAAAGTCCTTTTGTCTGAGTATGGGTACTGGTAAACCCATTGATGAGTTCAAGGTCCAAACCTTTTATAGTCAAGTCCTAAAGCTTAGAGAACCATGCCTGACTGAGTGTTGACTCCAAGTGGCCACTGTGTCAGTGTTTGTAAAATCTCAAGTGCTTTTATCTGAGTCTGAGTACTGGTAAACTCATTGATGAGTTCAAGGTCCAAACCTTTTATAGTCAAGTCCTAAAGCTTAGAGAACCATTTTGTAGGACTGAGTGTTGACTCCGAGTGGCCACTGTGTGATTGTAAAGTCTCAAGTCTTGAGTCCGAGTACTGGTAAACCCATTGATAAGTTAAGAGTCCAGACCTTTTATAGTCAAGTTCTCATCATAGTCATTTGTCCTCAAGCTTTGCGACCTTTGCCTGAGGGTTGAGTGTTGACTCCAAGTAGCCAGTGTGTGATTGTAAAGTCTCAAGTGCTTTTATCGGAGACCGAGTACTGGTAAACCCATTCATGAGTTCAGAGATCAGACCTTTTATAGTCAAGTCCTCAAGCTTTGAGACCCTTGCTGATGTTTGAGTGTTGACTCCAAGTGGCCACTGTGATTTTTTGTTAAAGTCTCAGCTGCTTTTATCTGAGTCTGAGTACTGGTAAAACCATGCCTCGAAATAACCCACGGCACCCACAGCAATTGCCGTGGTGCCCTGTGCTTTTGCTGTGGTGTCCTCTGCAAAGTTCCAATACAAATTTTAATTTTCCTCATAGAAGTGCCCCTTACCAGAGGAAAATTGCTGTGCCCCTTCAAGAACGAAATTCAAGGCCTGTAAAACCATTGATGAGTTCAGAGTCGAGACCTTTCATAGTCAAGTCCTCATCATAGTCGAGTCCCATTCTGAGGGCTGAGTGTTGACTACAAGTGGCCACTGTGTGATTGTTATCTCAAATACATTACTTTTACTCTTAACCAGTTCGCGTCGGAGGCCGTGTATACACGCAATTTTTTTTGCACCACGGATCGGAGAGCGTCTAAACACGCCATAGGAAACTCCGATATATTTGTATGCATGCTTGGTTGAGCCGCTCGTGTACGGGTGACATGCTCGGAAGACGTGGCCACGCACTGTGGAAGCTTCCATTAACGTGTGTGTGGGAAAAAGAAACCCGCACAGGGGCCCAGAAAAACTTTTTTATTCCCGATGCGAACTGGTTAAATGTATTTGAGTTTGAGTTCTGGTAAATGTATTGATATTTCTGAGGCTTTGAGTTTTGAGTCCAAGTGGTCATTGGTAAAAGGTTGGCAAACCTGCTTCTTGGAGTACTTTCTTTGAACAACCAACCTTTGAAACTTTCAGTGCTCATTTGTTACACCATGGTGTATGTATATGCATTCGATTATTTGTATTCATTACAAAATGAAATTTTCCATTACATGAGGAAGACAAATTATTTTGAAAATAATTATAATTTTACTTAAATGATAGCACCTTGGATAGAAAAATGTCAAAGGATGTTTGATACTATAATTAACTTTACACCAAGTAAGTTTTATGTAATACTATGATTGATTTTTTGTTTAAAATGACGTTTAAAAATCACGATCAACAGGGCATGGAACCAGAGTGCTAGTTTTAGATTAACTCAGTGACTGAAAATAATACCCCCACATATTACCTTTGATGCTGCATAATTGAGCCAGTAATTTTTAGTCACCGTGTTCATCTTAAACTAGGACACATTCCATGCTCTGTTGAAAGTCTACTCAGATTGTGACGATATTGTCCATTTAACTTGGAAGGTACAACATTGGTAATAATGCAAAACTGCTTCCATGGGTATGCTTACTTGCTTTGAATCAAGATGTACATGAAACAAGCAACGTGTGAATATTTCAGCTCAATGCGGAGTCTGCAACCTTTGATAAATTTGTTTCCATTTTCTCCGAAATGAGAACAAAAATTTTGTTTGGGATGATTGGTATCTTTATCAATGTCAACTAAGCTTTTGTATAATAATTTAGTAATTTTGTAATCGGGTAATAATTACAAATTTTGTACAGGCTCGTGATTTCTCAGGATTTTTTTTACAAATCTCCCTTTGCCTTAAAATTTTCTTGAAAGAAGAGAAGTAGCCACCAAGGAAAGAAAGAAGTAGCCTGTATTGTGTTCAAACCTGTAGTTTCTTGTTTGTGGGAATGTGGAGAGTCTGTAAATCCTCCAAAATTAAACATCCAGGAGGTTCAGGGGGCTTTGTCCTCTAGACCAAATGGAGACCTAGCCTGCTACCCATTTTTCAGGATTTTCTATTCTTGTCAAATCACACCCCTGTTTGAAACTTCACTTTAAATAGGATGTCAACGACACTGAAACACTAAAGTATTCCAATGTGCCCCCCCACCCTTTTTAATTTATTGCTTAGCTCAAAACAGGCAAATTCACTTTTGATTTTGTTGGCGCATAAATCATCTTATAGAGGAAAGAATAATACATGCACCATATCGAAATAAGCGGCACCAACACAGGTTACGACTAACTTCCAACGTCTGTATGCTTTAATTACTGTTCCTTCCAACGTGGAAATACAAGAGTTCCTGTCTTCAAGCTTAGAATAAGAACTTGTCACATGCAATTACGGACCAACAGAGACTTTTCTTAATATAAAAAAAAGATTGCAATTTTATACTAAGCATAAAAACTGGAGAATTGGTTTGAATTTCAAAATTATCAGATTTTAAACTTAAACATTTCCTGAATGAATTTTTGACTTCCTGAATGTCACAAAATAAACAGGAACCATTTCTTCACAAAAACATGTGGATAGAGGAGTTCTCCAGTAACCATGAATGGGCAGTTCTAATTGGAAGAAATAACTGAATAATTGGGCCATCCCCCCGAAAGAGACGAGTTCCTTTGCATAGGTCAACAGATACTAGAACACCTCCTAAACTAGTTAATTTGATACAACCACTTGGGCAACAATGAATGAGCATTTCTAAAGCAATAACTTCCACCGCGCTAGCTACTGGAATTGTACAAAATTGAAGCTTCCAGTCGAGACAGGAACCCCTGTAAAGCAATGTGTAGGACTGGCAATAACGCTGCACTACACAGCCAACCAGCAAAGGAAACACACAATTGGCTTTTTATGTTGATTTCTGTACCCATTAAGACAATATCGTCATGATCAACATGGCATGGAATTGGTATCCTAGTTTAACCCCTTGTGTACGGTGTTATTTTTACCGAGAGTGAAGGTGGTTGCGGCCTACCACAGAACGTCTGTGGGGCCGTGGAGCGCCGGGTCAAACCCAGCCGTGTCAAACCCAGCCGTGGACATGTGCACAACTCCGCTGTTCAGCCAAGCATATATACCGAACAATAAGCGGGCAAGCTAAACCGGGCATACCCTATTCATCGTACGTGAAGTCCCCACATAGCGTAATTGAAAGGCCGGTGTTCAGAAAGCTCATGAAAAGGCTGTATTCAGAATGCTCTCGAAAGCCCAATCTATTATATAACACTCCATTTCAAGAACATACAATATGGTCCACCAAACTATCAGCCTTCTCGAAGATTTCTATTCAAGGCGAATTCTCAGCAAATGCAGCTGGAAAATCAATTAATTCACCGGCCGCGGCTATAGCCGTCAACCGTACGCAAGGGGTTAAGATTAACTCAGGGACTGAAAATAATACCCCATGATAAGGTCATATTATACCGTTGCTGCTGCATAAATGAGCCAGTAAATTTCAGTCAATATGTTCTTCTTAAAATAGGACATCGATTTCCATGCCCTGTTGAAAGTCTGCTCTGATCGAGATGATACTGTCACACAAAGAGATATTGCATGGTGAGATAGTAGGAAATACATGTAGGTTTCTGACTAGTCAGTGCTAAACGATGTACATAAGTACAGAGCTCCATTTAGAGAACAATGACAACTGTCAGGCCTACCGCACCCCAGGGTGGGGCTGGGGGTTACATCCATACCATGTAAAACTAAATATAGTGCATAAAAGAAAGGCTTTCCCCCCCCCAAAACAAAAAAACAAAAAAAACTGACCAAATCCCATTCGACTATAAACTTTTCAATGGTGTATCGACGTTTGCCTTGTATACATGTACTGAAGAATGAATTGATCAAATCTGTGATGTAAAGACTGCGGTCACACCATGTGAAAATTCTCTTTTGAGTAGTAATTAGTTCTGAAAAGAACTGGTGGTTACAACTCGACATTTTGATCAGTATGCTCTGATCGTCCTGAGGAGAAGTACTATTAATCAACATAACTCATAATGTTAAACATAACTCATGTTCAAATTACTGGAATGCATGATTTAATGCTTGATTTAATGCTTGATTTAATGCTTGATTTATTGCATGATTTATTGCATGTCTCCTCTGAAGAACATGCCATCTGCACTGAAAGCAAATTTGACACGCATGCTTTATAGACGCAACATACTTTTTTTAAATTTTATATTATGAACATCCTTTTCAGTAGGAATTCGAAACTTTGCAATGGTGAAAGAACAGTTAGAGGAAGTTTGCGGAAGCACAATTAATGAGTTCTACACTCACTGGCCATAAGTATTGCAACATTGAAATTCACACCAAAGTTCAGTTTGGAGAACTGTGTTACAATAATTTATTTTATTTTATTTACACTACTTAAGACTTCTTGACAGTGCCTGTGTTTTGAAGTCAATGTTCTTTTTTTACTGTTCTTGCTATGTAATACACGATCGATGAAATCGGATTAAATGATCATCTCACCTGTTACTGTAAAGTGCTATTTTGAGCATGTTGCAATACTTTTGGTCAGTGAGTGTACATGTATTAGTGTTTTGGTTCTGAGAAAAACATGTGGTTTGACAACTCAATGTTTTGATCAGCATACTCTGATCATCTCCTGAAGACGATCAGAGTCAAGTAATTGAAACCTTTTAGCCATGGCGTTCTGACCTTTAAATTATGCATGCTTGCTCCCTCCAGATACGTACAGTACATGTACGTACTTGTATTTTTTTTGTTCTGCGCGTGGAGACGGAAGTGTTTTGTCCAAAGCTGTACATGTACCTGTATGCTGCCTGCAGCCCATAAAATTTTGGATGAGCATGGCTATGTCGTTTTTTCCCCCTTGTTTTTTTTTGTGTGTGTGTGTGTGTGTGTGTGTGTATAAGACTATGGCTGTGTGCATTATAATTACTGGTACTATTATGAGGAGACACTGTAGGGATATGGTGCGATAGCCATGATGCTAAATGCATGTGTCATTGTCTTTCAGGTTGCCGATTAACGCACTTGCTCAGTACAATGATGGCATGTGTGTGTGTGTGTGTACCAGACAGCCTTGTAAAAAAAACATCTAAGTCTGAAATATATGTAAAGGATTAAATATGAGTGTACACATTTTTTCCCTTGGTAAGGTTGCATTTGTGTTGTCAGTCAATACCTTGATTTGACACAATGTATATTTGTCATATGTTTGTGGTGGGGTTTAGTTTGTGTGGTCGAGTCACAGTGTGACAAGACTTAATCATCATAGTATTTTTTTTTTCCCCCAAAAAAATGATACATCCTGATGTTGTCATATAATATGGTAAACCTGTTTACTTTGATCAGATTCACTTAGTTTTTCAGTGGGATGCAGCCAGCTACCTCATGATTGTACTTTGTAGATAGCTAATCCAGTACTCTATTAATATATGGAATTATGTGTATTGCAGATGTGTAGACTAATTTGGTACATGTATGACAAGTAAGTATTGTTTTTTTTATTAAGTGGCAGGATCCTTTTTATTTAGGTTAACCCTCCAACTACTGCAAGGGTCAAAATCAGTCAAAATGTTGAAATACTTGCCGAGGTATACATGTATCTAGTGCACTTAAAAGTCAAACATTCTCAAACCTTATGTGTAGTAAGTACATTTACAGGTCAAAATGAGTTGACCATTTTTGACTGGTAAAAAGCATTGTCTGGTATTGTTCAGGGTGGTCAAAATGACAGTAAAAACCAGTCAACAATGCCCCTGTGTGCACATTTGGGTCAACAGTCAAAACAGGCAGTTGACTGATTTTGACCTCTGTAGCTACTTGCCACTAATGTGCAGCTATAGTAGGAGGGTAGCCAGTATTTACATATACATTTGGTAAAACGTCTGTAAGCTATGCATCCATACTTTATGAGAATCCAGATATATACAAAACCAACCTGTGAAAGTTTCAGCTCATTTCATTGTATTGTTAATGAGAAAATTGTGAAAATGCATTCAGTTTGTTAGTATTCTTTTAAAACTTTCAATTTCCGTCTGTGGATGACAGAAATTCATTTTTGGAAATAATTTCACTACATTTACAAACATTTCAAGTGATGTTTGATACATCACCGAGTTATTTTTGTATTGTACATGTAAAACTGGAATCCTTTATACCAATAATGTAGAGTGGCTTTCAGAAATCAAAAGCACATTAACTCTAACCCCCTAGGTATTCTGGCTAGGAACCTTCCTGAATCCTCCAAAATCCATCAGTGCACTTTTGGAAACATGCCCTTATCTTCAAAATGCACCATGCATTTTCGTTGATATTTCATATTCAGCACTTATGGCCTGTACTTCTTGCCAGGTAGTAATTTTGCCCCATTTGAAGAAGTGAAAGTACCAGTTTCTGAAAGTGCTGAATTTTTCCAAAAAAGTGCACCTTGGAGGATTTTGATGGATTTGGGGTGGCTTGGGTTAATTTGCAAATTGATTTAGATCTGTCCGAGACAGAACAGTAGTCCATGTGGTCAATAGTGTCTCCTCATAAGAGTGAATGAGCTGAATACATATACTCCTTCCATGAGCAATTTAACCGTATAATTGCTTTGTCCTTTGGATGGGATGTTTATCTGCAGCAGGCCTGCGATTTCTCAGGATTTTTCCTGATTTCAGGATTTTTTACAAATTGCCCTTTGCCTCAAACATTTCTTGAAAGAAGAGAAGTAGCCACCAAGGAAAAAAAGAAGTAGCCTGTATTGTTTCCAAAACCTTTAATGTCTTGTTTGTGGGGATGTGGAGAGTCTGTAAATCCTCCAAAATTAAACATCCAGGAGGTTCAGGGGGCTTTGTCCTCTTGACCAAAGCTACCTATTTTTCAGGATTTTTGACTTTTGTCAACACACACCCCTGCTGTACATGTAGGTCCAGTGTACAGCATGTCTGCCAGAATAATTTCTCATGATGTTTGGTGTACCATCACCAAACTCCACATCAAGTAAGACTTAAGATTATAATTTAAGGTTAAAATTCAGTCAAGTTGTAATCCAGTAATTACCAAAGATGTACACATGTGTATCGCCAGTGTTTTTGGCTATTTTGCCTGCAATTTCTGAAAATTTTTCTTTTTTTCATAGAAACATTGCCTACATTGATTTAAATTACACATTGTTTTTTCAAAATATTCACGAGGAAGGATTTGTTTTACAGTCAAAATGTCCCAAAATTTATGGTGGGTACTGTCATACATGTAGATTCATTAATATACACTTTTTTTGTCTAGTAAACCAAACTTCTGATTTTTATCTTTTGAAATATCTTAATTCAAATTATATGTTTTCCTTTCTAAAAGGAAGTTATCAAAGTTCCAGTGAAAATAGAAATTTCAGAAAAATGCCAGTGCAATATCGGAAAACACATGGGTGATACATCTTGAATGTACTCTTAGAAAGAGCTTTGACTGATATAATGGGTGTGGCGCATAATGTACTCGGCAGATGTTGTAACATTCTTGATGTGACCACTGACGGATGAAGTGACGGTGCCTATCATCAGTGGATTATTGCTGAAATGAGTAGCCGAGCCTTTGTGATCAGGGTGGGGTCATGTGTTATTTGACTACAGCATAAACAGAAACGCCTGGTAAATAACTCAGGACTTCACCTGTTGGAGGCTGTAGCCACACCCTTGAACAAATCCTGGATGAACGTTTTTGTGCGGCGGCACGTTCTCTTAGCATTTGTCTTAGCTGTGTGTTTAAACGGGCAGTATCGTCACGATCAGAGCAGACTTTCAACAGGGCATAGAATCGGTGTGCTAGTTTAAGATGAACCACAGTGACTGAAAATGACTGCAATATATGACATTATCATGTGAGGTATTATGGCAGTCACTGAGTTAATCTAAAACTAGCATTCCGATTCCATGCCCTGTTGATTGTGACGATACTGCCCCTGATGGGAGTTGGGTTATTTTCTGTCATGATAGGCCAAATACACGTATATCACTCGGCACCTTTTCATTAGTGAATAAAAGTTTGTTGTGAGGTTTCTACTGCTGGATAATTACCAGTTTTGTGCATAGTCACAAGCAATTAAAGACCAAGTCAAGGGCGTGTTCATTTATCCCTCGTGGCCACGCCTAAAACTGGTAATTTTTATGCGATTGGGACGATTATACAGTGCACATTTTTAATACATACATTTCATTTTCAAAATTTCAGAATGGAGTAATTTTTGTTGAAAAAAAGCCAAATAGGAATGGGCAAATTCACATTTTGGGGTACACAAAGCACTTGCGATGTGAGCGAGTCGATGTGACGCGACACAAACTTTGTCTCTCTGATTGGTTCAGTTTCACGTCGCACACCGGCTAAATAATGTAATCAGCTGGCATGCGATGCACATGCCCGTATATCCGATGTTAATGCACCGCACTCGTGATCACGTTTCATCCCATCAGATTGTCTTAACTGTCTTGGGTATTTAGGAATTTCCATATTTCTGTTTGGTGTAATGTTTAAGATGTTTTCGCCCCTGTTTTACTAGCAATTTCTGAATGTTTTTGTTTTCAGTGGATCATTGATAATTTCCTTTTAGAAAGGAAAACAAAACACTTTGAAATGATATGTTTCACAAAATAGATGTCAAAAGCATGGTTTAACGGTTAGTGCAAAAATTAATTTATGATGGGCCCCTCCGTAAATTCATTTCAGTTCATATTTACTGTAAAACCATGATTCTTTTGAGAAATGTAACATTTTAATTAAAATAGTAAGGTTCTAATGAAAAAGAAAATTTCCGGACCATTGGACTCTTGTTTATCTCAAGTTTTCTGCTTTGAGATCCCGACCAATCAGAAGCATCTGAAGCATCTTGTGTGATTGCCGTTTGAATAACGTTCGCTTGATTTATCACTGTTGAATGTATGAATGATGAAGGTATTTATTCTTGTTTGTGTGTGTGTTTCGTATGTATACAGTGATGTATCAAGTACAACCAAAGTTTGTTATCTGTAGCTCCAAGTCAGATGAGAGATTCCTGAAAGCAGTTAAAGATGTTCTCGGTGGTAAGCATCCAAACAGTTGCCCAGGGGCCACTTTCATAGAACTGCTAAGCAGAGAAGTTTGCTAAGCGAATATTTTTTGCTGAGCAATATAAAACAGACTACCAGCCACAATGCATACATTTTGTATGAAAGTTTGGCTGGTTACCCCAAAAATCCGCTAAGCAAATTTTTTCTGGTAAGCAATTTTATCTGATCATTTTAAAACCAACGGAGAAAGGGTTCTGTGTATGCAAATACTCATTTACTTCCTTCCTTTAGTTACAATATCATCACGATCAACAGGGCATGGAATCAGAGTGTCAGTTTTAAATTAACTCAGTAACTGAAAATAATACCCCACATGATAAGGTCATATTACCACATAAATGAGCCTCCCTTTAGAAAGAACAATCAAACTTTCAAAAGCTTGGTTTAACAGTAATTAACTGCTCAAATTAATTTAATTTAAATTAATTTAATTTAAATGAATTTTGGGACTTATGTACGAATAAACCATATTCTCACATTTTTTTTTAATGAAATGGATCATGTTTTAAGTATTTGTTTTCCTTTCCTGGGTTAAAACTAGCCATGTTTCTTTTTTAAGAGAAAATTGTCAACAAAATGACCCCAAAACATCAATCTTCTTGAATCCACTCAATTTCCACGTGAAAACCTGACACATTCTTAAAATAATCAAATAAACCACAAGGGGAAACTGATGAGGTACATAACTACTTAAAATAAGAAACACGGCCCCTCTTCGTGATCAACCAAATGCATGATTAATATCTTCACGTACTCAAATCACACCCCTACGTGCCAAATTAACAAGAAACAACCTTGTTAAATCCAGCTTGTACACGGAAAATAACCACGCTTACACGCGTTTCCAATGTAAAAATTGACAGCTACTGGTCGGTATCAAACACGGCGTACAGGAAAATTACCAATTTCCTCTTGGCAATTTCCATTAACAAAAGCACGCTATTATAAAGTTCAACATCGGGATACAATGACTTGTGAGAGTCCTATATATATATACCCTTTCTCATATTTCCCTTTAGTGCATACATGTACATGTATGTCAGGGTTTATCTGAAAACTGTTATTAAAAACAAAGCATTGTTTTGAAGTTACTACTTTTATTCAAAGGTTTGACTAATTCGTAGTTATAAAGCAGGCCTGTCATTTCTCAGGATTTTTCCAGATTTCAATGTTTTTTTTTTTACAAATTTCACTTTGCCCCAACATGTTCTTGAAAGAAGAGAAGTAGCCACCAAGGAAAGAAAGAAGTAGCCTGTATTGTGTCCAATTCTCTAGTTTCTTGTTTGTGGGGATGTGGAGAGTCTGTAATTCGTCCAAAATTACACATCCAGGAAGTTCAGGGGGCTTTGTCCTCTAGACCAAAAGGAAACCAAGGCCCGCTGTACCCATTTTTCAGGATTTTTTTTACTTTTGTCAAATCATGCACCTGGTGAAGGTTGCCTTTACAAAAAAACATTTTAAATGACAAAATCCACCTTTCAATTGCCCTTCAATCACCCCTTTCCTGCTGTACCACCATACCTAGGGGATTGTTCCAAATCAGGGGGTGGATCCAGAGGGAGAGCGGGTGGGGTCTGGGGGGGGGGTCCCTTTTGGCATCCATTTTGTTTGTAAAGCTTCATGGAGAGATCATTTAGATGTTTTTAACAAAGTGACTGATATTTTCCTAACAAAATATGGTTTGGTGTAGCCTGTGTCGGAACAAATGGTGAGTCAATTACAAGTCGTACTGTTTCTTATGACAATAAATTCATTGGGACCTCCTCCTAAAAATCATGTATCCACCGCTGCACTTCAGTCATCCAATCCCCATAAAATATGGGGCATTAAAAAATGGACATTCCGCAAGATGGGAAACCAATGGGAAAAAAGATTGTCAAAACTTTTTACAGAACATTTTCACATAACATTTTCACATAACATTTTCACATAACATTTTCACATAACATTTTCACATAACATTTTCACATAACATTTTCACATAACATTTTCACATAACATTTTCACATAACATTTTCACATAAACCAATGTAACTCTAGGTAAGACCTCTGGTAACTCAGGTGAGGAAGGATGGGAGTATATGATTCATTTAGTGAAACATTTTTTTAGTTGTACATTTTTGAATTTTCGCATTTGATGCATAATTAACTTGCAATTAAAAAATGACACTAATTAGGAAAGATGGCTTAAATGCATGTTTATGGAATATCCTTGTATCACAAAGTGACATATATGGAGATGCTACTTTTTTTAAATATTTTAATTATTATTTTTGTTACCATGGTTATTAGTGCTTTGATGTACTGAGCATCCGTATTGTCAAAAGTGATTAACCATTTTGAAGTCACTAATCGACACTCAAGCTTGCCCTTAGTTGTGCTGTTTTGTGTCTTTCGTCGCTAAAAATGACCCCACTGAACTCTCTGATGGCTGAACTTTAATAATTGCTCAGGCGTCTGCCATCCAACTCGGAATTCCTGGTTACGCCATTGGTTCTTCATCACAATATCCTCATGAGGAAATGCTAATTGGAGATATAAACATAATGGCCTTGATTGATTTGCCAATTAACAATGGTCATTTACGGTCAAGTGCTTAAATGAATTAGATGTCTGTCAAAGTTGTGGGCATTACGATTCATTTAGTGAAAAATAGTGTTTTTTTCTGACATTTTTAAATTTTCGCATTCGATGTATCATTAACTTGCAATTAACAAAGTACGCTAATGGGGAAAGATGGCTGAAATGCATGTTTATGGGAAAATCGTTGTACCACAAAGTTACGTGTGTGTGTGTGTGTGTGTACATATACGGAGATTCTACTTTATGAAAAAAATGCATGCTACTTATCATAGTGACATCACGCTTGGCTTACAGAAACAGATAGCTACAGAAACAGAAATCGTTGCACTACAATGTGACGTATGAAAGTTGTACAGTTGTACCACTAAATGTATAGTGTGTACAATGTATAAATGTATAAATGTATAGTGTGTATTGGTAACGCTATCTCCGAGCCTGTTATTCTTGACTATTCTGTACCCCAAGGCTCCGTGCTCGGCCCACAGTGGTTTACTGTTTAAATACGTTTCCAGTTCGTGATATCATTTTGAAGTATAATTTAAATTACCATGTCTACGCTGATGACACGCAGCTTTACATTACTTTTAAATCTTCTCAAGAACCTGCCGATTCCTGCATTACAACACTGGAGAAATGTATTCAAGAGATTCGAAGTTGGATGAGACAAAACTTCCTGAAATTGAACGATGAAAAAACAGAATTTGTTCTATTTGGATCACGTCAGCAATTGTCTAAAGTTTCTCTTCCATTTATTAGAATTGGTGACTCGCAGATAACCCCCTCATCACAAGCACGTAATTTGGGTGTTATATTTGACTCGACAATGGCTTTAAAACCTCATATCTCCAACATTGTTCGCATATCATCATTTCATATCAGAAATATTAGCCGAATAAGGAAATACTTGAATAAAAGTGCTGCTGAACAAATTATACATGTATGCATTTGTCACATCACGGATCGATAACGGGAATGCTCTCCTCTACAGTCTCCTGCAGAATCAAATATCGCGTCTTCAGCACATACAAAACACAGCAGCTCGTGTTGTGACTTTGTCCAGAAAGTCATGCCATATCATGCCAATCTTGAAAGAACTGCACTGGCTTCCTGTTTCACAGAGAATTGTTTTTAAACTTATGCTAATTGTTCATAAATCTTTTAATAACATTGCTCCAATTTATATTTCTGAACTGCTTAAAGTCTACACTCCATCACGCAATTTGCGCTCCAGCAACATGTCACTCCTAAAGGAACCAACTTCAAAACGGAACTGGGGTGATAGGTCTTTTTCTGTCGCGACTCCGAGACTCTGGAATCATCTTCCAACTAAACTCAAATCTTGTCATACATGTAGTATAACTAGATTTAAGTCGATGCTTAAAACTCATCTTATGTCACAATTCTTCAAAGATGATGTATATTTGTAATTCCATTGTAGGTACATGTATCTCAGTACATAATTTTTCCCTATGCTATCATTGTATATTGTTTGTATTCATGTTTTTTCTTTGTTTCCGCGCCTTGAGCGCCCAGCAGGGTGGATATGTGCGTGCTACAAATCCTTATTATTATTATTATTATTACAAATGTACAATGTATGGGGGTTGAATACAATTAAAAATCGGTTTTACAAAGTACATGTATAAAGGTTTGATGTTTAACCCTAACTCCCTAGGCCCATTTGCTTACACATAACCTGAATCCTTCTTAACTCCCTAGGCCCATTTGCTTACATATAACCTGAATCCTTCCTAACTCCCTAGGCCCATTTGCTTACACATAACCTGAATCCTTCTTAACTCCCTAGGCCCATTTGCTTACATATAACCTTGAATCCTTCCTAACTCCCTAGGCCCATTTGCTTACACATAACCTGAATCCTTCTTAACTCCCTAGGCCCATTTGCTTACATATAACCTGAATCCTTCCTAACTCCCTAGGCCCATTTGCTTACATATAACCTGAATCCTTCCTAACTCCCTAGGCCCATTTGCTTACACATAACCTGAATCCTTCCTAACACCCTAGGCCCATTTGCTTACACATAACCTAAATCCTCCAAAATCCTTCAGTAGTAAAGCAAGCACATGACATGTATGCACACATGTGTTTCTAATCTGTGATACATGTACATAGCCAGGGACCCTCCCTGTATGCATGGAGCAATAAACAGTGTCCACTGACCCAAGCACTGACCTTGCAATCACTACAACAAACATGGATATACATGTACCATGGAAAGGAAAGTATGCCTAATAACCGCAATCCTCCAAAATCCTTCACTTTAGCAAAGAGCATGTAGCATGTAACCTCAATCCTTCAAAATCCTTCACTTTGGCAAAGAGGATTTTTGAGGATTTGGGAAGGTTAGGGTTAATAACTTTAATTCAAGAATAATAAAGCATTTATATAAAATTAAAAAAAACATTAATATAATCTTCAGCTAACCAACTTTTAATGTTATAAAAACAATCTCATTGTTTATGCTGACATGTTATGAAAAAAAAATTAATCAGTCAAAATAAGTCCAACTTGAAACGCAATTGTCTCGTTATGCCCAAAATCCATACATATAACACTTGACAAATTGATAGATGCTCAATAGTTCTTTTGGATCTCTTCAATCAGATGGTAAGCACTTTGCTAAGCAAATATTTTGGCTAACTGCCAGCCAAAATGCATACATCATAGTTTGGCTGGTAAGCAAAGAAATCCGCTAAGCAAAATTTTCTGGTAAGCAAATTTGATCTGCTAAGCAGCTGTATGGAAATGGCCCCTGGTTGCTGAAACTAAATTGTTGGTTCGAATCCAGTTTCAAAGAGCTGCTAAGCAAAGAATTCTGCTAACCAACATTTTTTTATAAGCAGTATAAACCAGGGCCCAATTTTACGGAGCCGCTAAGAAGCTAATTTTTTGCTTACTGTACGTTTCTCATTTCATAGCGCTGCTGGCCGTTATTGCAAGCAAATGAGTGACGCGACAATACAAATCCACGGTAAACGCGCACGTGCCACTCTGAATTTTCTTGCTAACCTGTGAAATATGCTTATGCTTAAGCAAACTTTTTTTGCTATAATTAGCAGGAAAATTTGCTTACCGGTAAAGCAGCGCTATGGAATTGCTTAGTAGATTTCTTTGGTTACCAGCCAAACTATGCATTTTGGCTGGTAGTCTGTTTTACATTTCTTAGCAAAAATATTTGCTTAGCACAATTTTCTGGGCCCAAGACTACCAGCCAAAGAAACACATTGTGTATGAACATTTGCCTGGTAACCACCAGAACCTGCTTAGTCCTGAAATTGGGCCCCAGGGCTAGTGTGTCTTTGCATGAGGATTCTTCACCAGGATATACTAATAATAATAATAATAATGAACATTTGTAATGCGCCGGTATCCGTCAAAAGAGACGCTCATGGCGCAGTGACACATTAGAGTAAACAATAAAACAAAATACATGGTAAGAACAATGCAATATAAAATTACAAGGAACAATGATTGTAAAAAGGCTGACTGGCCCTGGTCAGAATATGCTAGACAAAGACGATATTCTGACAAGGAAAAACCCTGCATACACAACCATGCAAACAAGGTTGATTTGCAAAAAATATAAACATATAAACACCGCAGCGATATTCTTGACATATTAAACAACAACAAAACTTATAAATACATCATCATGAAAGTCAATAGTTAAACATAAGTAAATTATACATTACTGCTCTTTATCTGTGATTAAAATGTTTCCCTGTGTTGTAGCACTTACAACATTTGAACAAACAAAAAAGAAGAAGGTAACATGGCTTGAACCTGAAATCTCACGAGGAATGATTTAGCACAAATGAACAGGAAAAACATTGTATAAAGTGTGATGTGCTCTTTTGTAGGTTGTGTTGTCCTGTGTGGCATTAACCCAAACCAAAGGTGCCGGGTATCCGGATACCCGACCGAAACGGTCATTACCCGGTTCCATTTTTCGGTTCCAATTACCCGTAAACGACTTTTTAAAATTCGGACTTAACATTTAAGCGGTGTGAACAGAAATCTGTGACTCTTGAACAATGTAATGTTTACACTTTTACAGACAATTATATCTAAATTCAAGAGATTACACTCCAATGAAGAAAAGATCGATTTAAGTATGGTATCCTCTGTATTATAAAAGTCAATTTGTTACCCTTTACAGTACATGTATTTGTATACCACCGGAGGCATGTTTTCAACAAAAATGAAAACGGGTATCCGGGTATCCGAAGTTTCCTGATTTCGGGTATCCGGTTCCAAAAATATCCGAAAACGCACAGCCCTAATGACTGCATAATTTCAGGCCTAGGGCGCGTTTTTGTGACTGTAACCAGAAACATGTTTGGGCTTTGGTCATTGGTTAGGCATTTTTGCCAGTTCGGTTGTGCTGCGATGACGTCATTGTTCCGACCAAACGTCAACCGAAGTTTGTGATCGGTTACCTTGGTTTCAAGATGGCGGATTAAAAAATATAAAAAAAGTTTTGTTAATTATTTGTTAAAACATGATGAAATGATTGTTCGTATCAACCAGTACATGTATATCTTTCAAGTTTATAACTAGCACTCACGAGTAAGTTCTATTTTGCAAAAAATTGAAATACATCGTATATTTTGAGAAACGTTGATGATTGAACACGTCGCAAACTGAAAACAATTTTCTGGTTATGTTTGCATTTTTGCGTAGCTATGCCATCTTGTTTCTGGTCAAGAATATGACGTCAGAAACAAGTTTCTGGTTAGGGTCGCGAAAAAACACCCCTATAGAACCAGGGGCCCGGATTTCATGGATCTGCTCAGCAGACATTTTGTATGAAAGTTTCAAGCGAATGGTCACTGTATGTATACGTATACATTAGCCCTGATATAGGACCATCTCTACAGTACCAAGTACACTTCTTATAGGGTCCTGACCAAGAGTACTTTCCGGTTGTATACCTGTAAAGTTTGCACTGAATTTTCTACTTTTTTTTACCTGTGTGCGTTGGCTGAACTGAGGAAATGTGGGCACTGTAACTTCTTAACTGCCTCTTGGAGAAACGATTTTTGCAGAAAGATGTCTAAAAAAAAAGAGGATTTCCCTGGGTACATGTACATTGTGTATGCATATGGATCCATGTACACATGTTCAATGTGTACATGTGCGCTGGAGTTGAGTTCGGATAGCCATGCCATGGGGATAGATAAGTGGGGCAAAATGATTTGACCAAACCGTTCCGACGCGCCTTGGTCGAGCTATAAAGTGTGCTGTGCTCTTTTGTTGGTTGCGTGTCCTGTGGGGGCATTTACCCAAACCAAAGGCATGTCTGTGTAATTTCAGGCCTAGAGCCAGGTCGAGGCATGTGGGACCATTGCAGGCCCCTTTTTCCCTCTTTCCCCGAAAAAGCAGTGTGTACCTTTAATCCATTTTTTACCATGCTTCACCAATAAGGAGGCATGCCCAAGACTCAATCCCCTGTAGGTCCTGGGACTTTGCCACGCACACCATCCCCCAGAGTGTTGTCTTTGAGATGTCAACAAGAATTATGAGATATCATCTTGGCGACACAATGTCTCTGCTATTTTGTCTTCAGGGAAACTGTGTAGATGCACACTGAAACTGTTAGCCACAAGTGCCAACTTTATTTTTTTTTGATAAAGCTTTTACAAAAGAGCAGTATTTCTTTGTAACTTATATGACATAAAACACAATAAAGGGGGCCACTTTCATACCGTCACGTTAGCAGTTTTTCTAATGGTTGTAATTTTTTGTTTAAATATCTGAAACCACCCAAAAAGAATTTCAACATTTGAATAGACATGCATGCTTATCCTAAAGATAATTTGAGTTGATTATTACTATTATTTTTTTAATTACCCTACAATTTCCATCAACAAATGGACGGAAAAGTGAGGTAACTTTTCCGTCCAATTTTTATGGAAATTTGAGGGTAAAAAAAAAAATTTAAAAAAAAAAAAATCAATAAATCAACTCCAATTAGTTCTGGTATAAGCCTGCATGTCCATTCACATGTTGAAACACTTTTTGGTCGGTTTCAGGTACTTAAAAATAAATAACAACCATTGGAAAAACTGCTAACGTGACGCATGCAAAGTGGCCCCCTTTATTGTGTTTTATGTCATATGCACATGTGATAGTCGGAGGGCCAAGTTGGCATTTGATCATTTGACAAATGAAATAAAAATTGGCATTATGGAAATAGCGATAATGGATAGAGCCTAGACCGATTCTTCCACTCGAATCTCGATCTTTAAAATCAAAGTGTTGAATTTTATTTCCCTAGCTTATGGAATAGCAAGACTGGTGATTATTATTATTATTATTATTATTTTTTTTTTAAAGGGGCGGTAGAAGATCTTTGTGTGTGTTGAGTTCTCGTTCACATCCTGGCATTTCTAAACTAAGCGCGCTGGAAATCCAAATTCCTTCGGATAAATTGAATATAATCCGAGCAGAACAAATTTCAGTGTCTAAGGGGAAACACACAATTTACCTTGTAAATTGACACATTGTTGACGCACTTGAAATATTCTGCGGGAGAGAAATGCTCACTAGTAAATCATTAGTGCCTTGTATCCCTTGTTGAGTGTAAGTCTTATCAACATGTTTATCCAGGTAAATCAGGCTTTCCTGGGCTTCCACAGTGAAAAACTCACTCACTCAACATTTGAAAGATAAAGCCTACTGCCGAAAATTACTACCTATCCATAAAGTTTCAACACATTCCTTCAGTTGGCGCCGTATGGTTTTATCACATACATACGCGTTTCCCACTTTCATATTGGCGAAAAAGTAGCTTTTCCTGAGGTTTTTCATAGAGAAGCAGAGAATCGGTTGTTACCACTCTCTCATCGAGTAGTTCCCCCACTCGGGGTAGTGCAGGTAGGCGAGCCAGTTTCTGTCCCGCTCCAGTAGACGTTTGTCACACATGAAGCATCTTTGATTTGTGCCACTTGTTGGAGTAATGATGGAACACATGATTGAGCAGGATGTGCAGCTAAATGGGGCAGCTAAGCTGGTGATTGTAAAGTGCCATCGCAAGGTCTATCAATTGCTCCTACATCGTTAATTTGTTACATACCATCACATATGTGATTCCCAACAATATGATGATATGTGGATGTCTTGAAGGCTGTGTTAGCCAAGAAAGTATAGCTCAGTACTTCTTGTGTCAGGTTTTTTTTAGTAATTATTATTATTGGTTCATTAAAGATATACATGTATCGTCTGTGTTTGGACCGATTTAATGGGAAGAAATAGATTTAAATGTTGAATTTTTCCAGCGTTAAAGAAGTTATAAGCCTTCATTTAAGACATTGAATGAAAAAATCTGTCAAGGATTAGTAACGATAAAATAAAAACTCAAATTAAGAAAATGCTGGTCGGACCGATTTAACGGGAAGAAATAGATTTAAATGTTGAATTTTTCCAGGGTTAAAGAAGTTATAAGCATTCATTTAAGACATTGAATGAAAAAATCTGTCAAGGATTAGTAACGGTAAAATAAAGAAAATGCTGGTTGGACCGATTTAACGAGAAGAAATAGATTTAAATGTTGAATTTTTCCAGCGTTAAAGAAGTTATAAGCCTTCATTTAAGACATTGAATGAAAAAATCTGTCAAGGATTAGTAACGATAAAATAAAAACTCAAATTAAGAAAATGCTGGTCGGACCGATTTAACGGGAAGAAATAGATTTAAATGTTGAATTTTTCCAGGGTTAAAGAAGTTATAAGCATTCATTTAAGACATTGAATGAAAAAATCTGTCAAGGATTAGTAATGGTAAAATAAAAACTCAAATTAAGAAAATGCTGGTCGGACCGATTTAACGGGAAGAAATAGATTTAAATGTTGAATTTTTTCCAGCGTTAAAGAAGTTATAAGCCTTCATTTAAGACATTGAATGAAAAAATCTGTCAAGGATTAGTAACATTAAAATAAAAACTCAAATTAAGAAAATGTTGGTTGGACCGATTTAACGGGAAGAAATAGATTTAAATGTTGAATTTTTCCAGGGTTAAAGAAGTATATGAGTTTTTATCTTAACGTTACTAATCCTTGACAGATTTTTTCGTTCAATGTCTTAAATGAAGGCTTATGCCTTCATTTAAGACATTGAACGAAAAAATCTGTCAAGGATTAGTAACGTTAAAATAAAAACTCAAATTAAGAAAATGCTGGCACACTGTTTTAATCCTCAGCTTGCATGAGGGCGTGTGCAGTCTTCTGATTGGCCAGTGTGGCTGTCAATCAGAATCAAGCGTGTTTTAAATATTGCTTTTATACAGTTTCCTACATCCGAATTTCATAATTTTATTTTGCTCGTTTAATAACGATATTATCTTTCAAAATTTGTTTGCTTTAAAAAAAAATTTTTTTGGGGGTCTCTTGAGGCAAACACGGGCAACATACCTTTAATTCATTGTAGGCAGCGTGAAGGCTGAATTGCACATTGGTCATTGTAGTTTTTCGATAAGAATATTTAAAAAAAGAAAAACAAATAATAAAAAACCCAAAGTCTTGAAAGTAAAACATCAAAATACAATTATTACTGTTTAGAAAATATTGAACAACATTGATTTTATTTTATTTTTTGTTTAGTACATGTGTTAGATGAGAATCTGTTTGACTGAATGACACCGAGAATATAATGACACCTGTTTACTCAGTAGCGCTTATTAAGAAACTGGTATTTCCTGGAGGGCATGTGTCCGATGTGTTGTCGCACACATGTTTCTTGTGCGTGCAGCTCAACAGTAAAACGCAACTGAAATTTCCTCACAAATGTTTCTGTGCACACATTGTATTCATTGATTCCTCATAAAGTATGAATGCAACAAAATTATTTTTTTTATCAATAGATGCACGCATATCGTCTTGGCAAGTTTGGATAAGATCTTTTGCAAGCTATTGACCCAAAATGTTGAATTGTCCGACTAGATTGGTCAACAATTCGGAATCGGGCTTGAGGGTTTGCATGCTTTAGTTTAATAGAAGCGTGTGTCATTGTCAGCCAAAAGTTTCCCCGATTGTGGCCTATCTGTATCCTCATTGGGAGAATATGGTTTCAATTGGGATAAAAGTATCTCCCAATTGGGATAGTATAGTTGACATTGCCCCCTTGATCTTGCTTACATGTATATGGTCACATGTTTTAATCAAAGCACAGCAGGAAACCATTGGTAATTTTTTTTAAAACCATGGTCAATAGGAATTGTTGATGTACTGAGCATCCGTATTGTCAAAAAGTGATTGACCATTCTGCAATCACTCTAGTCGACACTCAAGCTTGCCCTTAGCTGTGATGTTTTGTATCGCTCGCCGCTAAAAAAAATAAAAAAACCACTGAACTTTCTGATGGCTGCACTTTAATAATTGCTCAGGCGTCTGCCATCCAACTCGGAATTCCTGGTTACGCCATTGGTTCCTCATCACAATATCCTCATGAGGAAATGCTAATTGGAGATATAAACATAATGGCCTTGATTGATTTGCCAATTAACAATGGTCATTTACGGTCAAGTGCTTAATTGTTATATAGGTGTAGGTCTCAGTAACTTAATTAGAATTCAATAAAAAATTTCCCTTTTTTTATTTTAGAATTTCAAGCAGTGGAGAACATTGAAAAATAAAGATTGATTGCAAAAATGATACTGTAAAATTATCAGCAAATGCAATGTATGTGTACAAAACGCATACAAACTGGATCCCAACCAACGTTCTAGAATGGTAGATTTTGAAACTATGTCAGCATTCTTCTCTGTAGAGCATGTTGTTTAATCCACAACTGACCCTTGCCTGGTCACCATCCATCATGTCCTTCCCCTAAAGCCCTCCTATTCTCAAAACTATTCGTTTTTCATAGGGTTCTGAGGGATCGAACTATACAAGGGATTTATGCTTTGTATATAGTTCCTAATGAAGAATTTCTCTGTTCTCGACTTCTCTCATTTCAGACTGAGAATGCGCATCTTGTCCTGGTACATCAATAATTTAAACAGTTTTGGGCTCTTGTTTTGTTTTAAATTAGTACAGTGTTGTTAGCCTTTTGAAAAAGCTATATGTGACCCACTCTGTGAAAAAGGGTGACATGTCGCACCATGCGTTTACATGTAATGGGCAATGAAATGTTGAGAGGGTGTTTTTTTTTCTTTTAACATCTGATTTTTGGTTATGTTTTTTTGACATTATTAGTATCTAAATTTTCTTAATATGTTTACATAAACATCAATTTCAATCAATAAAATATTAAAATCAATGTTTTTTGTGAGTACTTTGTTTCAAATATGTCATTTGTTTTCATTTTCCTAACACTAAATTGTGTTAATTATGCACATTAGTGATTATTACATATGCCATATCTCCATAATGCAATATGCCACACACATCTAACATATACCAAATTAAAGCTGATTATGTACTCTTTCCAGCTACATAGAAATGTATATTTGTCAAATTTGCATCTTGTGACTCATTTTCACAGAGCAGGTCACATATGAACATACATGTATGAACCCTCCTACTTGAGCTGAACTTGTAGTGGCAAGTAGCTATAGTGGTCAAAACCAGTCAACTGCCTGTTTTGACTGTTGACTCAAATGTGCACTCAAATGTGCACATACAGGGGCATTTTGGACTGGGTTTTTACTGTCATTTTGACCACCCTCAACAATACAAGACAATGCTTTTTACCAGTTAAAAAAGGTTGACTCATTTTGACCTGTAAATGTACTTACTGCATGCAAAAGCTTTGACAGTGTTCGACTTTTAAGTGCACTAGATATACCTTGGCAAGAATATCAACATTTTGACTGATTTTGACCCTTGCAGTCACCTAAGGGTTAATAATGTATTGTGGAGAAACAAAAAGCTCTAAACATTGACCTAAATGTATAAAAGTGTATGGCTCGTAAGTCAAGTGGCGGGTTGTACTGTACCTCCCAATCATCAAGCCTGTTGGCAAACTTTAAGGTAACAAGTTCCGACAAGCAACTTTGCAACCTAAAGTACAATGGTTCTAGACCGGTGACTCCTGAAAGCGCTGCAGAACCTGCTCAGTCATTTTCACTGTTATCAGTAGCCCTGCGGGTAGCAACAGGCCTTGTCCTTGGCTGTACACTGTGCGTGTATATAAGAAGTGACTCGGGATTTAAAACGGTGACCAACTGTTGCTCATCAGCTGGCGTCTTATGTCACGCTGGTGACACACTGCCGACAGTGCAGTGGGGTCACATTCGCTCAGTTTGAACTTTAGTAAGGGGTTCTCCTTTCTTTTTCCCTCTTAATTTTCCCCCTGACCCTCATTGAGAGAATTTGGGGGCCGTATCCACACCTTGGACTTTCATTTGGGAGATTCTTAAAGCCTCATCATATTGTCATAATTAATTGCACCTTTTGAATAACAGAGCAGCTACACTGTACATACATATAGTGTTGTTATTTTTATTATGGGGACCTCATCTCACTCCAAGCACTTGCAAGAGAAAGCTTGGACCCATTTGAGTTACATGTATAAAAGAACCTGGTATCAGCAACACGACTCCCAATGGGTGTTAGCTACCTGCAGGGTGATGAATGAGTGGTGGAGATCCCCGGTCTTTTAGCTGGGGAATATCCCATGGATAGATAGATAAATCATCTCCTCTCCAAATGAAAAAAATATCTTCAAGACCCTATATACTACTGGTAATCTTAACAAACATAAATTATCACAGTTTTGCATAAAACACAGTTTTGTATAAAACTTACTTGGTGTAAAGTGGTTGAAACAGCCCTTGAAATATTGGTCTCAGGTGCTGTTTATTATCTTAGTAAAATCAAAGAAATCAATTCCAGAATGATTTGTTTGTCATCTGATAGCAGGACAATTACATGGTTACTCACAATACATTATTTTTAAAAAAAAAAGTTTTGGGCTCTCTCTTAACTCTTTCTGGACAGCAAGCCTTTTAAATGGCATACACACATCGCGTTTTGACAATGAGCGTTTTAAAAGGCTTGAACGTCATCACCTGACAACGGGTCTTACTCTTGTTTTGACTTGTTTTGACAACAGAGCGCACAATTGACCAATACGAATCATAACCTTTATTTTGATACCTTACTCTCTTCAATAGTCCGAAGATAAACAAATTATTAATAATTTCTACCACTTGACCTTGATTGTTTACACTATCAAATTACAATAATGAAATCAATTAATTCCGGAGAGAAAGAGTTAATCCCATCATATGTATTACACTCATTAGAACCCTCCTATTCTCAAACCCATTCCTTTTTTATACAGTAATTGCATTATACCCAGACCTAACTCGGCAAAAAATAATAATTTCAGAAATTTGTTATATGTGTGCGCTATAAGACAAAATATGACATGTTTGAAAAATGTAACATGAGTAACCAGCATTTTTGTCTAATATTTTTTTGTGCTTATTACGGTTTGGGTATAATGCAACTTCTGTGAATTTATTTTTTTTTAATTACAAGTATAAATTTATAAGTAAGGAAATTCTGGCATTAAGAGTGGGCCCAATACCTCAAAAATGTAACGTGAGTAACCATGGAATTGTTAGTGGAAATCTGGCTCTAGGTTCTGAAAAAAAAATCTGGAAAAAAAAGCTGTACAATTTCATATGGTCAGAAGAGAGCATTATTCTCTTCCATGCAGCCATTTTGTTATTTTCTATGTAATATTATCTATGCAGTGTTGTTATAATAAATCAATGTCGAAAATTAAAAGCCTTTTCTTTGACATTTCTCAGAATGTTTGATATCATCACCAAATTTAAACCACCATAAGTGATAATTTGTTCTTCGTTTTGTTTGGGGATTACCACATGTTTTTGGAGAGAGCTTTAGATTATGAGTTATCAAATCAATACAGACCCTCCCATGGATCAAATTATTTTTGGTTAAAAAAATAATACCAGCAAGAATTTGTATTCAAACCAAAATATTGTTTCACCCACACCATGTTTCGTTAAGACAAACTTTGAGTATGGCATCCCCACAGCCGTGAATCATGGAACTATTTACGGCATGTTACCCGGACCTCACAGATCTCCCATCTTGCCAAAAGGGCTCTCGCAATTATCTTGCTAGTCTGCAAAACAGTGTTTGCAGAGCTGACACACAGTGAGTGTGCTTTAAGCTGGTGATCCCGATGCCACGGCGAATTACTACTTTAAACCCGACGAATTGTTAGCTCCTCATTAAGGGGGGGGGGGGTTGGGGGGGGGGGTGGGGGTTGGGGGTTGGGGGAGGCGTGAGGCGTTACTCAACCCTTCACTAATCATTAAGGAGGGAGAACAACGAGGTCTGCGGTCTAGGGGTACTTATTGCTATGGTGACAAGTGAAGCAGATGGGTGGATTTCCTCACTGTCCTATATGTGTACTATGATTCAACTTGAATGTTACTTCAGTATAGGAGCAAAGTAGACCTATCGAGTGACCCTGAAGTATTGAGAAGGGATAACATTTTTGTAGGTGTTGAAAGCAGTTTGTCATGTTAGTGTGTGATGCTTGTCAGCCTGTTGGGGGAGGGGTTTCATCCATGGATTTCTACATGTATGTTCCATGGGCTTGCATGCAGTCTAATGCTGGGCGATTACTGAAATTCACTACTCAAGTAATCACACAGCAAGTCGCGAGTAATTGACCGCATTTTTAACATAACTGAAGCTTTTTTAACCCTTAACCCTAAGTCCCTAACCACCCCTGCAGAATCCTCCAAGGGGCACTTTTTTGGGAAAATTCAGCACTGTTGGAAACTGGTACTTTCACCTCGTCAAATGGGGCAAAATTACTGTCTGGCAAGAAGTACAGGCCATAAGTGCTGAATGTGAAAGATCAATGAAAATGCATGGTGCATTTTAAAGATAAGGGCATGTTTCCAAAAGTGCACTGATGGATTTTGGAAGGTTCCTAGCCAGAATACCTAGGGGGTTAGGGTTAAGGAAGGTTCCTATCTTGAATACCTATAGGGGGTTAGGGTTCAGGAAGGTTCCTAGCCAGAATACCTAGGGGGTTAGGGTTAAAATTGTATGCATTACTCGTACTAGCCATACATGTAGTCTAGGTGGTTATTCACATATTTCAAAAGTGTATTATTTCAAACATTCTTGTTATGTTTTATGATAATTATTCTGAAAACATCTGATAATATTTCAGATTTTATATGTTTAATAAATAAAAGAATCAGTCCTTACTCCTCGTGAATATGTTACTACTCGCGAGTACTTTGGAGATAATTGCAGTGGGACGATTAATCGAGTAGTAAAAATACGCGAGTACGATTAGCAATTGCTACTCTGGAATAATTGCATTACTCGCCCAGCAGTCCATGATGCACGCCATGATGCACTCCATGATGCAAGTAATCAGAACACATACTGTACCAACAGTCATTCCTTCCACCCTACATTTTATGGCCAGTTTTTTAATTTAAATTAAGTTAATTTAAGTTTTATAAGGCAGGTCCTTTACTTATTACATGGAGTTTTAATTTCATGATTTTTATTGTAATTTGTAACCTTAATTTGTGTATGCTTGATTGTCTTTTTTATTGACAATCAACTATTGTCTTTTTTATTGACAATCATCTGTTGTCTTTTTTATTGACAATCAACTATTGTCTTTTTATACTGGGAATCGTGGGAGACTAGTGGGTACCACTTAATGGAGCACCCAATTGAAATAAGAAATGAAACAAAAAATGTAAATAAATTTAACTGGAGCCTTAGTAATGAACAAGAAGTTTCAACAAGAAGGAACTTTAGCAGGCTGTATATATATATAAGACGCATTTATAGGGAAGACACAGTATTGGTATAAAGGTATAATGAATAATTTGGTAATTATGTAATCGGATAATTAACAGTGTTGTAGAGTTTGAGTACTAGTACTCAATTACATTTTTCTGTACTCGTACTTGTACTCATGAAAAAGTACTTGACTCGACTATAGAGCTGGAGTACTTAATTACATTTTTCTGTACTTGTACTCATGAAAAAGTACTGCATTAATGGCGGCATGCATTGGTCGGCAAATAAGTCTAGACTTCAGGGACTTTTTGACATTTTTTCCCTAGCTGCTCTTACTTGTCTTTCAGTGGCCCCAAAACTATTTTGTTTGGGGAATATTCCCCTTCCCACCTCTACTATCTGCGTCACCACAGTCTTATGAGTCATATGGCTACCCCCGCCTCCCGCCCCGGTTAGCAGCCCTAGGTATTTTTTTGATGGCCACCTATGATTTTCTGTTTTGACTTCATTTGTCAATCCAAGGGTGTTTTCCTCCTTGGTCATTCAGAGCTGTTGTCTGTCATACCTGCATTTCACCCTGAATGCTTCCTGGGAGCAGTGAACTAACTTGTCAAGGTTGTCTCCTGGTCTAGTAATATTAAGCAGACTCCTTCATTTAGGGGTATCACCACACATAGGCCAGTGATGATGCAGAAGGTGTCGTTGTCACCCAAGGGTTTCCTGATCGGGGCCTATTGGTATCCTCATTGGAAGAACAGGAATTCAATCGGGATAAAAGTATCTCCCAATCGGAATAGTATAGTTGACAGTATCGTCACTTCAGCATTGCTTCAAATGGACAATATCCTCACGATCAACAGGGCTGAAAGTTTGCTCTGATCATGACGATATCGCACCTTTATGATTGTCGCATGTTTTATCACAGACTTAACCAAAGCCCAGCAGAGAACCACTGATGATTTGTTGGTTTCAATCAGGTTAAAAGTATCTCCCAATCAAGATAGTATAGTCGACATTGATGCATGAGCCCTTTAGCTGGGGTGCTAAATCACTAGTACAGGGGACCAAGGGTTAAATAAATTCTCTTCCAAAGGAAGCCACCTCTAGCTGTATATCATTATGAAAACTAGAGCGCCCATTTCCTCGCCCATTTCCTCGCCCGGATCCTTGCACGGTAAAAATTCTGCTAGGGCGCAAAATCACTAGTCTCGGGGACCAAGGGTTGAATAGTATCTTTTCCAAAGGAATCCACTTAGCTCTATTCATAAATACCCACGACAGTTTAAGACCATCTGATTGGACAAAACGTGATCACGTGGGGGTGTATTAACGGCTGGCCAAGACCGGCTGCTTGTGTGGCGATGATAACCAACCAGCAAGTATACGCCAAGTATATGCAAATATCCGCCATGCTGGAATGAACCAATCACGAGTGTAGTAGTTTGTATCGCATCAAGCAGACTCACGGGCCATGTTGGAATATCATCCGTTCTCAAACGTTAGATTTGTCATATTCTTTCTGGCTCTTTTTCAATACAAATGGCACTGGGATATTGATATTTTGAGAAACAAAATCAAGATGGGCAGTTATGAATGGGAATAAATGATTAACCCTAACCCCCTAATGGTTTTGGCCAGAAACCTTAATCCACCAAAATCTAACACCATGCATGGGCTATACAGTACTGAGTCCATCAAAATGCAACACAACCAGCCGTTGGAGTTTGATGGGTTTGTGGTGGTTAGGGTTTACGCAGGTTAAAGACCGAAGGTCATGGCAACGGCCAATAAAGGTCCGAGCCTTTCCCTTAATGAAAACTGTATAGCACACATTTCCTCGCCTGGATCGATGCACAGAGATTTACACTGTAAATCAGTAAAAAAATTCAGGGTTATTTTCCCATACAAATAAACCCCAACAAAATATAACCTTAATACGTTTTGAAATCCGTTGTGTAAAAACAATATTTAAACAGAAAGTGTTGCATTCCATTACATTTGTATCTGATGGAGAGACATGAAAATCCATCACAAATATCTGATTGTTAACTCATCTATATCATGCGGTTGTGGCATTGTCAGCTATATCTTTTGCATGCAGTGTGTGGATATTTAGATTTAAGGAGAAGTTACGTACCATGCAGATTGTGAAATTAACAAATTACTGTCTAAAAACGTATCAATCATCCTGAGAAATAATTTTGTCTGATGTGATTTCATCTCAGAGAAAACAGGAATGTCAAATTTACTAAAAGTTATTCCATACAAAAAAACATTTATTACGTTTTTGTTGTTGTTATTTTCTAAAAAAGAAATGTAAGCAACCTGAGCTTTGTGATAAAACTTTCAGCAGTTAATCTTGAAAACTAGAGGGTTAAAACGAACTATGTGTAATACCAAATACCAATGTTGCACCCTACCCTTTAAATTAGCCTTACGGTCATTTGTGCGGTCAGGTGTGCAGTCAGGTGTGACTCACAACTTCCTCTTACATAGCTTTAGCATGTTACAGGGATAAATGTTTTCATTATGATAGGTACATGTACCTAGCCCTGCTACATGTGTAGTGATCAGGTAGCACCCACACATCTCCAGTCTGTCATGCAACTCAAAAACCACAAGCGCATTGGGAAAGGTCCCTATCCATGAACTGGATGAGGTCATACAATGTGATGCCTAACTTTGATAGTGTTGCCAGCCCCTCAACCAGCTGGCTGGGGTTGGCACAAGGATTTCAGGGAAAATGTCAAGTGGTTGATATACTAAGGCAGAAGGGGGCTGTTGTCACCCAAGGCCTTTATCCTCATTGGGATAATAGGGTTTCCAAATCGGGATAGTATAGTTGACATCAAGCCCTGTAAGTAATATTAAGTCTCCAACACTTTTGTTTTAGAGAAAAGTTTAATGACTATATTGGACATTTCAAAAATGCAGTTTATCGGTTGAAATCAAGTGGCCTGCAACTCACGAGCAGATACAGGTCCTTCAAAGGGAGGGGAATCACATTGCCACAAAAGAGTATGGTAAATTACATTAACCCTTACCCCCTACATTAACTGGCTAGATACCCTGCTCAATGAAACAACATCCATCAGTAGTCCAAGTGTGAAGCTGCCCTAACCCCTATCAATAACTGGCTAGACACCCTGCTCAATGAAGCCTGCTGATGAGTGCAACAAGATCCATCAGCAACAACAAAAGACATCTTGTTCTCAGCTCACTTCCAACAAGATCCAAAAGAATTCTACATTTGATACCTTCTGTTGCGTTCAGCATGTGGTTTTTTAGAGTTAATGCCACCCAGTTGATCACATTGTCTTGTTGTTTTCATATCTGTTTCGATGCAGGTCCCAGGTCTATTGGTTTAGCAGGACAAGAGGCTGAGGCAGAGCAGACGATTGGAGAGAGTGAAACTGACCTCCAATTCCTACCAAGCATAGATTACTGTGAGTGTTTACTGGTGTGGCCAGGGCTCGATTTCATAGAGCTGCTAAATGCAGAACATACTGCTTAGCAAATTTATCTGCTAAGCAGAATTACGCTAAGAACCAGCCGGAAGCAGTATGCATTACATGACAATTTGGCTGGTAACTGGTTTTTGCTAAGCGTAACTTTTCTCTGCTCAGCATCTTTTTGTGCTTAGCAGCTCTATGTAATTGGCCCCAGGGCAGTTTTGCTGTCGTTGTCTGTCCGTGCCATATCTCGAAAACTAAATAGCCAGCCCCTGAAACTTCATAATTTGGTCAACTATTGGTGAGCCATTGGTGAGCCATATGAGGTAAGCCATTGGCGAGCCATTGACGAGTCATATGAGGTGAGCCATGAGGTGAGCCATATGAGGTGAGTCATCGGTGAGCAATATGAGGTGAGCCATATGAGGTGAGCCATTGGTGAGCCATATGAGGTGAGCCATATGAGGTGAGCCATATGAGGTGAGCCATATGAGGTGAGCCATATGAGGTGAGCCATATGAGGTGAGCCATATGAGGTGAGCCATCGGTGAGCCGTATGAGGTGAGCCATGTGAGGTGAGCCATGTGAGGTGAGCCATGTGAGGTGAGCCATGTGAGGTGAGCCATGTGAGGTGAGCCATGTGAGGTGAGCCATGTGAGGTGAGCCATGTGAGGTGAGCCGTTGGTGAGCCATATGAAGTGAGCTGTTGGTGAGCCATATGAGGTGAGCCATATGAGGTGAGCCATATGAGGTGAGCCATATGAGGTGAGCCATATGAGGTGAGCCATATGAGGTGAGCCATCGGTGAGCCATATGAGGTGAGCCATCGGTGAGCCGTATGAGGTGAGCCGTATGAGGTGAGCCATATGAGGTGAGCCATATGAGGTGAGCCATATGAGGTGAGCCATATGAGGTGAGCCATCGGTGAGCCATATGAGGTGAGCCATCGGTGAGCCATATGAGGTGAGCCATATGAGGTGAGCCATATGAGGTGAGCCATATGAGGTGAGCCATATGAGGTGAGCCATTGGTTAGCCATTGGTTAGCCATTGGTTAGCCATTTGCGAGCCATCGGCAAGCCATCTATGAGCCATAGCCATTCAAATGTTTGAATCTGTTTGGTATGAGCCTAACTACAATTGCCTCATCTCCTGCTTGCATCTTTGCTAACTTTATTTCAGAAGGAGGGAAGGGCAACTCCCACAAAATTTAAATTGATGGTTTTTCTGTGTTCATATTACTTCATTTTGCCCATGAGTGATAATGTATGTGCCCCTCCCTTAGCTCTGCTACAAAGAGGAATATTGTGCACATTTATTTATTAAATTTTTTTTTAAGCAAAGACAGTTTGTGGTAACACCATGTAAAAATTCTCTTTTGAGTAGTAAATAGTTCTGAAAAGAACCGGTTGGTTACAATTTGACGTTTGCCGGACTCTGGGAGATGCTGCTGCTTAAGTAGACTGCTGGGGGGATTGCCGCAAAGACTTGGATGCAAGGGGATTAGTACAGTGCGTTGTTGTGTGCAGGTCGCAACTGGTGGAGTATGTTTGTGAATTTACCGACAGACACTTATTTTGCCAACAAGTGGGGGGGGGGGGCGGCCGTCCGTGCCCCTGCCCCTGCCCCAGCCCCGCTGTCCTCCCTTAGGCTACGCCACTGTCCTTTTCGCTATACAAAGCTACAAGTTTTATTAGTTCGTTTCACTTTAAAAAAATAAAACAGTTACTGGTGGATCCGCTATGTAGGTGGTGTCTTATTACCAAATTTGAAATGACGTACCATTGCTGCCACAAGTTTCCTGTTTTTGTAAGGAAGCAATGGCAACAAATCCGTTCATTTTATAATTTCCTTTAAAAAAAATTGATGGGCTTGTCTTTCCTGACAGTGTTTTGGAACATTTGGCATATTCTCAGTTTCCGAATTATACCGGAACTGGGTGGATGTGTGGAGTGAGGGTCATTGCGAGGCATCACGTAAACATGTTTAGATCATCAAAACAAAATACCCACTATGTACAAATACTGTTAACGGCACTTGATGTGGTACATAAATTCTGATGATCACGTTTGTACTGTACGTGCAGCACATCGTAATGGAGCAAGGGTTTCACCAAATATGTCATAAGATTGATTTTATTCACCCACAAAACATATACTGCAACACCACATAAACCCTTGAAAGGCTGACCCGGCGGTGTTAATGGTGGATCCATAGAAACAGTTGTCATGTGTAGTGTTTTCTTATTGGGCAGTCTGTTTGATTGACAGACTGGACCAGTGTAGTTTGACCTCACCTTGGTGAGGTCATTGACCTTCACCATACTGTAGCCGTCTTTGTCTGGTTCCCTGTGTGCAGACACTTTTTCAATACATTTGTACATCTATAAAGGGGCCCGCCTATTTTCCTTCCAGCCTCGGTTTGTTCACATGGATTGATAAATATTAAGTGTGTTGATGTTTGCATGGGTTCTTCCCTGATTGTGAATTTAAATACATATATGTAATTGAATGATGGCTCTTAGTCATTGGTTTTTTTATTTTTTTATTTTTTTATTTAAAACAATTTTTTTTTTTGGGGGGGGGTCAAAAATCAAGTTGAAAAGTAGGTTAACTGATTAAGCAAATATTATTTCTATATTTTATTGGTCAGCTGGGCCTGGGTTTGTGGGGTTGCCTCTTCTGTGGATGGTAGCTTGAGTGATTGATTGTTGATTAACAAATTAGTTGATCAAAGTTGTCATAAACGTACAGTCATAGTTGATTTTCTGGGTTCTCCCTATGGTGGTTACATGTAACCTCTAGATCAAAACTAGGTGAACTATTGCCAACTGTCATGTGTGCCAGTCTACAATGCTGGTCAGTAGCCAGGTGGTTGGTTTGCACTTCTACGGATTGATTGATTGATTGATTGATTGATTGATTGTCGACAGCTTATGTGTAGTTTCAGAAGCTACTATATTAGAATCAGGTGAACTATCAACAACATTGACACATTTATTGGTCAGCTGACAGGTGGACCAGTAGACTTCTTCCTCATTCGTTCATTTCACTGATTAATTGTTGATAGACATTTTAACTTAGTTAATCAGGAGTTGTCATAAAGCGGAACCAGTCATAGCTGTATTCATCCGGTTTTCAGTTGCATTGGAGCCTGAAGGTCCGACAGAACTATTGCCAACTATTGATGAATGTATGGGTCAGCTGCTAGTTTTCCTTGGGTGGGCTTCTTTCTTGGTTGGTTTCTGTGATTGATAACATATGATCAAACGTTGTCATAATCATACAGTCATAGTTGAATTCCTGGGTTCTGTCAGGGACGGGCAAGCTTATAACTTGAGGTTCAAGGTCAGAATCATATGACCATGACATCAGACTTGCATTCGAGTCCTCAAAACTCACATACATGTATGAGTCCTCATGTGTCAAGTCTGAGTCTCGAGTCATAAAGATTCAAATTAGAGAGTCGAATTCCTGGGTATTGTCAGGGATGGGCAAGCTTATAACTTGAGGTTCAAGGTCAGAATCGTATGACCAATACATCAGACTTGCATTAGAGTCTTCATAACTCAAGCACGAGTCTGAGTCTCGAGTCGTGAAGATCGAGTGCAAGGCACAAAGGCCACATCTGAGGTTGAGTCACAAGTCCTTTTAAATGTTTTACTTTTGCAAGAAAACTAACTATCGAATTCAGGCGACCAGTATTTGTGTTTTTTTCATCTGCGGCCATCCTCCTCCAATTATGATTTCATGTAATGTGTATGGTAATTTCTTTCTTATAACTATCAATAATTAAGAAATTGTTTTAATTTTTGTTTTTGTTTCAGGGCTAGAATGGTAGAAGCCACTGTGAAAAATACCACCCTAATCATTTAATCAACTATATAATAAAGACATCCTGACTATATCATGGAGGAAGTTTTCCTTCCTCCATGGCAATGTATAGAGAATGAAATGTATACAAAAAGCTGTAACTTTTAAACGTCAGTTATCATGGAATTGTCCTATATAATAATAATAATAATAATAATAATAATAATAATAATAATAATAATAATAATAATAATAATAATAATAATAATAATAATAATAATAATAATAATAATAATAATAATAATAATAATAATAATAATAATATTAATAATAATAATAATAATAATCATAATAACAAAAACAAAAACAAAAATAATAATAATAATAATAATAATAATAATAATAATAATAATAATAATAATAATAATAATAATAATAATAATAATAATAATAATAATAATAATAATAATAATAATAATAATAATAATAATAATAATAATAATAATAATAATAATAATAATAATAATAATAATAATAATAATGTGGACTTATATAGCGCACGTATCCACCAAACTGGTGCTCAAGTCGCATTATATTATTACCCCTGCTCATCAGGCTCATAAATCATTCCTGAAACCATCTCAGCTCCCTGGGGAGTATACAGCTCAATTGCTGCCATTACAGCGCATATAGGGCTAATCAAACACAACAACCAACTCTGCCCTCACAGGTACTCATTTACCCCTGGGTGGAGAGAAGCAATTATGGTAAAGTGTCTTGCTCAAGGACACTAGCACCATGGTCGTGGCTGGGATTCGAACCCACATTCTGACGACTCAGCCATCAGAATACAAATCCGATGCACTAAACCGCTCGACCATGGCACTCCATTCGACCAATTATGGCACTCCATATAGGTCAATGTTATGGAAACATTAATTTGTCATTGTGGTTTCTTCCTTGGTTGTTAATTTGATTGATTGTTGATTGATTGTCAGGCCTCGAACTTCGTGTTCAAAAGGGCACGGCAATAATTGCCAAGCTTTTTCTCAAATTTGAAGGGCATCACGGCAATTTTGTAAATTTCGAAAGGGCACCACGGCATTTTTTTTGAATTTGGGGGGCACCGCGGCAAAAACAAAATTAACAAGTTAGACAGGTGAGAAACTAAGACAAAGGTAGATGCATTAGTAAAATGGCAAACAACAAAGATTAAAGGTAACTTTGTACTTACGCGTCGCTAATTGATTATTCAACACTGTCAATGTCATATTATGCGTACATGTTTGAGAAAATTACGCATATGAATAGGCCAACTTCTACTGTATGCGGGTACCAATGAGCGTTCATTTCAACACACTGTCACATGGACACCAACGTTTGCAAACAATTTCGAGTGGAGCGAGTTGTGCGCCGCCAACGCGTTAGCAACCGATGGCGACGGCTTTCTGCTGCTGATGAGGTGTTCGCCTAAGCTTACGTCGTGCGCATCACCGCGCCGCAGCCATTTTAACTCACACGCCAATTCCGTTGGCCATGCGCGCCAACGCTTGGCGAACGTTACTCACCGTTTGCGTGAATGGAACGCAGCCGGCCCTGGACAGGTAAAAAAAATTCGTCTGATTGTGTCATTCGAACTTGAAGGAGTATTTTGGACGTTGATGATGCATGTTCACAATACTAAAGGGCACCGACGGCAGTCAAATAAAAAGGGCACGGCAATTTATTGCCGTGAAATGTCGGTGATTTCGAGGGCATCGCGGCAAAGGCACAGGGCACCGACGGCAATTGCCGTCGGTGCCGTCGGTAATTTCGAGCCCTGGATTGTTGATTGATTGTTGATTGATTGATAGTATTTTACAGGTTGTAATTTGCAGTTGAGAAACAAGGTTTAAAAGCAAAGAGCCATTGCCAAAGTTTATTTTCTATGCTTGGGTGGATTGGCTTGATTTTATGTAAGTTGTTCAGAAGTTGTCCGAAATAAAAGTCCTAGTTGTGCCCCAGGATTTTCAGTGGTCGTGGCCTCATGGTAGTGGTCATTGTACAAGATCAGAAGGAGATAAAGCCAATTACCAGTAGGGCTCAAAACTGACAGTGATCTCCTGGACTTGATTGCAGTGAAAAAAAAACCACAATAATCTCGTGAACACTCACACCACACTGAACCAGTAGTCCAGTGACATTTCCCCCTTTAGTGTATCTATCTATCGAAGTGCCGTGTCTTGAACGTTGGCTATTATTTTGTGCCATGAAGATCTATCCTCCATCATTTGTGTCAGTTGACCGGCTGTCCACTGTCTTCCTAAGTCTTCCAAGGTTCGGTCCAGAAATATTTGGTGTTGTCTTCCTCTAGCTCTCTTTCCATTAATCTTTCCAGTCATCACCAGATGTTCTATTGCTTTACGTCTTGAAATATGTCCGAAGAAGCTCAACTGCCTACCCTTGATCTCTTTCATTAATTGCCTTGATGTATTCACTCTTCTCAATACTTCTTCGTTCGTTATTCTAGTTGTCCACGGTATTCTCAGCATTCTCCTAAGTAGCCACATCTCCATGGCCTCTAGTTTGACATGCATTGTCTACTGATGGTCCAGCTTTCACAACCATAAAGCAAAGTTGACCATACATAACATCTTGCCGTTCTTAATCTAGTTTGTATATTAACCTTCCTACAATCAGTGCAATTTTTGAAACAACCCATTCAGGCCACTCCAAGCCATTAGCTGTTGCCAGTGGCCTCCGATGGTTACCCTTCTGTGCACTCCACTGAGATTGCAGGGTAAGGTGGTCTCCCATCGATACATTGCAGGCCATACTAATATGTTCAAACATTTACAGTGGCCTTGGGTAGCACACAGTTGATTTTGTAAGATTACTTGGAAAGGACAGCAGGCTTGTACATGTATGTACTGAAGGTTGCTCAAGAGCAGAATTTTGTGGATCGGAGTGGCCTCCATGTGTAGGAGGGTTTTAACATATGTAGTTATTTGTCAGTAGGTTTTGAAGTTTAGTATAGGCTCTTGTAGCTATGGCGATTCTTCTTTCAATTTCGTTTTTAAAATGTTGCTACCAAGGTAAGTAACTTGATTAACCTGTTTTATAATCTGGTTATTTATGGTTATAGTGCAATGTGTATGCGTAGCTTAAAAGGAACAATACCGTCACGATCAACAGGACATGAAATCGGAGTGCTAGTTTTAGATTAACTCAGTGACTGAAAATAAATACCCCCACATGATAAGGTCATATTACCAGTTGCTGCTACATAAATTTTCAGTCACTGTGTTCATCTTGAACAACATGTAGGACATAATATTAGCCAGAGGGGTGTCTGGGCATCTTTTGGACACCCTGTTTCAATTTTTGGACACCCTGTTTCAATTTTTGGACACCCTGTTTCAATTTTTGGACACAGTATTTCATTTGTCATTTACATGTATTGTTAAGTGAACAATTTGGACACCCTGTTTTGATGGACACCCTGTTTCTAAATCTTGGCTAATACCTTGATGTAGGACACCGATTCCATGCCCTGTTGAAAGTCTGCTCCGATCGTGACGATCGTGACGAAGGTCAACTTGTCCGCATCAATGGTAAATGGACAAGTTGTGGGTCACGGTATCTGTGGGTCACGGTATTGGCAAGATTCTAACATACATTTTACTAAAGGGTGTTGTTCACAGCTTAAAAGTGACTCAATATTTGTAATCAGGTCTGATTTATAATGCCTTGCTAACTTTTAAAGCTTTAAATCTTGTAGAATGGTTGGCAGCAGCTCCAATTACATAAAAGTCTTATTAACTGATCATTCAATTCCCAGAGCTCAAATCCCCACGGTTCTGTTTTGGTGAATCACAGGACAAGGGTGTTTATTGAATTTGCAAATTTTGGAAATTTATTATTTTTTCTGTTAACGATACCAACTTTTCGTGTTAAAAATAAATGAACTGGACTGCCATATTTTTTTAGTTTTTTTTTATAATCACTCGGCTAAAATATCAAAAAAGAATTATTTTCCAGTACATGTATCTCTGGATTCTTACAGTTCTTACTATTGATGAATCTGATAGGTTATACTTTTTATACCATTACATTGGCGGATCCAGGGGGGTGGTTAAGGGGCTGTAGCCCCCCTAAAATCGTTTAAAAAAAATAAAAAAATAAAAAACCAGAATCTGATACAAACGGTAAGGTATTCCCCCTCATGTTTCCCCTCATTTCCCTCATTGTTTTTCTCTCCCTTTGATTATTTCATTGTAATTTTTGTAGTACTGAAAAATAATTCTTGATTCTCAGCCCCCCTAAAAAATATTCTGGATCCGCCCATGCATTAGGCAGACTCGTCTTTGAGTCTTCAAAGGCTTGGTTTGATGGGCATGTTTGCTTTTAATACAAAGTTTTTGGTATCTTGTATTTTGGGCCTTAATGCACGTGTCCATCTTTATGAAACACACAACGTGCATTTCAACATGATCTTTGAATGGTTTCTTTAGTGAAGCAATTGGGAAAAAACAAAGAAAAAGTAAAGAAATAGATTTTAAGATATCAAAGATGGTTTATGACATCATCAGTGTCTCGTGAACACGCCCCTTGGTCTGTGGTGCCGCGAGGTTTGAACAAAGTTGCCAGAGACTTCTTAACCCACAAATACAACTTGACCTGAACGTTGATAGGTTACCTAGCCTGCACAGACATTGTTGAACCAGTTTCCAGGAAAGGATTCTTTCACCGGTCCTCCATCTAGCTGTTGTGTGTCTAAACACTGGGAAAGGACAACTAGGAACCATGGAGATGTTTTATTGGTTGACTGCCGTTGTCATTCGAGCGCAATGTAATTGAGCATACCTATGGTTTGGTCATGAGTCAACCATTATTAACCTCCAAAACTTGCCCCACATTGTGAAAAATCTTGTTGCTTCCATTGCATCTGCAAGAAGGTGATGTGACAAATTTCGACGAATTTTACGTCAAATATGTCATCGGCAAAGGAAATTGAGATGCCATGCTTCGTGTTTCAGCCATCAACAGAAGCATGGAATCCAGCCTCCTTCAGCCCGGCATGCAATCCCTTGTGGACTCCCATCCAGTCCTCTGGAGATGTTTTCACTGGCATTGTCAATGATGGTTGAAATGAAGAAAATGACTGATACACATCAGTACCCCTCAATGCAGTAATGTGCATTTCCTGTTGCCTTCGTCAAACTTGTTGAGACCACACATGTACACACTGTGAAAGATTGTATCGTGCAGAGACGAAGCACGTAGGCAAGGAGTTCTGCAATTGACTTATAATGACAGTATTGGACCAAGATAAAGCATGTAGACAGGGGGGAATATCTGCTCTCCGCTCCCCCCTCCCCCTCCCCCTCCCCCCTACCCCCTACCCCCTCAAGTCTGTTACTCTTGCCACAAATAAATATGAAATTATGAAACTTTCTTGTGGGGCAATTTCTTCTTTTGCTAAATTACAGGGATTTCTGTTCCCTCTGAAATCGAAAGTGTCTTCTTGAAATTATTTACCGTTTATTTACTGGTGACAAATCCTTGGTGTCCCAGAAATAATAGCAACAATGATAGCATTGTTATAAGTTGCCTACAATGTTGATTTACAAATTCCGTTTGGAAATATTTCACTAAAGTACATGTACATGAGTGTGTACATGCGAAAAACGTTAGGAATAAAGGAAACATTTATTTAAATATTAAGCAACATACACTATCAATTTTCACCTGTCTGGCCATTTTCAGACACCAAACACATGCGTGTAATTGGTTGACAGCTGACTTGTATAAAAATTCATCGGATCCAGAAATCTATTTCTTAACGCAAACCATTCCTGAGACACCCCTGACAAAAATCGAAAGCACACGTTTTGGTGGAAGAGCACCTTCCTGGGAAGCTCATTCCACAAATCTGTACTTTTCCCCCCAACATTTGCTGTCTTTTTCTTGGAGATCATATAATCGTTCAAAATCCAACGCTTCCAGTTTTCCGAAACTGCCCTTTTCTGTTTTTTTTTAGATTTGGTTCCAAAAGACACTACACTTTTCTTTTCTGGTCCCAAATAAACTAGACTATTCTTTTCTGTTTATGATTTGGTCCCAAAAGCAGTTTGTTTGCTAACTAGCTTGTCAGACCACTCTAGAACCAGACTTGAACTTAACTACGTACTTTTATCCTATATCCTTTTTTAAAAGTACACATAATATAGTCTTACAGAACACCTCCCTCATCCGACAATAAAGCTAAGGGCAATTTTCTGATGCAAACAACTGTTGCACTAACGTGTCTGTGATCTCTGTGCACCATTATTTACAGTGAAATAGGTGTGTTGCACTAACGTGTCTGTGACAATGTGATCTCTGTGCGCCACTATTTACAGTGAAATAGGTGTGTTGCACTAACGTGTCTGTGACAATGTGATCTCAGTGCGCCATTATTTACAGTGAAATAGGTGTGTTGCACTAACGTGTCTGTGACAATGTGATCTCTGTGCGCCACTATTTACAGTGAAATAGGTGTGTTGCACTAACGTGTCTGTGACAATGTGATCTCTGTGCGCCACTATTTACAGTGAAATAGGTGTGTTGCACTAACGTGTCTGTGACAATGTGATCTCTGTGCGCCACTATTTACAGTGAAATAGATGTGTTTCCTTCTTACATACCGTCTAGGATATCTTGTATTTTGGGACTTTATTCATGTGTGCAACTCCTCAAACCTTGATTTGTCCAAGTCTAGATTCTATGTTTTTTTAATTATTAATCCTATAGTCCTCATGATCAGTGTTGAGTCCGAGTCCAAGTCAAGAGTCACATACAAGTTACAGTTGGGAGTTTCACCTCCAACATCTGTTAGGCATCTCATAGATGGTTTAAATAATTTGCTAATGTCACAGGGATGAGATTCTTCCGACTTTTGTCGGAAATCCGACCTTACGATTTTGAAAATCCGACTTAAAATTTCAGTTTCGACTTTACGCCTTGGCCGGTTTATTTTTAGAAATCTGACTTCCATTTTTTAAAATAATTTACACCAAAGTGTAATTTGTTAATAAATAGTTAAATAAAGAGCTGAATTTGATTTAAAACAATTATATTTTCTGCTTACTTGTCATTTCATATGTCCGTGTTTTTAATCGAAGTTCTGTTTTTTAACGCAAACGTCCACCAGAGGCGAGAAATAACTACTGTACATGTACTACATGTACATTTAATGCGTGCTTTCTGTGTTATATACATTTGCTAAATTGTCGGGCCCTGCGGCCAATGTTGTTTTGTGCTGGCTCGCATTCAATTTCAGACCTTTTCATTTTCGTAGAATCTCAGCAAGTATTAGTTTGTCATAATTCTGTCAGTTTTTGTTAATGATTATCATGTAGTATATTTAACATGTGCATTTTCTTTCTGGTTTAGATAATTTGTTCATCTCTGCAAGTAATAGTTTGTCATCATTCTGTCAGATTTTGTTAACGATTGTCATCTGATATGATTAACATGTAATATATCATTTCTTTGATATTGGCCATTTACTCATCATCATAAATGCAGATGACGCTTTGTTACTTGTATTACAGATAACAGTTAATTGCACTCTTGACACAGTTTGATTTATTGACTGCTTTCCGCTTGCATCATGTTTAAACTGGGGGGTGGATTGAGGGTTGGGAAAATGGTGGGGGGGGGGGTCAAGGGGGATGATGGGTGGCGTGGCACCCTGGCAAATATGAGGGCACAACAAAAGTATGGGCCATTACAAGGCCAGGCATGATATTCTTTTGTAGGAAATCCTACCTTTTGATTTTGAAAATCCTACCATGAAACCAGGTTCCAACTAACTTCAGACCATGGAAACTTTCAATGATACATCATTGTATTGTAAATACCAAGATAAAAAAAACAGTTTCCTTGCTATACATGGCTATAGAGGTAAACCGCTGTAGGCTAGTATATGCCTAATGATAATGGCAAACAATTTTTCCTATATTTTCATTTTCTCACAATATCATCCCTGTAGGCGATACAAATCCCCACCCCTTCCCCCTACAGGATCCACCAATTGTCTTGACATCGCCCTGTATCTAGACTTAAGATTATCTCTCCTGTCCAAATGTACAGCCTTGGAGGTATGCAAACGACGCATCCTTGCTATGAATCTCCCAAGTATTCCTGAGCACTTCACTGAGGCAGAGAGGACCATCTTCTTCTCCTCCTTGATCCCATTCGACTCTGTCTGCATGGTAAGACATTTATTGCATCTAATCCTACGTTGACATCTCAGAGGGGCTGATGAATATGCCGAAAAATTATGCAAAAATTAAAATAAAAAAACCAAAAAAAAGGAAATGTATTTTAAAAACATATTTACAATTTAAACGTAGGTGAAATAAAAAATGGATACCCTGTTAAATGCATCACAGTTTTATATAAATCCTAATGCAAGTGCCCTTTAATAATAATAGGCAGTGCTAATTTGTTGATCTGAGATGGATCAATCCCAGATCATCTTTTCAGACAGTGCTATTATTTTTTTCCCCCTTTCTGAACAATCATCCTCCCTTGCCTAGAGGTCCTAATTAACTGTCTTCTGTTTTTAATAACAAAGCTGACACTTTCCAGACTGCGTTTATAAGCGCTTAGCCGGTGATGGTACATTCAGTTTGCCCTCTGGTCGTGCACAGAGTTTCCTTAAAAAAGTGCCGGCCAACCTGTACTTATTAATTGAGGGGATGAATGGGTGATAAATATATGGACAGGTTCATGGAGGGTGTGGTGAGTGGATATTTGGCAGAGTTGAAGGCAAGTTCCAGTGACTCGGTCATAACAAATTTACAATTCACAAGAATTATTTTTCAACCATTTGTGTAACACTGGCTAATCACACTTACATTTTCCATCCGCACTTCGGTTAGAGCCGCAATACACCATTGGTTATCTTGAAAAACATATTGTTCATGATATCGTTTCGGTTTGCGGTAGCACCCTGTGTTTATCTCAACTGTTGCTTAGTGAGGTACAGGTTCCACTTGTATCTCAACTGTCGCTGTTAAGTGAGATTATGGTTCAGGGAGAACCAATATCGGGCAACTGTGGAGTGTCGTGGCCGAGCGGTCTAGCTTACTGGACTCAAGTTCTGGTGTTAGCAGCAGAATGTGGGTTCGAATCCCGGCCGTGACACTTGTGTCCTTGAGCAAGACACTTAACCATAATTGCTTCTCTCCACCCAGGGGTTAAATGGGTACCTGTGAGGGCAGAGTTGGTTGATTAGCTCTATATGCGCTGTAATGGCAGCAATTATTATTATTATTATTATTATTATTATTATTATTATTATTATTATTATTATTATTATTATTATTATTATTATTATTATTATTATTATTATTATTATTATTATTATTATTATTATTATTATTATTATTATTATTATTATTATTATTATTATTATTATTATTATTATTATTATTATTATTATTATTATTATTATTATTATTATTATTATTATTATTATTATTATTATTATTATTATTATTATTATTATTATTATTATTATTATTATTATTATTATTATTATTATTATTATTATTATTATTATTATTATTATTATTATTATTATTATTATTATTATTATTATTATTATTATTATTATTATGCGTTAGCACAGCATGAAAAGAAAGATCATGTTTTCCTTTCTGCTGGTTACACCTCGAGTCAAGCTACGTCCCGTAGCCTTAGATCTCGAGTGTCTTTCGCAGAATCCTTGCTGTCCCTAAAAGTGCCGCCTTCTGTAGTAATTCTACTCTAACAGATGCTCCTATCTCCTTGAGATGTTTCTCCAACGCCTTCGGGATTGTACCCAGTGCTCCCACATTATTATTATTATTATTATTATTATTATTATTATTAACTCGTTTGTCAACTATCGCTTAGTGAGAATGTGTTTCAGGGAGAACCATGGGGTCTCCTCTGGGTCTTCTCTAAGACCCCATGGTTCTCCATGAACCAAAATCTCACTTTAGCGACAGTTGAGATACGAGTTGCCCGACAAGGTTGAACCTGTTACCTTACTTACATGTGGCAATAGTTGAGATAAACATGTGGTGTTACCGCAAAACCGAAACGTTATCAGTACTCCACCATGCAAAGACTTAAATCATATAATGTTTATAGTGATGTTTCAAAGAGTGAATGATGGTATCAAACATCCATTGAAATATTTCTGTCTCAGGTGCTGTCGTTTTAGTCAAATTAGTGAAATATGAATGCTGATTATCCGAAGACAGAAATTACACGTTGGAAGAAATTTTCACATTTTTGGTATTTTCTCGTTAATGGTACAGTGGAATAAGCTGAAACTTTCACAGATTGTTTTTTTTTTTTATACTGTGATCAGGCCTGTGATTTCTCAGGATTTTTCCTGATTTCAGGATTTTTAACAGCTAAGGAATGACTCAGCCTGTTTGGTAAACATTTCTAGCTAGATTGGGATTTGAAGCTTTGCATGGTGGATTGGAGAAGAAAGATTACGGGTTAACACCCAGGCCTGTGATTTCTCAGGATTTTTCCTGATTTCAGGATTTTTATTTTTACAAATTTCCCTTTGCTTCAAAATGTTCTTGAAAGAAGAGAAGTAGTCACCAAGGAAAGAAAGAAGTAGTCTGTATCGTGTCCAAACATCTAGTTTCTTGTTTGTGGGGATGTGGAGAGTCTGTAAATCCTCCGGGGGGGCTCTGTCCTCTAGACCAAAAGGAGGCTTAATTTAACCAGAGTTTCAAAAGTCTCCCATTTACTGAACTGTCTTCCCCCCTTGACAATAAAGAAAGCTGGAAAACATAAATTCCATGTTTTTTTTTAGGAGTTTCTTAAACATCACATTTTGAAAATCCAAGTACCGCCACAATATTTCCAAGTGCCTAATGTTGCACGAAGAGATCATTAAGTGAAAGAATGTCTTGGAAGCAGCCAGGAAAAGGAAGCCAGACCGGCTGTGTTGAGCCTCGTCCGTTGTGACGCCACAGTAATGTTCAGCTGTTTCTTGTAAATTGCTTAAGTCATTGATAAACAAAAATAAAATGTACAATTTTTATTATTAAAAAAAATAAATAAAAAAATAAAATTCTCAGAGCCACTTTACATGATAACTCCAGATCCCGGGTCAAGGTATCATTGAAACTTCTTACTAATAAGGGAGTATACAGCTCTTACATGTGTCTGTGCAACCACTTAGCCACAATAAACTATTGCTGTTAAAACAAAACCTTTTCAAGCCTTTTTAAAGAACATACATGTATGTTGCTTGCTGTGATGTGACAGTAGAACTCCTCCTCCTACTATATCTGCACTTTAGTGGGAAGTAGCTAAAGAGGCCAAAATCAGTCAACTGCCTGTTTTGACTGTTGACCCAAATGTGCACACAGGGGCATTTTTGACTGGTTTTTACTGTCGTTTTGACCACCCTGAATAATACCAGACAATGCTTTTACCAGTCAAAAACGGTTGACTCATTTTTACCTGTAAATGTACTTACTACACGTAAGGTTTGACAGTGTTTGACTTTTATTAAGTGCACTAGAGTCTAAGTCTACATTATGAAATATAGATATACCTTGGAGAGTATATCAACAATTTGACTGATTTTGACCCTTGTAGTAGCAGGAGGGTTAAAGGCTTTTTTTTCAAAATTAATTTGCACTTTTTTAAAAGTCAGTTGGATTCTTTCTGAAATAGGCAGATGTACTTGACAAACTTGATTTTTATTTGAATGCATTGTGCTGAGCTATAAATGGCCACTGTCTGCACGCATTTATGCTATCAAGGTGAACAACTGCCGTCTCTCTTCTTTGATTTTTTTTTTTTGAGGAGAGAGATTAGTTGATTCTATCAGCTGCTTGGGAACTTCTAATCAGTAAATTTTTTTTGTTCCTGGCAAGCTCTTTCATACCGGGGCAGATAAACTCTGGTTACATTAGGAGCTATGATGGGTGAGCAGTCGGGGTATTGGGGGCCGTGAGTCATGCTACGTGTGCCACAGTGATGATTTGAACAGGATGCTGCCTTGTTACGAGAACATGCAAGCCATTAATTGAATGCACACAGACCGCACATTTGTCTTTGTGACATCTGTGGGAAAAAAAAGAAAAAAAGATAGCAGTATGGCTCCTGGTCTAGCTAAAGGTTCAGAATTTCTAGAGCATTCTGCAAAGATGAATCTTAGTTCCGAAGCAATAAATAACGATAAACCAATCCCAGACCAATCATTGGTCCCATACCAATAGCTAGATCTCCATTCGAAGGATCCGTAGAGTAAGGTCTCTTTAGGGAATAACTGTGACCCGTGTAGACATAGAATCATGTTCAGAGAAAGCCGTGCCGATTAGTCTTCATAATCGAGTATGAAGGGGGATATTACCCTGATAGAATCCCCTTCCTCGCCAATGTTAATTGACCCCCCCCTTCCCTGCCAAGGTTAATTCACATTTCTAAGAAAGAACATTGAAGTGCTTCCAAAGTTTACCCCGAAATCCTGTTCCCAAAAGTGCCTCCACGCGAACCAAAAAGTCCTACTTGTGGCCAATATCATACTTGTGCCAATATAGTCAGTTGAGCAATGTGTTTTGTATTAGTGGCTGATGTCTGGATGTTCCAAATTCACCAAATGTTTTGAAATGAACTTTTGTTCTAAAATTTTTTGTGGTATCTCGAGAATTTGTTTTGCTCAATTGCGAAAGAAAACAGCCGACAAATTTCTGTAATATTTGTGATGGTCAACATTTGTGTCCATATAAAATACATGTACTTCACACAGGGGAAGCAGACTGCCAGTTTGAAAAGTTAAGGAATCTTTTCTCAGAAACGTGTGAAACGAATTGAGCTGAATCGGTCACAAGTTGGTTCTGTAATTCAGTGTGCTATTAATTCAGTGTGAATGCATTTATAAGAGTGAATGCATATTTAGAGACTTTTGACGTAACACAGGGGTCTCTGTGTTTTCCCCTCCCCCACCCCAAGTAGTAAAACCAATGGTGGTTGGCTCATGTATAAAAAGCACTGTTTGACATCACACATACAGGTCAAACCCAGGTCAAACTTGAAAAACGTAAAAAAAAAAAGAAGTTATGCATGCTCCGTGTTGTGTAGAGAACTTACGCACTGTTTCCGTGCGTCTGCTAATGCATACGTGTAGTTGGACTGTTGACGCGCTGTAAGGATACAATGTACACGTGTATATAAGCATGTGCGATACGTGAGGTTCATCTTAGTATTGGCGGCAGGCATGTAGATTGGAATGCATCCGTGAACAATCGTGTGTATACATGTATTAGGCCTATGATTTTTCAGGATTTTTCCTGATTTTAGGATTTTTTCCAAATCTCCCTTTGCCTCAGAATGTTCTTGAAAGAAGAGAAGTAACCACCAAGGAAAGAAAGAAGTAGCCTGTATTGTGTCCAAACCTTAAGTTTGTTGTTTGTGGAGAGTCTGTTGTTTGTGGAGATGTGGAGAGTCTGTAAATCCTCCAAAAATTAAACATCCAGGTTTTGTCCTCTAGACCAAACGGAGATCCAGACTCGCTACCCATTTTTCAGGATTTTTTTTAAAACTTTTGTCATATCACATCCCTGAGTATATACATGTATATGTACTGTGAGGGCAGAGTTGGTTGGTTAGCCCTATATGCGCTGTAATGGCAGCAATTGAGCTGTATACTCCCCAGGGAGCTGAGATGGTTTCAGGAATGATTTATGAGCCTTATGAGCAGGGGTAATAATATGCGCCTTGAGCACCACTCAGTTGGTGGATACATTGTACGTGCGCTATATAAGTCCACACATTATTATTTATTATTATTATTACTTGTGCATTTAAGGTCTTACACCCACTTATTCTATTCTTGTAGACCGTTTTTTGTTTCTTTCATTTCTGCTGATAAATGACAAACCAGTATAAATTCCTACCCCCAAGATTTTACGCTTCCGATGGTTGTACTATTTTATTTTGTTGGTACATGACCTCAATTTGGATTTCCTGGTTACACCATTTTCACCTCGTCATACCTCGGGCATTATTTAGTTGCACATTACAAATGCCAGCCAGTTCTTCCTTAATTTCTTTTTTTCCCTTTAAATCGGACTTTGTGGAGACCTATTTGTAGTCAACAGCTACACGCAACGTTAAATGGCTTAAGGCAAGTAGGTGTGGAGATAGACCCAGCATGATCCGATCGGAATTAAACTGCCTCTTTTCATGAGGTGTTTTTTTGGGGGTGTCGGTGGCTTTTTTCACTTTGACCCTGGCATGGTGCTCCCAAGACATTAAGAAGTTGCGCTGATTGAAATGTTGTCATCCGATTGTAGGTTATGTGTGTCTGCTCGATGTCCTGTTTAGCTACGGGTCCTCATTGTGCAACTGTTTTGACTGTTGCTCGCTTACCTAACGTTCTATCAGTGGTTGATCATCAATTATATCTCCAGCAGTTGGCTCAATTGTTTCCGATGTAGGAGCCAAGGACTCCTATCAAATTTCAGCCAAAATGAAAGACATTTGGTAAAAGACTAGAGCGTAAATAAGCTACTGACAGGATGAAGATTCCCAACTGACTTTCTTGTGTCATCAGTGTCTATGGATCACTGATGTCTATGGATCACTAAGTGCTTTTTATCTTTCAAAAATCTGATGACAATTACTATTGTCCCTTCCTCCTGAATACAGTATTCAGGATTAAGCCATAATTAATCCGACTGCCACCCAAGGGCTTAAATCCTGGGGGTGGATGGGGGTATATATCCCCCTTTAGTTTTAGAGAGGGAAAGGTTGAATGATCGTGGCCGAGCGGTCTAGCTTACCGGACTCAAGTTCTGGTGTTAGCAGCAGAATGTGGGTTCGAATCCCGGCCGTGACACTTGTGTCCTTGAGCAAGACACTTAACCATAATTGCTTCTCTCCACCCAGGGGTTAAATGGGTACCTGTGAGGGCAGAGTTGGTTGATTAGCCCTATATGCGCTGTAATGGCAGCAATTGAGCTGTATACTCCCCAGGGAGCTGAGATGGTTTCAGGAATGATTTATGAGCCTTATGAGCAGGGGTAATAATATGCGCCTTGAGCACCACTCAGTTGGTGGATACGTGCGCTATGTAAGTCCACACATTATTATTATTATTATTATTATCCCAAACTGTGTCTTATTTCCACATCAGTACTCTGTTATCACAGCGTTATCACTCTATTATCACTCAAGTTGGAGACAGGAATATGTTGATTGTCCTTTTCCAATGCAATGCTTGACAGGGAATGTCGGGAGAAACTCATCAAGTCATCACAGTTTTGTGAATGAAATGAAGAAAAAGAAATCACTGTTTTCTTGTTGACAACACCACATAAATAAGCTGAAAACGTTCATACACAGTAAGTAAGCATACACAGAAGTAATTTTAATAACAATATCAATGTTGTACCTTCCCTTTTTCAATTTCAATTAATTTACTTCATTTTCAGATTATTTAATCTGACAGTACATGTTTGAAAAACATTGAAAAATAAGTGTGGATTCAAACTGTATAAAACTTGTCTTTGTGGGAAAATGTTGGTGTAACAACTTGAATTGAATTAGACAGATATAATTGATCTGTTGGGTGCTGGGGATAGGCACTGGAAAGAGATAGCTGTGCAACACTGAAGGTGGTTCAAAGACAGAAATTTCACGAACAAAAAAAACAACCTCTGGCTGTAAGATGGGTCGAGCAGGAAGACGTGAGTCATTGATACCATGTGATCCTGATCTTACCAAGCACCAAGTGGTTTTGCTTAGGTTAAAGGAAACTTGTTTCAACTTTTTGTTGTCAGAATGGGCCAGAGTGAGTAAAATATTGTGCGGCGTCACAATCAATGACGCTTCTTGTTTATTGAGCTTACTCTAACACATTGAAGCTATTATGTATTGAGACACACTAAAGCGGTATTTTATTTTCAGTAAATGAATCATGGGTGCTAGAAGTGCTTGACAGTTGCAAAAAGAGTATACATGTCCCCCTCAAACTTTGAAAGTGGATGAAAACTTCTTCTTCTTCTTCTTCTTCTTCTTCTTCTTCTTCTTCTTCTTCTTCTTCTTCTTCTTCTTCTTCTTCTTCTTCTTCTTCTTCTTCTTCTTCTTCTTCTTCTTCTTCTTCTTCTTCTTCTTCTTCTTCTTCTTCTTCTTCTTCTTCTTCTTCTTCTTCTTCTTCTTCTTCTTCTTCTTCGTTTGTATGTATTGGTAATCTCCATTTGCCTCAAAATCTTTAACCCTAACCTTCCCAAATCCTCCAAAATCCTCTTTGCTAAAGTGAAGGATTTTGGAGGATTGAGGTTATTAGGCATACTTGCCTTTCCACGGTACATGTACATCCATGTTTGTTGTAGTGATTGCAAGGTCAGTGCTTGGGTCAGTGGACACTGTTTATTGCTCCATGCATGCAGGGAGGGTCCCTGGCCATGTACATGTATCACAGATTAGAAACACATGTGTGCATACATGTCATGTGCTTGCTTTACTACTGAAGGATTTTGGAGGATTCAGGTTATGTATAAGCAAATGGGCCTAGGGTGTTAGGAAGGATTCAGGTTATGTGTAAGCAAATGGGCCTAGGGAGTTAGGAAGGATTCAGGTTATGTGTAAGCAAATGGGCATAGGGAGTTAGGAAGGATTCAGGTTATGTGTAAGCAATTGGGCCTAGGGAGTTAGGAAGGATTCAGGTTATGTGTAAGCAAATGGGCCTAGGGAGTTAGGAAGGATTCAGGTTATGTGTAAGCAAATGGGCCTAGGGAGTTAGGAAGGATTCAGGTTATGTGTAAGCAATTGGGCCTAGGGAGTTAGGAAGGATTCAGGTTATGTGTAAGCAATTGGGCCTAGGGAGTTAGGAAGGATTCAGGTTATGTGTAAGCAATTGGGCCTAGGGAGCTAGGAAGGATTCAGGTTATGTGTAAGCAATTGGGCCTAGGGAGTTAGGAAGGATTCAGGTTATGTGTAAGCAATTGGGCCTAGGGAGTTAGGAAGGATTCAGGTTATGTGTAAGCAATTGGGCCTAGGGAGTTAGGAAGGATTCAGGTTATGTGTAAGCAAATGGGCCTAGGGAGTTAGGAAGGATTCAGGTTATGTGTAAGCAAATGGGCCTAGGGAGTTAGGAAGGATTCAGGTTATGTGTAAGCAATTGGGCCTAGGGAGTTAGGAAGGATTCAGGTTATGTGTAAGCAAATGGGCCTAGGGAGTTAGGAAGGATTCAGGTTATGTGTAAGCAATTGGGCATAGGGAGTTAGGAAGGATTCAGGTTATGTGTAAGCAATTGGGCCTAGGGAGTTAGGAAGGATTCAGGTTATGTGTAAGCAATTGGGCCTAGGGAGTTAGGAAGGATTCAGGTTATGTGTAAGCAATTGGGCCTAGGGAGTTAGGAAGGATTCAGGTTATGTGTAAGCAATTGGGCATAGGGAGTTAGGAAGGATTCAGGTTATGTGTAAGCAATTGGGCATAGGGAGTTAGGAAGGATTCAGGTTATGTGTAAGCAATTGGGCCTAGGGAGTTAGGAAGGATTCAGGTTATGTGTGAGCAAATGGGCCTAGGGAGTTAGGAAGGATTCAGGTTATGTGTAAGCAAATGGGCCTAGGGAGTTAGGAAGGATTCAGGTTATGTGTAAGCAATTGGGCCTAGGGAGTTAGGAAGGATTCAGGTTATGTGTAAGCAATTGGGCCTAGGGAGTTAGGAAGGATTCAGGTTATGTGTAAGCAATTGGGCCTAGGGAGTTAGGAAGGATTCAGGTTATGTGTAAGCAAATGGGCCTAGGGAGTTAGGAAGGATTCAGGTTATGTGTAAGCAATTGGGCCTAGGGAGTTAGGGTTAAAGAAGAGTTACATGTAGTGGCCACAAAGAAAAGAAAGAAGTAGCCTGTATTGTGTCCAAACCTCTAGTTTCTTGTTTGTGGGGATGTGGAGAGTCTGTGAATCCTCCAGAATTAAACATCCAGGAGGTTCAAGGGGCTTTTGGCCTCTAGACCAAAGGGAGACCCAGGCCCGCTACTAATTTTTCAGGATTTTTTTTTGCTTTTGTCAAATCACACCCTTGCAAACATCCCTTGAAACATTTCTGTCTGAGGTACTATTGTTTAAATAACATTACTGAAATAATTTCCAAAAACAATTGATTTCTGTCTTTTCTGACACGGAAATCTAATTTCACATTGGAATGAATTACGAAAAATCTGAAATGCATTTTTACTATTTTTGCTTCAAGGAAACCGTGAAATAAGCTGAAACTTCCACAGTTTGGTTTTTATACATGTATCTTGATTCTTATAAAGTATGGATGCATTTGCAGACATTTTACCAAACGTGTAGACCCTTTTAAGCATTTACGCAAGAAATTAGAAAGCTCAGGACTTGCCTTTAACGTACGTGTTGTAAAGACTCAAAATCTTATTAACAAAGTCAGATTCTGCCTCAAGAATCGCTTTTGAAGGTTAACATCAAGGAAATTGGGTTAAATTACACGCATCGGTATGCCAGCTTTGGAACTGGAATGCCTTTAATCTCTTGTTCAAAGTGTTTTGTACTTCAAAACTTCATAGCACAGATGTCTCAGGAAAAATGTATCAATTGAAACGGGTGACTTTGTTTTGAATAAATTAAACTTGGTCAGTTTCCCAGCTAATTTCATCTTCCTCATCTGTCACTACGATCCTCTTCCTTCTCCACGAGCACTCTCAGCTCGTTCCTTACCATCACTGTCTATATCAGGTCTATACTGCCCTCTGCAGGGCGATATGAAATCACATGGGTATTCTCAATGAGTTGACGTAATTTCTAATACCTTCTCTGAAGAGCAGTATAGAACCACAATCTCTTGTTTTATTTATACCCTGTCCATCCATCTGCACCTTCCACTCTTCCTCATCCTCTATAACCATCTTCCCTCCCCCTATACAAACCTCTAGTTTCTTATAATACACGATTCTTATAAAGCGCACACATCCTAGCGACTAGATCAAGGCACTGTACATTATTACTCCCTGCTCATCAGGCTCATAAATCATTCCTGGTACCATCTCAGCTCCCCGGGGAGTATACAGCTCAGTTGCTGCCATTTCGGCGCGTATGGGCTTATCAAACACAACAACCAACTCTGCCCTCACAGGTACCCATTTACCCCTGGGTGGAGAGAAGCAATTATGATAAAGTGTCTTGTCAAAGGACACAAGCACCATGGGTCGCAGCCAGGATTCGAACCCACATTCTGTTTGTGGGGATGTGGAGAGTCTGTAAATTAAACATCCAGGAGGTTCAGGGGGCTTTGTCCTCTAGACTAGAGGGGAGACCCAGGCCCGCTACCCATTTTGCAGGATTTTTTACTTTTATCAAATCACACCTCTGTAAGCAGCAGGTTGTTGATTGTTGTTGATTTGAGTCCCACCCGAGTTGCCTGTGGAGATTTCCAAGTTGCCTGTGGAAGTTTCCGACTTGCCTGTGGAGGTTTTTTTTCCCCGCAGACACTCAGAAAGCATAGTGCTTCATAGATACGTAGGTGTAAAGGCAAACATTCAAATTAAATTGTTCATACCTACTCCTTCAGTCTCTCCCATCTTCACTTTCCTCCGCACTATGATCAAGAAACTGGATTAACTGTGCATTCATTAGTCATCGTCACCTCTTAGAAGTTTTCAGGTCAACCTGAGTCATCGTAAAAGAGACAGAAAGAAGTGATTGGGTTGGCTTAACTTTTATGGTGCCTTAAATCATTAAATTACAGACGGTAATTAACTGGTGGAACGTGAGAATACACATGTATGTTCCTTGGTCTGAAAAGATGTGTGTACGGCCTACTCAAGAGTTTCACACGTTGATATGCAGGGAGGGTGATGTGTGAGATTCAAAGGGTGATCTTGTTTGAAGATCTCTCAGACTCAGTATGGTTTCAATGTGGAAGGAAGTGTTTCACACAAATCTAAAATAGTGCCAAAGTATTGATGAGCAATCTGCTTGCAATTTTGTTGCCTTCTGTTTTATTTTTATAGTTCTGACATAAAAAAATGAATTGCACTCGACATTGTACATACTGTTGTACTAATTTGCCTACTTTTTGGACATTGGATCCTACAAAAGTTGTAATGGAATAAATTATTATGGGCTAAATGACTGAAACATACACAACTTGTCTGTCGCATGTTGGGAAGAGGGGGGGGGGGTTGAAAAGGTCAAATGCAACCCCTACCCACTGGACAAAGGAAGTTCTGTTTGCTGTACATCATAAAGAATTTCAGAATAAAATATTCACTTTTTTCCAAAGCATGTAAAAAAAAATCTTAAAAAAATCACAAAAGGCACCTCTTTGAAAACCAGCCTGCAGCCTGCACCCTGCACAAGGTATTACACACCTTACCAATAGTACATTCACTCACCCAACTAGACGATTATACTGTAAGCACCACACACTTAACATGAGCCCAAGGATAATGCACTGTGCCACACCCTAAAAGTACGTGGGGGGGGGGGGACAGGACGGGACAGTCAGAACACCTTGAAGGTGATGGATATAGGAGAGGAGGGGAGTGAATTGTGAGTCATGTAGTGTGTGTCAGCAGTGATCTTGGCATGATAAGCATCCTCAAGTACAATAACTTCCTTGCTCTACGGCGGAGGGCACGTACCACATGTCCACATCACCCCAGTCCGGACCTGTCTTCACAGAAACTCTCTTTTGTCGGTGACACTTAATGTTGGATTAGAACCCCCACTCAGTGTTCCCTGCCCGCAGGCCACGGCGAGGAAATGCCATTATACAAGACCGTTGCTCTCTAATCCCCCGCCATTCCCCTGTGCCCAATGTCATCCTTTCTCCTAATCAACTGATTGATATCCAATAAAATCGCAGGGAAACTGGAAATTATTTCATCTGGTTGTCATATACTTTGGGCATCCTCCCCTTCGTTTGTGTTTTCAGGGGTATCACACAGTTCAATCAAACAGTCTCTCAACTCGAGCGACTTGGGAGCTTCTTGACTCAACCTTAAAACTAATGTGGTATCTTTTAATTGGTCCATCGACAGCTGTCTATCAGAATTCCTAATTGACCATTCAGATTTGTGAAATGGACACATGCATGCGGCACTTACAGATATGCACATACATGTACCACAACGCCATGAAGCTCCAACAACCTCTCTGGGCACTTGTGTGTACTTGTACTGGCCGTTTTTAGAAAATCACACTTCCCCTATAAATACAGTGTCCTAAATTTCCCCTGAAAAAAAAATCACAAAAGGCACCTCTTTGAAAACCAGCTGGCAGCCTGCACAAGGTATTACACACCTTACCAATAGTACATTCACTCACCCAACTAGATGATTATACTGTAAATTTCCCCTGAAGAGATTGGTTTTCTTGAGGTATTTCTTGTGGTTTTTACACATGGTGGCATTTTGGCAGTCAGCCTGACATGAAGTTTATTATTTTGAATTATTTTGTTCCTCTTAGGTGGCACGTAGGTAAAATTACAGGCGCCATTTCTTTATGTGTACTTTCATGGCTGTGTGCCCCGCCCATTTTCTGGATCTCTGCTGACTCAAACCAAACGCGAAAGAAAACAACCAAAAATTTATATTCCCCCTCCCTCCTATTATACAAAAACTAGTTTACATTTTGCAATTTTATTTGGTCTTGTGTCTTGATTCTGGTTCTTCGTCCCCTCTCTCCTCTGGCGACTTCAAGGGAAAAAGTAAACCCTAATGAAACAGAAACATACCAACCAAATTTCAACATGTAAAAACCAAACTTTCTCCGATTTTATTTACATATCTTCATGAATGATGTATGCACACGATCAACTTTGGTATTTTGGAGTGCCGTGGTCGAGCGGTTTAGTGCATCGGATTTGTGTTCTGATGGCCGAGTCGTCAGAATGTGGGTTCGAATCCTGTCTGCGACCATGGTACTTGTGTCCTTGAGCAAGACACTTTACCATAATTGCTTCTCTCCACCCAGGGGTAAATGGGTACCTGTGAGGGCAGAGTTGGTTGTTGTTTGATTAGCCCTATGCTCCAAAACGGCAGCAATTGAGCTGTACACTCTCCAGGGAGCTGAGATGGTTTCAGGAATGATTTATGAGCCTGATGAGCAAGGGGTAATAATGTACAGCGCCCTGATCTAGTCGCTAGGATGTGTATGCTTTGTAAGAATCGTGTATAATTATTATTATTATTTTGGCAGACGGCATGTCAACATAAAAGTTGATTCTTTTAAATTTTTAAATGTAGAAGATCTAAAGAAGATCAGAGTATATTCTGTTCGTAAGTCGATACGTAATATGCGCATTGGTATAGCACGTGCATTCTTTTTACTACTACCGGTTCCAAAGCTGGTGTACCGTTGTGTGTAATTTAATCCAAATTCCTTGATGTTAACCTTCAAAAGTGATTCTTGAGGCAGAATTTGACTTTGTTAATAAGATTTTGAGTCTTTACAACACATACGTTAAAGGCAAGTCCTGAAACTTTGTAGTTTCTTGTGTAAATCCTTAAAGAAAAGGGTGGTCAATGCATTTCCAATGGGCTTCTGATGATCGTTGGAGCCAGCACATGCGAAGTGGGTGTGGTTTATGTTGAAATTACATACGTCACACTTACTGACAGGATACTGATCGAAATGTCAAGTTTCACACCACCGGTTCTTCTCAGAACCAACAACTATTAGAACTCCTAAGAGATTGTTTACATGTTGCTACCACAAACCTTACTCATACCGTACTTCCACCATGCAAAGCTTCAAATCCTACTTACATGTACATGTACATGTACATGTAGGTAAAATCACCAAATAATTTCTGCATGCCATTTTTGCTGTGTGCACTGCCCATTCTCGCCCACCTACCCCCATCTTCCCCTACCTTCCCCCACCTTCCCCCACCTTCCCCCTCCCTCCCCATCCCTCTGTTGGTGACTCTGATTATAACTGATTATTAAATTGGTGACTGTACTGCAGGAGCCGCTCTCTGCCGGCATTGTCCTTTTGGAAGTCATTCTCACCGTTGAGTTGATGTGACCTTTCTGCCGGGGTGTCTCTAAGGATCCTGGCTCTCCCAGACTGTCAGACACACTGTCCTGTGTCTGGACAATTCAAGGGATTAGTGGATGAATGAGTTTTGACCCAAGGACATGATGTAGGCCTTGTACATCCTTATCTATGATTGATATTGATTTGTTATTTTAAGTTTTCCATTTGCTGTACCTGCTTCTAATTGGAGAGCGCCTTGTGATCTCTGCATTCCGAGTCTAAATGTATATGACCGATGTATCATTCTGTATCTTGGCGGTTTGTGTGTGTGTGTGTGTGTGTGTGTGTGTGGGGGGATGGGGGGGGGGGGGGACGGGACATATCAAACCTATATCATCTTTGCATTCCATGGCTGTACATTAACAACATGAACAGTGTTCAGGTATTCTGTATATTGGGAGAAGGGGGAAGCATGTGCGCTATTAATTTTTGTCATCATAAATGTAAAAACGATTTTGTGTGCTCCTATTTTGCCCCTCTATCAGGCCTGTGATTTCTCAGGATTTTTTTTTTTACCAATCGCCCTTTGCCTCAAAATTTTTTTGAAAGAAGAAAAATTGGCTGATGCCGGACTCGAACCCGCGACCTCTCGATTACTGTACGAACGCTCTACCAACTGAGCTAACCAGCCCCTATGTTGGTGGGCGGTCCACTTATGCCAATTATCTATTGCTCTATGGGGCCAGGGCAGAGGCCAAACCATATCTGCCGAGTAGCCAGGGATCAAGCCCCGGTCAGATGCAAACAACCCGGGTAACAGCAGTAGCTAGCTGGGATCACACAATTAACGGGACACAAGCCTTTTATGTGGTTGTACACAAAGTAGATTTATATGGAGAAACTGACCTTAAATATAATAAATGGTTTGCGAGCAAAGAAAAATTGGCTGATGCCGGACTCGAACCTCGCGACCTCTCGATTACTGTACGAGCGCTCTACCAACTGAGCTAACCAGCCCCTATGTTGGTGGGCGGTCCACTTATGCCAATTATCTATTGCTCTATGGGGCCAGGGCAGAGGCCAAACCATATCTGCCGAGTAGCCAGGGATCAAGCCCCGGTCAGATGCAAACAACCCGGGTAACAGCAGTAGCTAGCTGGGATCACACAATTAACGGGACACAAGCCTTTTATGTGGTTGTACACAAAGTAGATTTATATGGAGAAACTGACCTTAAATATAATAAATGGTTTGCGAGCAAAGAAAAATTGGCTGATGCCGGACTCGAACCTCGCGACCTCTCGATTACTGTACGAGCGCTCTACCAACTGAGCTAACCAGCCCCTATGTTGGTGGGCGGTCCACTTATGCCAATTATCTATTGCTCTATGGGGCCAGGTCAGAGGCCAAACCATATCTGCCGAGTAGCCAGGGATCAAGGTCCGGTCAGATGCAAACAACCCGGGTAACAGCAGTAGCTAGCTGGGATCACACAATTAACGGGACACAAGCCTTTTATGTGGTTGTACACAAAGTAGATTTATATGGAGAAACTGACCTTAAATATAATAAATGGTTTGCGAGCAAAGAAAAATTGGCTGATGCCGGACTCGAACCCGCGACCTCTCGATTACCGTACGAGCGCTCTACCAACTGAGCTAACCAGCCCCTATGTTGGTGGGCGGTTCACTTATGCCAATTATTTATTGCTCTATGGGGCCAGGTCAGAGGCCAAACCATATCTGCAGAGTAGCCAGGGATCAAGCCCTGGTCAGATGCAAACAACCCGGGTAACAGCAGTAGCTAGCTGGGATCACACAATTAACGGGACACAAGCCTTTTATGTGGTTGTACACAAAGTAGATTTATATATATATATATAGTGGTCTCTATTTTAATATAAAAACCATAACTATTCACAATTATGAGAAATTATAAGTGACTGTTTCACCCAATGTGGAGCAACGGTACTTACCGTCTGTTTACTGCATGTGTTTCAGAAATTGTGAATGAATCATTTCACAATGTTGTCGGCACACTTTCACCAATTCAGAGCTGAAATTCAGCTGAAAGTATGAACTCGGTTTGCACTGAAAAAGTGGACACCGCCTTTAAAATGATTCGACTTGAACGTTGGCAGGTTGCCACATTCGTTCTGGATTGCTATACAATAGTAATAACAAATTTCATGAGTCATTCATGAGCATGTTTTAAATGCTGAAGTCCCTGGCCTATATTTCCCCATGGCACCTGGCACTACAGATTTTTGCTGACTAGAGAGAGGGGGAAAAAAGTCACTGCACCTGTTTTTACTTACATATGATTGGCCTTAACCTACTCTTTAGTTGAATGCAGCGATTAAATGAATCTTTACAAAAGTGCTTCATGTTCTAGATCTTGTCATGTATTTGTTCATGTGCAATACACCAATCTGGTATGCCAATCAAGCGCCTGACTGATTAACCAATAGGGTTAAGCCTTTCCGTGTCAACTGTTACTACTTCGGTCAAGCAAGATTGGTGTATTGGGGGCCCATTTTTCACGGGGCTATTATTAAGAGAAATGACATAAAACACAATAAAGGGGGGCCACTTTCCTACCGTCACGTTAGCAGTTTTTCTAATGGTTGTAATTTTTTTTTTTATATCTGAAACCACCCAAAAAGAATTTCAACATTTGAATAGACATGCATGCTTATCCTAAAGATAATTTGAGTTGATTATTACTATTATTTTTTTAATTACCCTAAAATTTCCATCAACAAATGGACGGAAAAGTGAGGTAACTTTTTCCTTCCAATTTTTATGGAAATTTGAGGGTAAAAAAATTAATAAAAAAATAAAATAAATCAACTCAAATTAGTTCTAGTATAAGCCTGCATGTCCATTCACATGTTGAAACACTTTTTGGTCGGTTTCAGGTACTTAAAAATAAATAACAACCATTGAAAAAACTGCTAACGTGACGGATGCAAAGTGGCCCCCTTTATTGCGTTTTATGTCAAATCTTGTTTTGTTGGTTAGAAGCCAAACTTTCATACTCAATGTATAGACTTTGATTTTTATTATTGCATGACAAAAAAGTATTTACTAAGCAACATTTTGTCTGCTGATGAGCTTCATAAATCTGGCCCCAAATTAAACTACAAAAAGTGATTGCTCACTAATTCATTAACCCTCCTATGACTGCAAGGGTCAAAATCAGTCAAGATGTTGATATACTCGCCAAGGTACACGTATATCTAGTGCACTTAAAGTCCAACACTCTCAAACCTACATTTACAGGTCAAAATGAGTCGACCATTTTTGACTGGTAAAAGCATTGTTTAGTATTGTTGAGGGTGGTCAAAATGACAGTAAAAACCAATCAAAAATGCCCCTGTGTGCACATTTGGGTCAACAGTCAAAACAGGCAGTTGACTGATTTTGACCTCTATAGCAACTTCTTACTAAGTTCAGCTATAGTAGCAGGGTTAATTAGCAGCTAAATACAGAGAATACGTGATGGACAAATGAGCAGTGGCAATCACGATTTGTTTGTGATTATACAGACAAAATAATCCATAGGGTTATGTAGTGGTATCAACCAAAGTTATAATACTCATGAAAATGTACCTGACTACACCTAGAGAGTTGGAGAACGCATACTCGAGTACTTCTTTCTGTACTGTTACTCGTACTCATGAAAATGTACCTGACTACAACTAAAAAGTTGGACAACTGAAATTCATGTACATTTTTCTGTAGTGTTACTTGTACTCATGAAAAAGTACTCGACCACACCTGTAGTGTTGGAGTACTCCTTCCCGTACTTGAGTGCCTTTTTTTCTGTACTTGTAAACAAGTACTCAATTACAAATCTGCTACCAACACAATCACAAATTTACCTGATAGACTTATTTTGAGGGATAAAGTGGGGGGGGGGGGGCATGGCTACTTAACTACTGAAAGGGAAGGTACAACATTGTTGATTACATGATAACTACATTTCCAAATAATTATCAGAAAGCTAACTTTGATGTGAAGTTGGTTAAGGTACCAAACATCTTGGAAAATGTACTTGTCTGATGAAGTGCTCTCAAAAAGTTAAAGGTCGGTAACTTTTTCTACAACTGTTTATTATAAAACTGTGAATAATATTTTTAAACATTTTTCACATGACTTAGATTATCTGCATTGAACTTAAATTTTAACAGGATGTTTAATATACATTGCTTGATTCAAAGAAAGTGAAGCATACTCATAGTTTTGCCGACATTACCAATGTTGTAGCTAATTGCCTTGAAGAGATAAATTTATCATGACCTGAGGATGATGATGGGTAACCTTGTTAAGACCTCAAGTGCATATCTATCGGTCTAATCCAATGAAATAAAGTGTAGATACTTAATATATAGGATACTTGCAATTAGTGACGCACGGTATCAAATGTGGGATTTTCCTAAGCTGGCGTGCTAAAACAAGCAAATTACACATACTATGAATTGTTAATCGCTGATGCAAATCTTCAACTGCCAATTGCGGTACTTCCGGCTGCTGCCGTATCAAATGAATCTTACTCAAGCACACATGACGTCACATACATGGCAAGGCTTCTTGATTGACACCTGATACTGGCTACACACTCAGGTGTATCAGCAATGCTAAAGCTATAAGCTTAATGTGCAAATGTTGTAAACATGATCACCTGTTTGTACGGTATGAAAGTTTGCCTGTGAAACAACAAAACTATGTGTAGCTCAGCATTTTTTTCTTTCTGCTAATCAATTTTTCATTGCTAAGCACAAATTAAACAGAAAACTAGCCATGCAGATAACTAGTACAGTTAACAAGTTTGCCAGTTAGGCTCCCCCAAAAAAGTCTCCAGTTTCTGGTCATCGGCTTCCAAATCAGTGCGGTGACACGCTTTTTTTTTCCACAAAATGTGGCAAAACCCGAAACTTCTCGGCATTTACCATAATGCGTAACAGCCATGAAAAGGTCAAAAACTGACCCCAGGGACCAGTTTTCATGTCACCATATAGAGTATTTTCTCTAGACTTTTGATGGAAAAAGAAAAATCATGAAATGTTGTTGGGAACATTGTTAATTTTCATAAGTTTGGGAGGTCACTTTTGAAAATTGGGTCCAAGATTAGGCTTTTGCCAGAGCCAGTCACAAATGTGTTCAGTAAGTGATATTTCTGGTAAGCAACTTTTTTTTCCCTGCTTAGCAGCTTCGTGAAATTCTCGGGTCCAACCAATCCCCACCTTAGTTGCCTGTGGTTTTGCTGTCCACAGTAGGCTCATGACAAGACTTAGCTAAGTACGCTGTATTAAAGCATATCAGTATGGGAAATCCTGACTATGATACAAGCCTTATAATGCTTCCTGTTAAATAGACCCCAGAATGAAAAACTTCCTGATTGCCACACCTGCCTTCAAGGGAATGTAAACATTGGTTTTTGGAAACGTTTTTTTAAAACCCTTTAGTTTTTGAGAAATCATGAAACTAACCTGTAAAATTGTCATCACGAGGGTGTCAAGGTTTTGCGAAAAAAACTGTGACTTATTTTTGTATGATTTACGCAAATTTGCAGGAAGGCATCTTTTTGTAAATTTGGACACAACGATTCCTTTTTTTAAGTCAAGACTATTTGTGGTGAGACCATGTGAAATTCTCTATTGAGTAGTAATTAGTTCTGAAAAGAACTGGACAACTCAACATTTCGATCAGTATGCTCTGATCGTCTTCAGGGCGATCAGAGCTTACTGATCGAAACGTTCAGTTGTCCAGTTCTTTTCAGAACTAATTACTACTCAATAGAGAATTTCTCATGGTCTCACCACAATTAGTCTTATTCTCCTTGTAAACATTAAACAAAACATGCTTAATTGAACTACACATTGTAGAGCTCTGTTAAATCTGAAATTTATCTACAAAGTAGGATTCAAAGCTTTGCATTTTCGAATAACAGTAGGAGGAAGTGGCAGTGTAATGTCTGATTTCTCAGGATTATTTTTACAAATCTCCCTTAGCCTCAAAATGTTCTTGAAAGAAGAGAAGCTAGCCACCAAGGAAAGAAAGAAGAAGTCGCCTGTATTGTGTCCAAACTTGTAGTTTCTTGTTTGTGGGAATGTGGAGAGTCTGTAAAAGTTCAGGAGAGGCTTTGTCTTCTAGACCAAAGGGAAGACCCACTGACCCAGGCCTGCTACCATTTTTTCAGGAATTGTTTTACTTAATGTACTTTTGTCTTAAAACGAAGTTTCAAATCTTCTTCAGTTCGTAGATAATAATAATAATAATAATAATAATGTGTGGATTTATATAGCGCACGTATCCACCAACTAAGTGGTGCTCAAGGCGCATTATATTATTATCCCTGCTCATAAGGCTCATAAATCATTCCTGAAACCATCTCAGCTCCCTGGGGAGTATACAGCTCAATTGCTGCCATTTCTAGCGCATATAGAGCAAACCAACTCTGCCTTCACAGGTACCCATTTAACCCCTGGGTGGAGAGAAGCAATTATGATTAAGTGTCTTGCTCAAGGACACAAGTGTCACGGCCGTGATTCGAACCCACATTATGTTGCTAACACCAGAACTTGAATCCGGTAAGCTAGACCGCTCGGCCACGACACCCCATATAATGTACATGTAGTATGTATTGGATGGTTTACCGTTCCTGCCTGAACATTAGGTTTTGCCAATTTTTTCTGACTGTTTTGTCCTATTTCTAGTATACTTAAAAGGACAGTATCGTCAGGATTAGAGCAGATGTTCAACAGGGCATGGAATCGGTGTCCCAGTTTAAGAAGAATACAGTGACTGAAATTTGCTGGCTCGTTTATTCAGGAGCAACGGTAATACCACCTTATTATGCGGAGTATTATTTTCGGTCACTGAGTTAACCTAAAACTAGCACTCCAATTCCATGCCCTGTTGATCGTGACGATATTGTCCCTTTAACTATACGTACGTTTTTCAACTTGGGGGGGCCCAGGATAATGATGGGTAATGAAATGTTAAGTTAATTGATAAAACTGACAGTAACGGTTCAGTATTTTTGCAGTGTTAGACCCTTGTTGTTGACACCTTGGAAATTAAGTGACAAAAACCAGCTGCCGATAGGTACACCCACCATCCAGATGCCTTATTTCTTTGAAAGTTTTTTTTTATCTATAGCTTGCAAAGGGAGTTAACATTTCCTGCCTATAAATGTGTTAGGGTTATTTTTTTCAGGCCTGTGATTTTTACAATTTAAATTTTTTTTATTTTAACTGATTTTAAGATTTTTGTATACAATCCTCTTTTCCCCCAGGATTTCCATAGAGTAGCGATGTTGCCCGAAAGTGAAGGAAAAATCAAATAACCCTGCAGTGAACTATTTATATTGCTTTGCAGAGTCTGTTGATCCTACAAAATATTTCATAATGGCTATACACAGTATTAAATGAGTCTGAAATTTAGTAAACCCATGGCAGGAGCTTCTATGAGTTCTCATCCCCCCTTCTATGAAATTGGACCCCTGGTGGCTGAGCCGTCAGAATGTTGGTTGGAATCAGTTGCAGCACTTGTGTCCTTGAGTTGCTTCTCTTCACTCAGGAGTATAAGTGTGTACCTGTGCTGGCAGAGATTGTATAATTGTGTTTGATTAGCTGATGAGTTTCCTAACAGGCTGCCGGGGCTGTATACATTCCCAGGAAGTTGAAAATGATCCAGGAATGATTTCAAGTCGCCTAATGACAGTGGTAATATTACTGTAAAAGTGGCTTGAGCATCACATCGTGATGGAGTTGGTGCTATATTAAGAATCCATTATTATTATTATTATGTAGTGACTACAATGTTTACTAGAAAGCATTTATAGCCTGAGAGCACTTCAGTGTCAACTCTGGATGTTCACACAAGGCATATAAGATTTCACTGCACACTATTCACCCCGATGATCCAGTGCCATTCTTTCAATCTCAGTGTGACCTAGAAAACTGTGTCTTGATTCTTTGTAAGTTTATCAACCACCCTTGTACTCAGACAAATAACTCTTGCATCTTTTGCTTCAGTGCCACGCTTGACATTCCCCAGTCAGTCCACATTAATAAATTAATCCCAGCCTTCAAGGAACAAACGTCTTGAAGAAGTAAAGTGTTCTCCATAGATACACAGAAGGTCATCAATTACTGTGAATTTTTTGTTGTGAGTCAGCTTCAAGTTTGTGCTAATCATGAGGACTATTCCCCCCCCCCCCCCATCCCCTTTACCACACCTGGCGTTACTCATCCACCCTGTCGCTGCTCTCCATCATCTAACACTAAAACTTAAAAAAAAAAAAAAAGTCACCAGGGACAACTGCGATGCTCCGGGAGAGGAAGTCGAAAATTTGGTGCAGGCTTTCCAAAGTCAACGCAAGGAATGTCCAGCAGTTGGATGGGTCGAGGTGGGTGTGTGGACGCCAGAGCTTGCACGCCATGGATCTGGAAGCGTCCCTGAAGATTAGTGTGTAAATTAGTATTCAGACACTCCTGGATAAGCTGCGTCTGTGGATCATTGCCAAAGGATGATCCCGGGGACAAAAACACAGTGCAGCCTTGGAGCTCTTCTCAAGAGTGCGTTGACTTGCTGTTAGACCTTGGGTAATTAAAAGCCCTCTGTCCACACTATTGGTTTTCTCCCCCTCCCAAAATATACACATGTAAATAATCACAGTTCTCCAAAACAATTACTTGGTGTAAGGTTGATGATGGTATCACGCATCCCTTGAAATTTTTTGGTGTTACCATTTTGGTAAAACTATTTCTCAAATGACTTTTTGACTTCAGGAGATGAACATTCCGTGTTAGAATAAATCTGAAAAATCTGAATGCATTTTCATTGTAAGCTTAAACATTCACAGGTTTCTTCACATTTCCCCTCTTGATTCTTATACGCCTAGATGCACATACACACATTCAATAACCAAGTGTGTATTGCCTGACAATATCGTCACGACCAACAGGGCATGGAATCGGAGTGCTAGTTTTAGATTCAACTCAGTGACTGAAAATAATACCCCACATGATGAGGTCATGTTACCATTGCTGTTGAGCCAATAATTTTCAATCACTCGTGTGTTCGTCTTAAACTAGGATGCCGATTCCATGCCCTGTCGAAAGTCTGCTCTGATCGTGACGATACTGTCCCTTTAAAGTCTGAATAGCTTGTGAGTCTATGTGACATGAATACAAACTTCTTCTCTCTGGTTGGTTCAATCCTGCATGCGTGCCTAATAACAGCTGGCGTTGACGCTAATATAGCTGGTCGGTAATAGACCTTATGGATATGATGTCACAAACTGAATATCGCCCTCTATCAGAGGCTAGAGAAGGTCACTCATTGGTTCATGTATGCGCTCTGTGTGTGCATATACACACAGTGCGCATACATGAACCAAAGAGTGATCTTCTCTAGCCTCTGATAGAGGGCGACCTTCCGTTTCCGACGTCATATGCATAAGGTCTATTATCGGCGATGCAAGCAGCAGCCGGTCTTTACCTGCCGTTCATGCACCCCCACTTCAGCAATGTTGAATAAATGTTTAAGAACACCATAATGAGCATTTGTAATGCACCACGTCTGTCATAATGACACTCCTAAAGTTCTGGTATAAGGAACTCTGCTTCTAAACACGAAAATCATGACATATTTGGGAATAATAAGTAGGTTTTTAGGTTTGATTTAAATCCTGGGCATGTGTCTGCTGTACATGTACAGGTTTGATTTCATAATATTCTATAAAAATTTGTTTCTCAAATTTGTTTTGTTAAAATAATAAAAAGAAGGGGTGGGGGCTGAAATTTAACATTCAGTTATCAGCGGAGTATTTACTCCTCAGCGTTTGCATTACTAATCCATAAGTCGAGTATCATATGTGACCAGTATTGATATGTGAGACCCACGCACACTTGCCTTGTCATAACTTTGCAGTTTAACAAATCCTAAAGTCCAACCAATGTTGTAATTGAAACAACATGGCACTTCATGGGGAGTATCGGATTGTAAGCAATAATAGCACAGTGTTTAACCGCTGCCATGCGTTCGTGATAAAGCAATTCAGAGGACAGTTTACTCCCATAGCGATCCATCATCTTCCTCCCTAATACGTTCAGCTTGTTTCTGCGGCAGCACATTCAGATGTGCACACTGCCGGTTAAGTGCTGCTTCCTCGGAAAGTGAATCACGGCATGGAAAGACTTGGGAAGAATAGACAGGGGTTTGGGTAGAATGTACACTGCAGATGCTTTTGATCAAGACAATATTATCGCATCTGCCAATCATTGTAGTTGAATACCAGGGGCCAATTGCACAGAGCTGCTTAGCAGAGAATTTTGCTTAGCAAATATGAAACGGACTACCAGCAAAAATACACACATTCTGTATGATAGTTTAGCTGGTAACCAACAAAATCTGCTAAACAAATTTTTATGGTAAGCAATTTTTTTTGGCTTAACACCTCTATTTGAAATTGGACCCTGGGGCCATTTTCATTGATGAGTTACTATAAAGCCAAACATTTCGCTCGGCAAATATTTTTTGCTAAGTGATATAAAAACAGACTACCAGCCAAAGGTCTGTACATTTTGTATACCAAATTGTGGGTATCCATCTTAGCAAAAATTTCTGCCAAGTAATTTTATCTGCTTATAGCAGATCTATGTAATTGGTTCCGGGCCAATTTTTTTATTTTATTTTTTTAATGCAAATCGCCCCACACAAGGCCAATGGCCACTCCAGGTGGGGGCTACTAAGTCATTGAGTTGTTACAACAACTCCACACTGAAGAACCAGCCCCTTGCACCGAAACAAGACAAGTTAATAACCAGCCTCTTCACGGTGCGAATAGGACTGGGAGGGGTGACTAGTCCAGAACAAGGCAGTTGTTAAACTGCCTCTGCCCTTATAAGCAATTATGGTTAAGTGTCTTGCTCAAGGGCACAAGTGTCACGACCGGGATTCGAACCCACATTCTGCTGCTAACACCAGAACTTAAGTCTGGTAAGCTAGACAACTTCATTGAGGCAAAATTGCCTCCTGGACCCAGTTTCATAGAGCTACTAAAGCAGAACAAATTGGTAAAACTTGTAGCGTTGCATGGTGAAGAGGATAAGTAAGACTAATTGCGGTGACACCCATGTGAAATTCTCAATTGAGTAGTAATTAGTTCTGGAAAGAACTGGAGGTTACAACTCGACGTTTCGATCAGTATGCTCTGATCGTCAATTGCTCACCAGAAAAAATTGCTTAGCAATTTTATTGGTTACCAGCTGAACATTCATACAGATTGTGTGTATTTTGGCTGGTAGTCTGTTTTATAATGCTTAGCAAAAAATATTTGCTAAACTGCTTAGCAGCTCAATGAAATTGCCTTCCAGCTTTTGCATGATGCCCCATGAAATGTTCCCATAAACATTTTGATATCATCTAACACTTTGGTAACGGACACGACCATTAACAAGGGAATATTGCCTTGCTCCGACACTAGAATAAAATTCAAGGCATGAAAGTCCCAAAATTCATTCTCCTGTAAACCATTCTCCTGAAGACTGATCAAAATGTTGAAATCAACTAATTCTTTTTAGAACTATTTACTAAATTTTTACATCGTGTCACCGAAAACGGTCTTTACTTAAAGTCCCATTTGTTTGCATTACCGATGAAACGGCATTTTCACTTCCATGAGTGTATGCAACATACATGTATAGCCATTATGTTGGATAGTGATGTTAATTGATGTAATACAAGAAGTTATATACACAAGCTGTTGTCCATGTACAATGATTATGGCATTAATGTTCTGGGAAGGGAATTGGCTAGACACCCTTATGTACAGACAAAATTAAACGGCACAGGCGTCTGAGTTAAAGTTCATTAGGGGCGGGAAAGTTGATTTGCCGGCCGGTGACAGAAACGGAATAGTATTGGCGTCAGTTCATTAGAAGAACATGTTTAAATGGGGTTGTCTACCGCATATGGAAATTATTAGCACAGACTTCCAAATGTAAAAGTGCATTCGGTCTATATACTGAGGCTGAAAAAACAGAGAGGTTTGTCTGCCACATATGGAAACAAAATAGCAACACAGATGTCTGATGTAAAAGTTCATATGAGCCAGTATAGTGCTTTGGGTAAAACACAGGCCTGTAAATGTTCTCAGGATTTTTCCTGAGTTCATGATTTTTTTTTTTTTTACAAATCTCCCTTTGCCTGAAAATTTTCATGAAAGATTTAGAGAAGTAGCCACCAAGGAAAGAAAGAAGCAGCCTGAATTGTGTTCAAGCCTCTAGTTTCTTGCTTGTGGGGATGTGGAGAGTCTGTAAATCCTCCAAAATTAAACATCCAGGAGGTTCAGGGGCTAGACCAAAGTTTGTGTAGTAATTTATTGTTGTTAAGCGCTGTGGTACCCTGTGGTATAACTGATACATTCCAACTTGGAATTTCTGTCCTCAGACAACAGAAATTAATTTATTTCACTAATTTTTCTAAAACGATAACACCAAAGACAGAATTATTTCAAAAGATATTTGTTTGATCATCCAACTTCATACCAAATATGAATATAGTTTTATGTAAAACTGGGATCATTTTAAGTTATTTGAGATTACCAGTTGCATTCAAGCAAATGTTCGTAGTGGTAGATCCAACGCAAGCTTGTACAGTTGTCTGAACCAAAAGTTTGTTTATAGCAGAAAGGTTAGCTCTTCATTGCACAGGCCTATGGGAATGAATAGCGCAGTCATCTATAGAAAAAGTATGTTAGTGCAGGAGTACATATATAAGTTAGTCCACTGGAAACAAATATTTAATAGTACAGACTAAAGGTCATGAGTCGCAGAAATACCTATTTCCCTCAGCCTATTGAAATAAAATCACAGGTGTCGAGCTGCAGCCCTTAAAGGGACAGTATCGTCACGATCAGAGCAGACTTTCAACAGGGCATGGAATTGGTGTCCTAGTTTAAGATGAACATGTACAGTGACTGCAAGTGACTGGCTCATTTATGCAGCATGCAGCAACAGTAATATATGACCTTATGTGGATATTATTTACAGTTACTGAGTTAATCTAAAACCAGCACTCTGATTCCACTCCGATTTCGTGATGATATTGTCTTTTTAAGGGCAGAAATCATTGAGGTTTTTTTTTTTTTTCGTCCATCGCAGACAGAAATGTGGAAAGCAGGTTATGTTAGTTATCAGCTAAACTGTCATACAAAATGTACAGACTTTAGCTGGTTGTCTGTTTTGCATTGCTCATAAGCATGTGCTTAGCAAAAGATTTGCGCTTTATAGGAGATGTACACACCATTGGTAATTACCCGAAAAATAAATGAGTGAATCATTATAAAATAAGCCCTGGTTGAAAGATGGTAATAGTACCAAACATCCAGAGAAGTTATTCCGTCTGACATGTCATTTTTGGAGAAAACGTGGAAACTATACAGACAAATATTAATCTGAAATGGATCGCCGGCCGTTGAAGCCATTTCCACATTAGAAGGCATGCAAATTAAAACCAATCTCAATACATTTTTACTATTTTCTTGTTAATGACATGATGAAATAAGCTGAAACTTTCACAGGTTTCTGCAGATACGTTTTGTTTCTTATAAAGTATGGATGCATTCAGCTTATCTTGTATTTATTATCTTCAGACTAGCACCTTCAGACTTCCCCCCCCCCCCCAAAAAAAAAAAAAAAATAGAAAATAGAAAAAAATGATTTTGGAGACTGCCATCCAAGGTGTTACCCATGACTTAGAAATAGGGTTTCCAAATTTGCTGGACATTTCAGGGTGTCCAACAAATTTTTCATTTCCAATACTTTTACATGCACTATGGCACATGAAACTGTCCAAGGCCAGACACCCCCTCTGGCTTAGTAATACTATGCCGCCATCTGGTCGAGCACAGATACGGTAATCTTGAGATTGGTTTGTTAAAATCTTATCTTGCCTCTTTGTCTTTTCACTCCAGAGACAGGCCTGGAATTTCATTCTCATAGAGGCAAGGCCACTTTTCCTGAGTAAAGGGCTCATACATTAGAATATCAGAATGTTAATATTTAAGGGGCACTAATAAGGCCAAGACCAGGGCAACTTAGGCCATGCCCTCCTTGGCATCCAGGAAATTTCAGGCCTGCATATGATTATTTGATAATCTTATTCTCATTATGACAGGTACGCGCCATCGGTGGTCTTCTGAAGTACCTAGAGAAGAGACGAGTTGGTGTGGAGCTGGAGGCAACCGGTGTGCATGTTCCCGTCCTGTCTTTCAAGATGTTTTCACTGTAAGAATCATATTCATATTATGCTCTTCAGAGTGATGATAATTGCCACTTATTTGTGCAGTTTGATCTTCATTATTTCCCTTTCCCTTTGCAATGTTAAGTTTTGATCATGAGGCTTGAACAAATTGGGAATCAGAAGATTGGGAATGATAATGTTATTTTTGATATGTTGGGACCTTTATTTCCCCCTCCCGTTTTTTTAATTTTTTAAAACATTTTTAAAATTTAAAACCATCTTTAACGAGGGTAACCCATCCAGCACAGCTGATCATTTGGGGCCCTCATATTATATAAAAAATATATCCCCATTCAATATTATACAAAAATTATTACAGGAGGTACAGATGAATTAATAATAATGATAAAACAGTCTTAACGGACAATTACATACGAAATAAAACGTAAAGGACTAAATTGCACAAATAGACCCCCCTCCCAGTCTACCATACTGATTAAAGATAGGACTAAAAGGGAAGATTAAAAATGGAGCAATAAACTAAAAAACAATAACAAAATGAACACTACAAAATTTAGAAATACGAGCACCCCCCATCCTCCCCCAATAAAAACCATCAAAGCAAATTAATTATCAATTGTATACCAACACCTCGGGCAAAACACAAGGTAATCTATGACATAATAATAATAATAATAATAATAACCATGCTTTTAACAGATATGGTCTGAAATATTTCTTTTGTATTTAGTATACGTATGATAAACTTCCATTCTACTGTATCTCGCTTCATGTGAATATAGATATTTCTTGATTGTGTTTAAAGAGACAATATCATCACGATCAACAGGGCATGGAATCGGAGTGCTAGTTTTAGGTTAACTCAGTGACTGAAAATATCACCCCACGATAAGGTCATAATATTATTACCGTTGCTGCTGCATAAATGAGCCGGTAAAATTCAGTCACTGTGTTCATCTTAATATCGTGGTGATATTGTTTTTTTAATGTAGATCTTGTTCCTTTAATGTAGATCTTGATTGAAAGAGAGTAAGCATACTCACAGAATTAGTTTTGCCAACATTACCAATGTTGTACCTTCCCTTGATTCAAAGAGAGTAAGCATACTCATAGAAGCAGTTTTGCCAACATGACCAATGTTGTACCTTCCCTTGATTCAAAGAGAGTGAGTATACTCATGCACAGAAGCAGTTTTGCCAACAATGTTGTACACCTTTCCTTTAACTTCAGAGACAACATCGTGTCAGTGGATGACAATACCTATATGGCTCTTCAGATCTTCCAGAAGGAGAGACATCCATCAGCTTACAAGTCAGGGGGCAGTGGAGCTAAGGAAGGACTCAGCCTGTTTGGTAAACATTTCTAGCTAGATGGGATTTGAAGCTTTGCATGGTGGATTGGAGAAGAAATATTACGTTTACGGGTAACACCCAGGCCTGTGATTTCTCCTGATTTCAGGATTATTATTTTTTTTTTATTTATTTATTTTTTTTACAAAACTCCCTTTGCCTCAAAAATTTTTTGACAGAAGAACTTTTGTTCAAAGGTTTGACTAATTCGTAGTATAAAGCACACCTGTGATTTCTCAGGATTTTTCCTGACTTCAGGATTTAAAAAAAAATCTCTCTTTGTCTCAAAATTTTCTTGAAAGAAGAGAAGTAGCCACCAAGGAAAGAAAGAAGTAGCCTGTATTGCATCCAAACCAGTAGTTTCTTGTTTGTGGGGATGTGGAGAGTCTGTAAATCCTCCAAAATTAAATATCCAGGAGGTTCAGGGGGATTTGTCCTCTAGACCAAAGGGAGACCCAGGCCTGCTACCCATTTTTCAGGATTTTTACTTTTGTCAAATCACACCCCTGAACACCATTTGTGATAATCTCTTCTTGGAAGAATTCGTTCAAAGAGAATCGAGCAACAACAACAGTGCTCTGTCCTGCCAAAACTAGCATCCAGCCAGTAGTATAACACAGCGTCAGTAACAGTCTGGCATTCTTCTGAAGACGAACAGAGCATACTGTTCGAAACGTCAAAAACTATCCTCACTACCAGTACTTTGCAGAACCACACCATTTCTTCCAAGAAGAGATTATTAAACATGGTGTTACCTGTAAATCTTATCTTATTTCTAGTTAGATTTATTTATTTATTTTTTTTACCAAAACTTGATCGTGAGTTCATCAGTGTAAATTAAAGTTTATTGTCAACTGTTATTAGTATAATTGATTGTGACCAACATGCTAAATTTGTCATGGTCATAAATTGTGACTGAGCATCACAGGGGGCTGACCCACTGGGATTGAACCAGTGAGGGCAACCCGCCCTCTCGCTTTTCCTGATTTTGTTACCGTTTGACTTCTCTTGAAATCAGTATTTGAGAACAGATCATTTGTTTGAGTGCATCCTGGTAAAGTTGCTACACAAAATACATTAACCCTAACCTTCCCAAATCCTCCAAAATCCTCTTTGCTAAAGTGAAGGATTTTGGAGGATTGAGGTTATTAGGCATACTTGCCTTTCCATGGTACATGTACATCCATGTTTGTTGTAGTGATTGCAAGGTCAGTGCTTGGGTCAGTGGACACTGTTTATTGCTCCATGCATGCAGGGAGGGTCCCTGGCCATGTATATGTATCACAGATTAGAAACACGTGTGCATACATGTCATGTGCTTGCTTTACTACTGAAGGATTTTGGAGGATTCAGGTTATGTGTAAGCAAATGGGCCTAGGGAGTTAGGAAGGATTCAGGTTATGTGTAAGCAAGTGGGCCTAGGGAGTTAGGGAGGATTCAGGTTATGTGTAAGTAAATGGGCCTAGGGAGTTAGGAAGGATTCAGGTTATGTGTAAGCAAATGGGCCTAGGGAATTAGGAAGGATTCAGGTTATGTGTAAGCAAATGGGCCTAGGGAGTTAGGAAGGATTCAGGTTATGTGTAAGCAAATGGGCCTAGGGAGTTAGGAAGGATTCAGGTTATGTGTAAGCAAATGGGCCTAGGGAGTTAGGAAGGATTCAGGTTATATGTAAGCAAATGGGCCTAGGGAGTTAGGAAGGATTCAGGTTATGTGTAAGCAAATGGGCCTAGGGAGTTAGAGTTAAAGATGCATTGCCCGTATTTTTAAGGTATTTTATGGGCAATTTTATGAACTTGTCTTTTTCATCCAAAAACAAAGAAAAAAAAATCCTTTAAAAGTACACAATTTTCAAAGTAAGCACAAGAAGCATGGTTTTACAGTAAATATGCCCCAAAATGAATTTATTGTGGGTCCCGGCATAAATTAATTGGGACAAATGACTTCTGTCAAATGGAGCTTCTGACAACCATCTTGTGAAATATCTCACATCAAATTATTTGTTTTCCTTTTCTAAAAGGATATAATCAATGTTCTGATGAAAACTAAAAAATGGAGTAGAATAGCAATACATCTTTAACGTTTGGTACAACATGTAGGGGGTTTACTGCCCCCCACTCCCAATTCCTTGACAAAGAAGGCTTTGTTCATTATTTCTTTGTCCAATAAATAGGCTATTCTTTTTAAATTGATACGTAAGTCAGACTTGTAGCTTTGCATGGTGAAAAGGATTGTTTGCGGTGACACCATGTGAAAAAAATCTCTTTTGAGTAGTAATTAGTTCTGAGAAGAACCAGTTGGGTTACAACTTGACTGAAGACGATCTCCTGAAGACGATCAGAGCATACTGATCGAAACGTCGAGTTGTAACCAACTGGTTCTTTTCAGAACCACTTACTCCTCAAAAGAGAATTTTTACATGGTGACACCGCAAACAGTCTTTACTTAAATTGATATATGTTTCTTAAGATTAGACTGTGAGCCACATTTACTCTATTTCAAACCATTATTTGGTAAAAATGTACTGCAAAAGGTTATTTCACTGTCTTCAATTACAGTAGTGAAATTCTCATCTACCAGTGGTATAATTGATTCATAACTTAACCATTTCTCATTACATATAGGCATATTGAATAAGACCAAATCAGTTGTAGGGAGCAGACTCATGAGGTAGGAACAGGCTTTCTGTTAGACGGTGTTCTTATACAGGGTGTCCCAAAAAGTAACCTTCTGTTTTGATGTTTTTACATTTAACATTAACAAGTTTTACATTAACATTTGAAAATTGTTTAATTTTGTTTTTAAATTACCAATCCTTTGCCATGCCTTTTATAGATCTATTGCCTGTGTTTTACTGGCCACTTCTGGAAACATTTCTTTTCATCGGAACATCGAAATAGTTTGATATTTCACAAAATAGTTTTCAGAAAGTTGGTTTTACAGTTAAAAGGTGGCAAATTAATTTATGATGGGACCCACCATAATTTCATTTCGGTACATACTTACTGTAAAACCATCCTTTTATTTTGATTATTTTGAGAAGTGTGTCATTTTAAAGCATTTGTTTTCCCTTACTCCAGTAAAAAAAAAGCTGTGTTCCAATGAAAAAGAAAATTGATGGAAATTGCAGTTAAAATAACGAGAAAATGTGATATATCTTTAAAGTTAGGACAGGATTTCACGAGAAGACATAGTGATCCGACTCTGCTCGTTGCTCAAGTATACATGCATATATCCTATCCTAAGGGATAACGTTAATTCAGCATTTGGCACATTTCAAACTAGTTGTGATTATTGATGCTTATTCCATTGGCACTGCTTCCTTAACCCTAACTCCCTAGACAACAAAGCCAGTTGAAGGATTTTGAAGGATTTTTGTTTTAATACAATGCCTATAGTTAGGGTTAATGTCAGAGAACTTAAAATGACAAGGAGAGTGAAGATTATTTCATGAAGAGTCATACTTTGATTGCTGTTTCCTTTAATTATCATTAATACCTTTTGAAATATGTAGTTTAATGCTTTTCGAAATGCTGAATTTGTGACTGGTTCCAAAGAGATGAACCTTAAAGTTATACAAATTCTACAAATTAAATTATTAGAATGCATGACTTTCTAAAGCTTTGACATAACCCTAACCCCCAAGGTATTCTGGCTAGGAAGCTTCCTGAATCCTCCAAAATCCATCAGTGCACTTTTGGAGACATGCCCTTATCTTCAAAATGCACCATGCATTTCCGTTGATATTTCATATTCAGCACTTATGGCCTGTACTACTTCTTGCCAGGTAGTAATTTTGTCCCATTTGAAGAGGTGAAAGTACATGTGCCTTTTGGAGGATTTTACAGGATTTGGGGGTGGTTAGGGTTAATGATGCATGTAAGTGCAGCCCAAGTGTTGGAAAGCTTCTTTTTTCACAGAATTTGGAAGTACACAAATCTCAAATTTGAAAAAGAAAATGCTGAATTTACTCTCATTTTGTGGGAGCAGTTCAAGTTTATAAAGCCTTTTTTTGTTTTTAATTTGCAATATATTTTCAGTTGTGTCTCACACATGAGTTTTCATGACTACTGATCAGATGATTGATCAGGTTTCAATGTTGAAATATTACCGTCCATTGCTAGTTTCAAGTTCATTTCACCATTTTCAAAGTTGTTGCCGTTAGTTCAATATCTCACATTGATGCCATGTCTCTGTTTAATCTCTTTTCCTTTCATTTTTTGTTTTGTTTCTTTCTGCATCTCTACAAAGTTTGTTAAGGGAGGTTACACTTTAGGTGAACTGCTTCTATGAGTATGCTTACTTTCTTTGAAGCAAGATATGCACGTAAATAACCAACCTATGAAAGTTTCAACTTATTACGTTCTGTTAAAGACAGGCCTGTGGTTTCTTAGGATTTTTCCTGATTTCAGGATTTTTTTTTTTTTTACAAATCTCCCTTTGCCTCAAGATTTTCTTGAAAGAAGAGAAGTAGCCACCAAGGAAAGAAAGAAGTAGCCTGTATTGTGTCCAAACCTCTAGTTTCTTGTTTGTGGGGATGTGGAGAGTCTGTAAATCCTCCAAAATTAAACATCCAGGAGGTTCAGGGGGCTTTGTCCTCTAGACCAAAGGGAGACCCAGGCATGCTACCCATTTTTCAGGATTTTGTTTACTTTTGTCAAATCACACCTCTGTAAAGAGAAATTAGACAACTGAGATGTAATCACAGTGTTTGTGTTCATTCGAATGTGGTATTTCGCGTCTCAGGAAATCAAAAAAAAAATTCATTAATTTGATTAAAATTATATTTACCTGAAACAGAAATATTTAAAGAGGTGTTTTGATACCATCATTAACATGACACCAATTAAGTTTGGTGTAAAACTGTTACCGTTTATTGATTTTGATAATATCAGAAGTGTAACCTCGCTTTCAGTTTGTTTGCCTGTTTTTGCTTTCTGGTTGTGAAGGAGGGCAATTCCATGGTTACTCACGTTACACTTTTGAGGTATTGAGCCCATCCCATAATGCCACAATTTCCTTACTTATATATTTCACTCGTCAGTTTTTCTTTCACAGTAGTTGCATTATACCCAGACAATACTCGGCGAAAAACAAAATCAGAAATTTGTTATACGTACACTATATATCAGAACAATTCTGGTTACTCATTTTACTCATATGGAGTGTCGTGGCCGAGCGGTCTAGCTTACCGGACTCAAGTTCTGGTGTTAGCAGCAGAATGTGGGTTCGAAACCCGGCCGTGACACTTGTGTCCTTGAGCAAGACACTTAACCATAATTGCTTCTCTCCACCCAGGGGTTAAATGGGTACCTGTGAGGGCAGAGTTGATTGATTAGCCCTATATGCGCTGTAATGGCAGCAATTGAGCTGTACAATGTATACTCCCCAGGGAGCTGAGATGGTTTCAGGAATGATTTATGAGCCTTATGAGCAGGGGTAATAATATAATGCGCCTTGAGCACCACTCAGTTGGTGGATACGTGCGCTATATAAGTCCACACATTATTATTATTATTATTATTATTATTATTATTGTTACATTTTAGGACATACATAAAATGTTGCCGTTATGAAGCATACACATATAGCGTACATATATCAAATTTCTGAAATTAATATTTTGTGTAAGGTCCGGGTATAATGTAACTACTGTGAACAAAACTAATGAGTGAATTATAAATTATGGCATTAACCGTCCTACTACTACAAGGGTCAAAATCAGTCAGAATGTTGATATACTTGCCAAGGTATATCCAGTGCACTTAAAAGTCAAACACTGTGAAACCTTACGTGTAGTAAGTACATTAACCCTCCTACTACTACAAGGGTCAAAATCAGTCAGAATGTTGATATACTTGCCAAGGTATATCCAGTGCACTTAAAAGTCAAACACTGTGAAACCTTACGTGTAGTAAGTACATTAAGAGTGTGTTCAAAACCTCAAAAATGTATATGAGTAACCATGGAATTGTCCAGGAGATAATCAATTTTTTTAAATTATTTTTTAAATTAATATTTGTTTTATTCATTTCATTTTTTTCACAGGGTATGGTTCATGCGACCCTCTTGCAATTTGGACATGTTAAGACAGAGACAAGATGCTATTTCATTCTTCTTGGCATCGGCAAACACTGAGGTCACATCAACTCTACACGAATGCCTGAAGCAAGTCAGAAATGTGGCCGTAAGTTCACATCCCACACCGTTTTCTCTTTCTCAATAGATTGGTAAAAGAGTGGTAAATGTTTGACTGTCCTTGTTTCAGTTTGAATCCAGCTAACATCAGTCCATCTGTTTGTTGTTTTTTGTATATTTTTAGCGGATTTTGAAGACGATGAAACGAGCTCAGGCATCAGTTGGTGATTGGCAAGCACTGTACAAGGTCAGAAAAAACAATAATAATAATATCACAGCATTTGTAAGGCACACTTAACCGGTCTAGATGTAAAGAAGAAAATTCTCAAATACAATGTAGATGTAAAAGCAAGTGTAAATAGATATGTAATATATGCATCATGGAGATATGGACGCCCTGGCATCAGTTGCCTTTACTGTATGTGTGTAGATTGCTAATATTTCTGTTGCTAAAGGGGGAGGGGGAGGGGAGGGGCACGCAGCAAGAAAGGCCACACCCATAAAAGTATACATATTTAATATATACATGGAGATATGGAGGCCCTGGCACCAGTTGCCTATACTGTATGTGTGTAGATTGGTAATATTGCTGTTGCTAAAAAGGGTGGGGGGGGAGGGTGAGGGGGAGGGACGCAGCAAGCAGCAAGAAAGGCCACACCCATAAAAGTATACATATTTAATATATGCATGGAGATATGGACGCCCTGGCACCAGTTGCCTATACTGTATGTGTGTAGATTGGTAATATTGCTGTTGCTAAAGGGGGGGGGGGGGGGGGGGCACGCAGCAAGAAAGGCCACACCCATAAAAGTATACATATTTAATATATGCATGGAGATATGGAGACCCTGGCACCAGTTGCCTATACTGTATGTATGTAGATTGGTAATATTGCTCTGGCTGAAGGGGAGGGGCATGCAACATGAAAAGCCACACCCATAAAAGCATACATATGTAATACATACATGGAGATCAGTGTACCCCCTTTGGACCCCCCGGATCAGTGAATATTCACAAACCCCTCCTACCTCGTAGCTATACACCAATGATGAGATATTGATTGAATTGCCAAATTGCCAGAGGCTATCCCCCTCCTACATGACCAGTGTATTACATGGCTAGACAGAATGTTTTCATCAGCACTTTGGCAGCGGAAGCGAACCTAAGCCAATCCATCTGGGCTTTGGAGTTTCTTGTGTCCCGGTTTACCGAAGAATGAAGTTTCTGAAAACACACGTTCGACTGTACGTGATCAGCAAATAGTTTTTGAAAGATCATTTTGGGGGTGATTTTTTTCAAATTTTTAGTTTTTTTTGTTTGTATTCCTCATAATTTGTTTGCGTAAACCGGACACTTAGTTTTAATTATGAACGGGAAAATGTCTAAAATGTTAGTGTAAAGGACAACATGTCTGAAGCAGTACAATGGTGATTAGGTTTTGAACATTTTAATGTCTGAAACCTAAAGTCAGATTTCATTTCAGGTAATCTTGGGTTCGGTTTCAGGTATTCTTCCTACATGTAGGTAGTCTTCCTACATGTAGGTAGTCTTCCTTCCTACATGTAGGTAGTCTTCCTACATGTAGGTAATCTTCCTACATGTAGGTAGTCTGAAATATAATTCTAAATTGGTGCGATGATGTGCTTTTTTTTCGGCCATCTTTTTTTTTTGCCATACATGATACATTGTATATGCGGGGACCATGTATGGTGACTAAGAGAGGCCTCACAAATTGGGCAAACGTTCATACCCCTATGTGGAAAAGTCATTTAAAGCACAGCACAGCAGAATTCTAATTGATCCAGCAATTTTGGCTGCTATTGGACATCGTTTCATAGTATAAAAAAAAAAAAAATTAAAAATGCTGACGTGCGGGTCTGAGACGACGCGCGCAGAGACCAGAGACTTTTTTTGGGGGGGGGCCTTAAGAAAGATCAGGGGTGTGATTTGTTCAGATTTTTCCGGATTTCCAGATTTTTACAAATCGCAGTGTTGTGATCATCCTGATTTTAAAGATTCACAACAGCGGCCCCAATACCCCTAGCAAAAATTTACGTGGATTTTTCAAAACTGCCTTATCACACCCCTGAAGGTGCAAATTGTGTTCACAAAAGGCAGCTGGTAACTTTCTTAATCCTAAACACAACACCAGATTATGTTTCAGACAGTTTGAGCTCATTCCTGTGTAGAATGGCTTTAACCCTAACTCCCTAGGCCCATTTGCTTTACACATAACCTGAATCCTCCAAAATCCTTCAGTGGTAAAGCAAGCACATGACATGTATGCACACATGTGTTTCTAATATGTGATACATGTACATGGCCAGGGACCCTCCCTGCATGCATGGAGCAATAAACAGTGTCCACTGACCCAAGCACTGACCTTGCAATCACTACAACAAACATGGATGTACATGTACCATGGAAAGGCAAGTTTGCCTAATAATGTCAATCCTTCAAAATCCTTTAAAAAAAATTCCTATAAATAATTTTGTCCGAAAAGCTGTAACAGGCCTGTGATTTCTCAGGATATTTCCTGATTTCAGGATTTTTTTTTACAAATCTCCCTTTGCCTGATACATGTACATGGCCAGGGACCCTCCTTGCATGCATGGAGCAATAAACAGTGTCCACTGACCCAAGCACTGACCTTGCAATCACTACAACAAACATGGATGTACATGTACCATGGAAAGGCAAGTATGCCTAATAACCTCAATCCTCCTAAATCCTTCACTTTAGCAAAGAGCATTGTAGCATATAACCTCAATCCTTCAAAATCCTTCACTTTAGCAAAGAGGATTTTGGAGGATTTGGGAAGGTTAGGGTTAATCTAACCCATGTTTTCATTTAAGACATTTTAATGTCTGACATCTAATCCAGCTTATGTTTCAGAAATTAAAATGACTGAAATCTAAGCCACAATAGTGTTTCAGACATTTTGTCCCTTACAATAGTGTTTCAGACATCCCTTACAATAGTGTTTCAGACATTTTGTCCCTTACAATAGTGTTTCAGACATCCCTTACAATAGTGTTTCAGACATCCCTTACAATAGTGTTTCAGACATCCCTTACAATAGTGTTTCAGACATTTTGTCCCTTACAATAGTGTTTCAGACATCCCTTACAATAGTGTTTCAGACATCCCTTACAATAGTGTTTCAGACATCCCTTACAATAGTGTTTCAGACATCCCTTACAATAGTGTTTCAGACATTTTGTCCCAGACAACCCTTATCATGTTCATGTGTTTGCCAATATAATTATTACATGCACCTTTAATTATAATTAGACAGTTTTGTCTTTCTTTTTTCAGACTGCCTACAACGCTATCAATATTGGAGATGTGTGCCGAGCTCAAAGGGCAGACATTGAGATATTTAAAAAGGTACTTAATGCCAGTATACAATCGTCTGTTATCCCTAACCTTCCCAAATCCTCTTTACTAAAGTGAAGGATTGAGGTTACATGCTACATGCTCTTTGCTAAAGGATTTTGGAGGATTGAGGTTATTAGGCATACTTGCCTTTCCATGGTACATGTACTTCCATGTTTGTTGTAGTGATTGCAAGGTCAGTGCTTGGGTCAGTGGACACTGTTTATTGCTCCATGCATGCAGGGAGGGTCCCTGGCCATGTACATGTATCACAGATTACAAACACATAATAATAATAATAATAATAATAATGTGTGGACTTATATAGCGCACGTATCCACCAACTGAGTGGTGCTCAAGGCGCATTATATTATTACCCCTGCTCATAGGGCTCATAAGGCTCATAAATCATTCCTGAAACCATCTCAGCTCCCTGGGGAGTATACAGCTCAATTGCTGCCATTACAGCGCATATAGGGCTAATCAACCAACTCTGCCCTCACAGGTACCCATTTAACCCCTGGGTGGAGAGAAGCAATTATGGTTAAGTGTCTTGCTCAAGGACATGTCATGTGCTTGCTTTACTACTGAAGGATTTTGGAGGATTTGGGTTATGTGTAAGCAAGTGGGCCTAGGGAGTTAGGGAGGATTCAGGTTATGTGTAAGCAAATGGGCCTAGGGAGTTGGGGTTAATGTAGCCATGCTTTGAAGAATTAAGACATCAATGTATGTACAGACCCCAACCTGTGAAAGTTGAATTATAATCTAAAAACGATACTTGATGTGAACTTTGTGATGGTATCAAACATCCCAAGAAATGATTACGTCTGAAGTGCTATTCATCTTCATATTTTGATTAAAAAAAATTGAAATGAGTCATGGCTGTGATAAATTACATTTTCACTATTTTCTGGTTAATGAGGCAATGAAATCAGCTGTCACATGTTGGTTTCTGTACATCTCACTTGATTCTTATTAAAGGCACAATTGTTGTCACGATCAACAGGGCATGGAATTGGAGTGCTAGTTTTAGATTAACTCAGTGACTGAAAATAATACCCTACATGATGATAAGGTCATGTCACCGTTGCTGCTGCACAAATGAGCCAGTAATTTTCAGTCACTGTGTTCATCTTAAACTAGGACACCGATTGCATGTTGAAATCTTCTCTGATCGTGACGATATTGTCCCTTTTAAGTATGGATGCATTTACAGACATTTTAGAAAAATTGGTCATTAGACTCAGTCCACTCCCTTTAAAAGAGAAAAGTTTAAAACTTGTTTTTTTTTTACTTATGTTTTACATAAATTTGATTCTTAAATTTAATCACTTTGATTATCAAGTCTATTCAATTAGTGTATCAATTGATTTGATGTAGGGCAAAAATCTACTATTTTGTTCGTTATCCTGATGCAAGATTTACATCAATAAATGCATTTCATTTATCTTTCTAAATAACAGATATCAGTTGGATTCAATGAAGATCTGCATCACATTGCAAGTGTCATCAACAAAATTGTGAGATTTGTCAAATGTTGAATGGGTAGTTTTTGCCACAACACTGACATTGAAAATGGTCAGATTTTAACATAAAACTTACTTTAAATATGGTGTAATGCTAATGATGGTATTAATCTTTCCTATAAATAATTTTGCCCGAAAAGCTGTAACAGGCCTGTGATTTCTCAGGATTTTTTTTACAAATCTCCCTTTGCCTGAAAATTTTCTTGAAAGAAGAGAAGTAGCCACCAAGGAAAGAAAGAAGTAGCCTGTATTGTGTCCAAACCTCTAGTTTCTTGTTTGTGGGGATGTGAGTCTGTAAATCCTCCAAAATTAAACATCCAGGAGGTTCAGGGGGCTTTGTCCTCTAGACCAAAGGGAGACCCAGGCCTGCTACCCACAGGAGGTTCAGGGGGGCTTTGTCCTCGAGGCCAAAGGGAGACCCAGGCCTGCTACCCACAGGAGGTTCAGGGGGGCTTTGTCCTCGAGGCCAAAGGGAGACCCAGGCCTGCTACCCATTTTTCAGGATTTTTTACTTTTGTCAAATCACACCTCTGCTGTAATTTTTTTTAGGAAATTGAAATAACTTCCAGTTTGAATTGAGGAAAGAGTACGCTTTCCTAAATTCCACGTTAGAAAAATCTCTGAATGCATTTTTATTATTTTCTCAAGAATGATAGCACAACATAATAAGCTGAAACTTTCACTGGTTGGATGTTGAATGTATATTTTGATTTCAAAGAGAGTAAATATACTTGAAGAACCAGTTTTGCCGACATTACCAATGGTTTTTCCTTCACTGTAATTAATATGTTGTCTAAATTCATGGCTAAAGAGATTGAAAGGGCACAGCTTTTGAAAAAAAGAAAAAAAGAAACATTGGTACCGGCCCAATAAAAGATGACTGTGTCCATTTATGAGTTTGTTGTACATTTGGCACATATGTGAAACGAATAATTGGGTGTTGTCAAAGGTCCAAGAATGTCAACATTGATGACAGCGTTTTTTCCGTTGATGCCTCCAGGTGGATTTTGATGAATCGGCAGCCCAGGGTCGCTTTGTTGTCAGGTATAATGTGGATTCTGACTTGGATCACAGTAAGTCATTTTGTTTATCCTTCTCTGGGATTATTATCATGCAGTCTTTTTACAGGGAATTTAATTCTCTCTCCTTAAAGATGTATTGCTCATGTTTCTATTTATACAGAAATTACCAGATATTTTTTTGTTCTTCGGAACGGGAAAACAAATGCTTTAAATTTATTTCTAAAAATAATTGTGAGAAGTGTAGTTTTACAGTAACTATGAACCAAAATTAATTTAACAATGGTCCTGTCAAAAATTTATTTTGACACTTTTTACCGTAAAAAAAAAGCAAGCTTCTGACAACTATTTGGTGAAATATATAATTTCAAACTCATTTCTAAAAGGAAATTATCAATGTTCCATTGAAATCAAACATTTCAGAAAATTGACAGTAATACACAGGCGGTTTATCTTAAAAGCCTGTATTCGCACCGTGCATGAGCTATTGAGGGCACATGTTGTTAGACCACTGTGGGTAAAAGGGCAGCGATAGTGTGTCGCGTTTGGCATATTTTGCAGTTGTTGTGCATACACACGGAATATCTCCAGCGATCACTGGCTGGTAGAAGTACACACGTGCTTAGTACCATAACATACGCACATAAATAATAATAATAATAATAAAGATTTGTAGCACGCACATATCCACCCTGCTGGGCGCTCAAGGCGCGGAAACAAAGAAAAAACATGAATACAAACAATATACAATGATAGCATAGGGGGAAAAAAATTATGTACTGAGATACATGTACCTACAATGCAATTACAAATATACATCATCTTTGAAGAGTTGTGACATAAGATGAGTTTTAAGCATCGACTTAAATCTGGTTATACTATGACAAGATTTGAGTTTAATTGGAAGATGATTCCAGAGTCTCGGAGCTGCGACAGAAAACGACCTATCACCCCAGTTGAAGTTGGTTCCTTTAGGAGTGACATGTTGCTGGAGCGCAAATTGCGTGATGGAGTGTAGACTTTAAGCAGTTCAGAAATATAAATTGGAGCAATGTTATTAAAAGATTTGTGAACAATTAGCATAAGTTTAAAAACAATTCTCTGTGAAACAGGAAGCCAGTGCACGCAAAAGTGGCTATCATCAAGACACTGGGTGCAAATTCACTGTCAGAGGGCTACAATGTGCACAGAATGAATGTAATTTTGGTAAAATGTCTATCTGTGAATGTATTCTTGTAAGAATCAATAAATACAAAATCATGGAAACTTATATTGCGGTAAAATCAAGAGATATGTACAGAAACCAACCTGTGAAAGATTCAGCTCGTAAATGAGAAAATTTTGAAAATGCATTCAAGAATGTACAGGAACAGACCTGTGGATGGTTCAGATTGTTAATGAGAAATTAGTGAAAATGCATTCAGAATTGTTTGTGAAAAGTGAAAATTATTTCAATAATTTATCTTTTAAATAGAGAATTAGCTGTTGCTTACCAATCTAAAGGACCCGTAGTATAAATGCAAAATAGTAGTTATTGGCATTACGTTTTGAACCTAGCAGGTTCTTTCTCAAAGGCAAAATGGACGATATACAGACATGCTTAAATACAAGAGTGGGCAGAAGTTAGTCAGGTGTGTAAGGAACACAAATTTATCTTTTCTTACATCACCACAGACGAAAATTATTTCTAGGGAATATGATGCATAATGAGAATCTTAATATCAGGTATTTCCACCCTACCCTCCTATGACCGCAAGGGTCAAAATCAGTCAAAATGTTGATATATACTTGCCAAGGTATATCTAAGTGCACTTAAAAGTCAAACACTGCTAAACCTTATACCCTCCTATGACCGCAAGGGTCAAAATCAGTCAAAATGTTGATATACTTGCCAAGGTATATCTAGTGCACTTAAAAGTCAAACACTGTCAAACCTTACGTGTAGTAAGTACATTTACAGGTCAAAATGAGTTGACTGTTTTTGACTGGTAAAAGCATTGTATTGTATTGTTGAGGGTGGTCAAAATGACAGTAAAAACCAGTCAACAATGCCCCTGTGTGCACATTTGGGTCAACAGTCAAAACAGGCAGTTGACTGGTCTTGACCACTATAGCTACCTGCCACTAAAGTGCAGCTATAGTAGGAGGGTTAATACCTTAACAAAATAAGCTGAAACTTTCACAGTCTGGTTTTTTGTAAAAGAAAAACTCTTGACTCATACTCATGGATGCATTTATAGACATTTTACCAACAGAATATGCACAGTGCCTATGAAGGAATGAGTGAACCAAAGTTGTTTCCGTCAGATTGATGCTTTGTATCTAGACACAACTTTGTTACATTGCAATGACGTTGGTGATGAATTTTTGTACACAAACATTGGAATTGACATAATTGCCTTTATATTGATGTAATTGCTTGACGTATTAGCGTGTATATATATCCGGGGCAAGTACCATTCACCTGTCTGGACTTTATCGGCGCCACCTTTGACATACGCATTGTGTGAAGTGATGTCATTGACTCGCTTTAATACTCTGATGACTAATACCAGTCCATGTACCTTATCCATTGTACACCCTGCTAAACTGTACATAAGTCGGTAAGTAACATGCACCCGCATTGGAAGTATGCGCATTACTTTCTCAACATCGGGTTCAAAAGCTGGCATACCGTTGTTTGTAATTTAACCTAAGTTAATTTTAGCGTTCAAAAGCGATTCTTGAGGCTGAATTTGACTTTGTTAATAAGATTTTGAGTCTTTGAAACACATTATGTTAAATGCAAGTTCCGAGCATTCTATTCCGCCGCTGGCGGCGAACAAGTAGAATGCAATAAACCATTGTCTGTCTGTCTGTCTGTCTGTCTGTCTGTCTGTCGGTCGGTTGGTCGATCTGTCTGTCGGTCGGTTGGTCGATCGGTCGGTCGGTCTGTCGGTCAGTCGGTCAGTCGGTCGGTCGGTCTGTCTATGAATTGCAATTTTTGTGTAGATATATATATATATTAAACCAAGTATCTTCATTGTATGCTTCTGGACAGCTTAAACCAAATGGAAGTCTATTTTTTATAAAAAGTGAAAATTAAAGTTCATGCTTATCCTTGACACATGAGGGCGCTGTTTGAGAGATCACACCTGGAACTTAGTGTCACACTAGCACTAAAAAGTGCAGATATCAAAAAGTGAAACCTTGCCAAAGAAAGCAATGATTATATACCTCAACAAGATGTGGTAATTTTTCATTTGTTTACATAACATAAAAGTGCAAAATTTAAAAAAAATATTAAAAAAACACACAAATTGGCAAAAAGGTGGAAAAGTGGTTTCAACAGGAATATTGAAAAATTCAAATCTGAAATGGATCGACAGCTGAAGATCCATTTCCATATCCTGAAAAAAATCATAACATATTTTCACCCTTTTCACCTTAATGCTACAACACAATAAGCTGAAACCTTCACATTTATGGTTTTTGTATAAATATCTTGACTCATACAAAGTATGGATGCATTTACAGACATTTTATTTGTGAAAAGACCAGGAATTCAGTCGACTTTTATGCACAGTCAACCATGATGTCATGGCTGATGCCGCTATTACATCAAAGATGTGCTAATACTTCATAAGCATACATAACGTTAAGTGCCAATAAGCTATCAAAACACGCACAAATTGGTGGAAAAGTGATTTCAACTGGGAAAATTGGATATAGGACTTTCCTATTTCACGGTCCCTTTTTCATGTCAAATCCGATTGTGTGCATTTCTCTCCAGAAAAGCGAACCTACAACGGCCTGCCAGATCTGATGACACAGGTTGCTAAAGTGGAGCTGAACAGACTGAGTTCAAATATTGAAGAATGCAATGTCATCTACCTTCCACAGGTGAATAAACACCTGCCCTTAGTACATCAACATGTTTCCCTTGGATCGGGGGGGGGGGGGGGATCTAGTCTGGGCATGTGTCACTACGTGAGCCACACTGTGGTAATAAATAATAAGGCAGTGTACACTAATCAGGCCTAGGTTACAGTGGCGTAAAGCTATTTCAATGAGTGTCCCTTATGTTACGCTGCACATAAAATAAAATAAATTTAAAAAACAAATTAAATAAAATAAAAATAAAAAATCACCCTTGAAGGGACAATATCGTCACGACCAACAGGGCATGGAATCGGAGTGCTAGTTTTAGATTAACTCAGTGACTGAAAATAATACTCGCATGCTAAGGTCATATTACCGTTGCTGCTGCATAAATGAGCCAGTAAATTTCAGTCACTGTGCAAAACATCTTAAACTAGGACGCCAATTCAGTGCCCTGTTGAAAGTCCGCTCTGATCATGACGATAGTGTCCCTTTAAGATATTGTTTCTTATTTGTGATTAACAATATTATAAATGAATTATAAATTGCATATGATTTTTTTTTCCTTTTTTTTCAGCTTGGTTATCTTCTTGCAATTCCGTGTACAAGTCAAATGCAGAAGGAGAGAGATTTTGATATTCCTGGACTGGAATTTGTGGTATGTACTCGGGTCAATTTCACGGAGCTGCTAAGCAGAAAAAAATTGCTTACCATAAATATTTGCTTTAACCCTAAGCCCCTAGGTATTCTGGCTAGGAACCTTCCTGAACCCTAACCCCCTATAGGTATTCTGGCTAGGAACCTTCCTGAACCCTAACCCCCTATAGGTATTCTGGCTAGGAACCTTCCTGAATCCTCTAAAATCCATCAGTGCACTTTTGGAAACATGCCCTTATCTTCAAAATTCACCATGCATTTTCGTTGATCTTTCATATTCAGCACTGATGGCCTGTACTTCTTGCCAGGTAGTAATTTTGTCCCATTTGAAGAGGTGAAAGTACCAGTTTCCAACAGTGTTGAATTTTCCCCAAAAAGTGCCCCTTGGAGGATTTTGCAGGATTTGGGATGGTTAGGGTTAAATATTTACTTTCATACAAAATATACCTGTGCATTTTGGTTGGTCGTCCGTTTTATATTGCTTAGCAAGAATACTTGCTTAGCGTAATTTTCTGCTTAGTAGCTCTATGAAATTGGCCCCAGGCATCTTATTGAAATTCGACATAACAGTTCCTTTGTACTCAAACGGAATAATTTATCAGAGTGATTTGATAGGTTTTCACTTGACTTCATCACACCATAAATAATCGGCCATCTGTAATACACAGGCCTGTGATTTTTCAGGATTTTTCCTGCTTTCAGGATTTTTTTTACAAATCTCCCTTTGCCTCAAAATTGTCTTGAAAGAAGAGAAGTAGCCACCAAGGAAAGAAAGAAGTAGCCTGTATTGTGTTCAAAGCCTGTCCTCCAAAATTAAACATCCAGGAGGTACAGGAGTGCTTTGTCCTCCAGATCAAAGGGAGACCCAGGCCCACGACCTATTTTTCAGCAGTTTTTACTTTTGTCAAATCATACCTCAAGGTTCAAGGTTCATTTATTTTTCCACAGTATCAGAATTCATCAATAACAATATAAAGTAGTGAAATAAGTAAAGAAATAAAAAATATTACAATAGGAAGTAAAAGTGAAAGATAAGGGTGATACTGCAGAGGGACCCATTGAGAAGCAGAGCTTGTAAACATGGGCCCCATAGCATGCATGTGCATTGAGTATTACAAGTATAGACACAATAGGAAGTAAAAGTGAAAGATATGGGTGATACTGCAGAGGGACCCATTGAGAAGCAGAGCTTGTAAACATGGGCCCCATAGCATGCATGTGCATTGAGTATTACAAGTATAGACACAATAGGAAGTAAAAGTGAAAGATATGGGTGATACTGCAGAGAGACCCATTGAGAAGCAGAGCTTGTAAACATGGGCCCCATAGCATACATGTGCATTGAGTATTACAAGTGTAGACACAATAGGAAGTAAAAGTGAAAGATATGGGTGATACTGCAGAGAGACCCATTGAGAAGCAGAGCTTGTAAACATGGGCCCCATAGCATACATGTGCATTGAGCCGGAAATAAGAAGATATAAAAATAATGGGCCCACTGCATAATGAGGTTCCATGGATATACCATGGATATACACCATGGATATATATATATATATATATATATACCATGGATATATACACCTCTGTTGAATAGTGTTACATGTTGAAAAGGAAATACATGAATGGAAATGATTATTTTTCAACTTGAAGCATGGAAGATGAAAGCACTTTAGACAAAATGAGTAATAATAATTACATATACAAACTTTACAGCAAGTACTCTGTTATATAATAATTTGATAACGATGTTTTACCTTCCCTTTAAGAAAACGCCGCATGTTTTGCGGTGTTATTCGATGTGCCTGAAAGGTTTCAAGAGGTCCCTGAAGTTGACTGCCCCTAATTTAAATGGTGTGGTCGTTCATGAGGGGACAACTTATCAGTTGATACCTCCCTTCCTCCCGCCCCTCTTGGGCTATTTGCCTGGGGCTATAAACTGCTGCTTGGCGCCCCCAAGACAAGCAAGATCAATAGGGTTTGAAGCGTTGCATGGCAATGCAAAGAGAAGGATGTATAATGGAAAGATTGCGGTAGCAGCGTGCAAATTCACTCGATTGAGATGTAACATTTGTCGGTACTGATGGGAAGAACAAATGTTTTTATTTTTATTTTTATTTTTATTTTATTTTTTTACTTCTTCACAGAATCAATTTCAGGCCTGTGATTTCTCAGGATTTTTTTGCCTCAAAATTTTCTTGAAAGAAGAGAAGTAGCCACCAAGGAAAGAAAGAAGTAGCCTGTATTGTGTCCAAACCTCTAGTTTCTTGTTTGTGGGGATGTGGAGAGTCTGTAAATCATCCACAATTAAACATCCAGGAGGTTCAGGGGGCTTTTGACCTCTAGACCAAAGGGAGACCCAGGCCCGGTATCCATTTTTTAAGGATTTGTTACTTTTGTCAAATAACAACCCTGCAGCTTACGTGTATGTGTTGGCTCTGAGTAAAAACCGTCAGTGTTTCTCAGAAGCAACGCATTTGACAACTTTAATAGAAAGAGAAGATTCAAAGTAATATAACAAAGTCTATGCTTAGCATGCCTGCAAGTAGGTTGGTTGGGAGAGGTCTTGTTAAGTTTGAAAAAAACTGCTTTCATGAGTATGCTAATTTTCTTAGAATCAAGATATACATTTAACAACCAACCTGTGAAAGTTTCAGCCGATAATGTTGTCCATGCATTCAGACTTGTTGTGTTCTCCACCCCCTCCCCTTCCCCCTGTCCGGTTTCTGGTCTCCACACACGTCAGCATTTAAAAAAAAAAATTTCTGTCAAACGACTGCAGCCAAAACAACCTAGAATCTATTAGAATTCTGCTGCACTGCATTTTAAATTACTTATATGACATAAAACACAATAAAGGGGGCCACTTTCCTACCATCACGTTAGCAGTTTTTCTAATGGTTGTAATTTTTTTTTAAATATCTGAAACCACCCAAAAAGACTTTCAACATTTGAACAGACATGCATGCTTATCCTAAAGATAATTTGAGTTGATTATTACTATTATTTATTTAATTACCCTAAAATTTCCATCAACAAATGGACGGAAAAGTGAGGTAACTTTTCCGTCCAATTTTTATGGAAATTTCAGGGTGAAAAAATAAATTTAAAAAAAAAAAAAATAAATCAACTCAAATTAGTTCTAGTATAAGCCTGCATGTCCATTCACATGTTGAAACACTTTTTGGTCGGTTTCAGGTACTTAAAAATAAATAACAACATTGAAAAACTGCTAACGTGACGGATGCAAAGTGGCCCCCTTTATTGTGTTTTATGTCATATACTCAAATAGGGGTACGAACGTTTGCCCGATTTGTGAGGCCTCTCTTAGCCACCCATACTTTGTGTATGGGAAATTTGGTCTGGTTCCAATAACCACGTATGCATGTTTAACATATTTCACTGGTTAGCAAAAGAAGATATTACCCATTTTTGAAGCCGACCTAAGACCAGAAACCTTACTTGGAATTTAGGATAGACTAGATTACTCATTCTTTAAAACTGGTAATTATTTCACTTTTCTTAAAAATGACATCTCCTCGGCTGAAATTATTTCTATGGAAGATTGATACCATCGTCCTCTTTACTCCAAAGAAGTTTTACAAAACAATTGGACTCTTTGTTCATTTATTAATTACAAATTTTATATGTTACCATTAACATGTAAATTGTCCAATCCTAATATCACCCATAAACATCGTGAAGTTCCCCCATGTGAAAAGAATCAAAGATCAAATTACCAGTACTTAACAGTTATTTCAATTTGTATTTTTGTATTACTAGTTTCTGTCCAATAACATGGTCCACTACAAAAGTGCCAGCACCAAAGGTAAGCGAAACATAACCGCCTAGGTATTTTGGCTAGAAATTACCACCCCAAATTCTCCAAAATCCATCAACACGCAGTAATAAGGTACCCCAATTGTTGGACTTTGATGGAATTGGTACAGTGGCAAAATGCAAAGCATCCATGGCTTGGCTATACACAGTCCTGAATCCAACAAAAGCAGCCGGTGGACTTTAATGGATTTGGTACACATTGGTACAGTGGCAAATACAAAGCATCCATGGCTTGGCTATACACAGTCCTGAATCCAACAAAAGCAGCCGGTGGACTTTGATGGATTTGGTACACATTGGTACAGTGGCAAATGCAAAGCATCCATGGCTTGGCTATACACAGTCACTGAATCCAACAAAAGCAGCCAGTGGACTTTGATGGATTTGGTACACATTGGTACAGTGGCAAAATGCAAAGCATCCATGGCTTGGCTATACACAGTCCTGAATCCAACAAAAGCAGCCAGTGGACTTTGATGGATTTGGTACACATTGGTACAGTAGCAAATGCAAAGCATCCATGGCTTGGCTATACACAGTCACTGAATCCAACAAAAGCAGCCGGTGGAGTTTGATGGATTTGGTACACATTGGTACAGTGGCAAATGCAAAGCATCCATGGCTTGGCTATACACAGTCCTGAATCCAACAAAAGCAGCCATTGGACTTTGATGGATTTGGTACACATTGGTACAGTGGCAAATGCAAAGCATCCATGGCTTGGCTATACACAGTCACTGAATCCAACAAAAGCAGCCAGTGGACTTTGATGGATTTGGTACACATTGGTACAGTGGCAAAATGCAAAGCATCCATGGCTTGGCTATACACAGTCCTGAATCCAACAAAAGCAGCCAGTGGACTTTGATGGATTTGGTACACATTGGTACAGTAGCAAATGCAAAGCATCCATGGCTTGGCTATACACAGTCACTGAATCCAACAAAAGCAGCCGGTGGAGTTTGATGGATTTGGTACACATTGGTACAGTGGCAAATGCAAAGCATCCATGGCTTGGCTATACACAGTCCTGAATCCAACAAAAGCAGCCATTGGACTTTGATGGATTTGGTACACATTGGTACAGTGGCAAATGCAAAGCATCCATGGCTTGGCTATACACAGTCACTGAATCCAACAAAAGCAGCCGGTGGAGTTTGATGGATTTGGTACACATTGGTACAGTGGCAAATGCAAAGCATCCATGGCTTGGCTATACACAGTCCTGATGAATCCAACAAAAGCAGCCGGTGGACTTTGATGGATTTGGTACACATTGGTACACATTGGTACAGTAGCAAATGCAAAGCATCCATGGCTTGGCTATACACAGTCCTGAATCCAACAAAAGCAGCCAGTGGACTTTGATGGATTTGGTACACATTGGTACAGTGGCAAATGCAAAGCATCCATGGCTTGGCTATACACAGTCCTGAATCCAACAAAAGCAGCCATTGGACTTTGATGGATTTGGTACACATTGGTACAGTGGCAAATGCAAAGCATCCATGGCTTGGCTATACACAGTCACTGAATCCAACAAAAGCAGCCGGTGGACTTTGATGGATTTGGTACACATTGGTACAGTGGCAAATGCAAAGCATCCATGGCTTGGCTATACACAGTCCTGAATCCAACAAAAGCAGCCGGTGGACTTTGATGGATTTGGTACACATTGGTACACATTGGTACAGTAGCAAATGCAAAGCATCCATGGCTTGGCTATACACAGTCCTGAATCCAACAAAAGCAGCCAGTGGACTTTGATGGATTTGGTACACATTGGTACAGTGGCAAATGCAAAGCATCCATGGCTTGGCTATACACAGTCCTGAATCCAACAAAAGCAGCCGGTGGAGTTTGATGGATTTGGTACACATTGGTACAGTGGCAAATGCAAAGCATCCATGGCTTGGCTATACACAGTCCTGAATCCAACAAAAGCAGCCAGTGGACTTTGATGGATTTGGTACACATTGGTACAGTAGCAAATGCAAAGCATCCATGGCTTGGCTATACACAGTCACTGAATCCAACAAAAGCAGCCGGTGGAGTTTGATGGATTTGGTACACATTGGTACAGTGGCAAATGCAAAGCATCCATGGCTTGGCTATACACAGTCACTGAATCCAACAAAAGCAGCCAGTGGACTTTGATGGATTTGGTACACATTGGTACAGTGGCAAATGCAAAGCATCCATGGCTTGGCTATACACAGTCCTGAATCCAACAAAAGCAGCCGGTGGAGTTTGATGGATTTGGTACACATTGGTACAGTGGCAAATGCAAAGCATCCATGGCTTGGCTATAGACAGTCCTGAATCCAACAAAAGCAGCTGGTGGAGTTTGATGGATTTGGTACACATGGTACAGTGGCAAATGCAAAGCATCCATGGCTTGGCTATACACAGTCCTGAATCCAACAAAAGCAGCCGGTGGAGTTTGATGGATTTGGTACACATTGGTACAGTAGCAAATGCAAAGCATCCATGGCTTGGCTATACACAGTCCTGAATCCAACAAAAGTAGCCAGTGGACTTTGATGGATTTGGTACACATTGGTACAGTAGCAAATGCAAAGCATCCATGGCTTGGCTATACACAGTCACTGAATCCAACAAAAGCAGCCGGTGGAGTTTGATGGATTTGGTACACATAGTTATATATGCTCTATTTGCTGGGCTATACTGTGGAGTACTGAATCCATCAAAATCAGGCAAAACCAGGAGATGGATTTTGGAGGATTTGGGGTAGTTAGGGTTAAAGATGTATCACCCGTATTTTACCAGTAATTTCCTGTCATTTGTTTGTTTTTATTGGAACGATTGATAATTTCCTTTTAGAAAGGAAAACAATTGCATTGAAATGCTGTATTTCACAAAATGGTTGTCAGAATCTTGGTTTTAACAGTGTAGAAGTGCTCAAGTGAATTTATGACGGGACACACCACAAATTAATTTCGGTACATATTTACTGTAAAAACCGTGCTTCGCCCGATTCTTTTGAGAAATATGTCGTTTTGAAGCTTTTGTTTTCCAATGAAAAACACAGGTGATAACATCTTCAAATTTGAAGTAATTGAAATTCAACTTAAAATTAATAACGATAGCTGAGTAAATGTCCTCCAGTTGCTGTGTTTCGCATGTGGGAATAACGAGTAATTTTTGAGATGGGGGGAGGGGGACGACGACAGATGATTAAAACGGTCAAACGTTCATGTGTGTGTTTATATGGACAGTATCATCACGGTCAACAGGGCATGGAATCAGAGTGCTAGTTTTAGATTAACTCAGTGACTGAAAATAGTACCCCACAATGATAAGGTCATATTACCATTGCTGCTGTTTAAATGAGCCAGAAATATTCAAAGGTGGATTATTTAAAGGAACAATATCGTCACGATCAACAGTTCATGGAATCGGACTGCTAGCTAGTTTTACATGTAGATTAACTCAGTGACTCAAAATCACATATCACCATTGCTTCTGCATAAATGAGCCATTAAATTTCAGTCACTGTGTTCATCTTAAACTAGGACACCGATTCCATGCCCTGTCTAAAGTCTGCTCTGATCGTGAGGATACTGTCCCTTTAAGTCACATATGGATCAGTTGATGTTGATCTTTTGTATTTTCAGCCCTGGATATGAAGTTAGGAGACACTCAGTGTGAAATAACTGGTAAGACAGCACAACAAATGCAAGTAACATTTTAACCAGTTCGCGTCGGGAATAACAAAGTTTTTCTGGGCCCCTGTGCGGGTTTCTTTTTCCCACACACACGTTAATGGAAGCTTCCACAGCGCGTGGCCACGACTTCCGAGCATGTCACTGTACACGCGTGGCTCAACCGAGCATGCATACAAATATTCCGGAGTTTCCTATGGCGTGTTTAGACGCTCTCCGATCTGCGGTGCAAAAAAAAATTGCGTGTATACACGGCCTCCGATGCGAACTGGTTAAAATGGCATTAAATATTAAAATGTAAACCTTATCAGATAATATATTAATGAGTCATGAACAAAATTTATTTGTAATTTATATTGAATGGACTGATATCAAGAGAATGTACACTACACAGTGAAACTGAGCCAATTATTATCGAAATGCTAACTTGGTTTTTTATATTGTAATGGTACCATCTAGCCTGGGGAGTTATTCCATATGAAATGTACTAATTTTGGAGAAATTTGTCTGATGATCGATTTCGACTTGAGAATGAAATAAAACCAATTTGAATTGGGCTGCATGATTATGCTAATTAGTCTTTATACATGTACAAAGGTTACTGATGAGTGCTGTGTTAGACTTACATGGTCCGTTGTTCATTTCTGTTTTCAGACTTGGAAACTCAGATTATGCACAACTTGCAGAACTCCATTCTTGAAAGATCCCAAGTGTTGTTCACTGTGATGCAGTATGCTGCTGAGCTTGACTGGTAAGGCGGTTTCCTGAGTTAAGACACCTGGAAAAATGTATTCATGCTCTAGTGCGCTGCTCTGCGCCGCTCTAGTGCGCTGCTCTGCACCGCTCTAGTGCGCTGCTCTGCGCCGCTCTAGTGCGCTGCTCTGCGCCACTCTAGTGCGCTGCTTTGCACTGCTCTGGTGCGCTGCTCTGGTGCGCTGCTCTGGTGTGGTGCGCTGCGCTGCTCTGGTGCGCTGCGCTGCTCTGCTCTGCTCTGCGCTACTCTGCGTACTACAGTTAATTTGTTTTAGTTTTTTCAGTTCACAAAAAAGGCTGGGTTATCTCACTTACCTAGGGTCTGATTTGCATGGGGAATCTTGGGGTGCAACTCTTATTTTAGGGGGAGAGGGTGAATTTAAGCTTCACCTGGTTTATTTATTTTATTCAACACTTTTTATGAGTGATCATTCAGCATAGCTGATCATTAATATAACACATACAATTTAAATTTTTAATTAATAGTGGAAACATTTGCTGTTGTTGCAAAACTATTATTATATTTTTTTTGGGGGGAAGAAAAATTATAATTATTGACGATAAAAACGTTATTAATTATAATAGTATTTAGAACAAGAATGATCAAAACCGAGAATTGTGAAGATATCTCTTAATTTTTATTATTCTGGAAATGAACCAAGGATTCCCCAAAAGCAGCGTATTTCGTTAGCCTGTAGAAACCTGTGCATGAAAGAGGATGAAGGAATTAATGCTCAATTTTGAGATGTAGGAGGGAAACCCCCAGACAAATATTCCAGAGAAATCCCACGTAGGGACCCAGGTATGGACTGAAAACCCGGCATTCCACATGTCGTCTCGGGTCTACTTGGAGTGTCGTGGCCGAGCGGTCTAGCGCACCGAACTCAAGCTCTGGTGTTGCCAGCAGCAGGGTGTGGGTTCGAGCCCCGGTCGTGACACTTGTATCCTTGAGCAAGGTACTTAACCATAATTGCTTCGTCCTTCGGATGGGACGTAAAGCCGTAGGTCCCGTGTGTTGTATAATGCGAAAAGTGGATTGTCGTGGCGGTGGTCTAGCGCACTGAACTCAAGTTCTGGTGTTGCCAGCAGCAGAGTGTGGGTTCGAGCCCCGGCCGTGACACCTGTGTCCTTGAGCAAGACACTTAACCATAATTGCTTCTCTCCACCCAGGGGTTAAATGGGTACCTGTGAAGGCAGAGATGGTTTGCTCTCTATGCGCTAGAAATGGCAGCAATTGAGCTGTATACTCCCCAGGGAGCTGAGATGGTTTCAGGAATGATTTATGAGCCTTATGAGCCTTATGAGCAGGGATAATAATATAATGCGCCTTGAGCGCCACTTAGTTGGTGGATACGTGCGCTATATAAATCTATACATTATTATTATTATTATTAATTGAGAGTTGAACCCAGGTCCAAGTGAGAGTTGAACCCGGGTCCAAAGAGATGAAAGGTCAGGAAAATACCACTACGTTAACCTGATCCCTAAGTCTAATCTTAAGTTATCGAAACGATTTTAATATTTTTCTATTTTACACTAAACCTTTTCGATGGGAAAGGTATATCCTTGGTAATGTTGGCAAATATGCATTATAGTGTACATTTTGCATGGACAATGATGTTGTTTATAGCAGGCAAGGATAATCACTCTTCACTTTTGTACACGGGGTTTTAAAAAAACATTAAACTTTGTATGGAACTATTAAATAGAATTGGTATAGGTATTTAAAAAAAAAATCCTTTCTGTAATTTCTTTCAGTTTGCTGTCCTTAGCCTCAGCAGCCAAGGACTTAAACTATACCCGGCCTGATCTCACCACGGACAAAGTGATGCACGTAACGGGTGGCCGACACCCACTGCAGGAACAATGCGTCACCCCCTTTGTGCCAAACGATACGTACTCCGGAGGGAAGTATGGCAAGATGAAGTTTCTGACTGGACCTAATGCGAGCGGGAAAAGTGTCTACCTCAAGCAGGTACATGTAATTATTATACTACTCAAAACAATTTAGGGAACACCGGATTGTTAACATCAAATAGGTTTGAAATGTTCCATGAACCGGGATTTTCATTTGCAAGCCCCCTCTCTCTTTCAGTAGTCATGTCATGAAATGTGTAATCACTACATGCATCCTTTATCATCTGTTTCATTGTGCAGTTGTTTCTCATCAATCCTGTGAAACATTGTGTTTATCTGAAATAAATGATCTTGCTTTAACTGAGATTATTCCGGTGTTCCCTAAATTGTTTTGAGTAGTATATTTAGAATAGCACTTTAAGGGACTATATCGTCATGATCAGATGAAACTTTTGACAGGGCATAGAATCAGTGTACTCGTTTTAAGATGAACTCAGTGACTGAAGATAATACTCCATGAGTGCGTGCTAGCCTAGATTACTGGGCGTGATAAGATCATATTACCTTGACTGATGCGTACATAATGAGCCAGTGGCTGTATAATCATGATATTTATGCAGGTAAAACTTGTAGCTTTGCATGGTGAGGATGATAAGTAAGAATAATTGCGGTGACACCATGTGGAATGCTCAATTGAGTAGTAATTAGTTCTGAAAAGAACTGGAGGTACAACTCGACGTTTCGATCAGTATGCTCTGATCGTCCTCAGGAGAAACGTCGAGTTGTACCTCCAGTTCTTTTCAGAACTAATTGCTACTCAATTGATATTTATGCAGCAACCATGGTTATATGATGCAGGCCTCCCAGCAAAACCTATCAAACCTATAAAACCTATATTTCAAAATGGGAACCTTTATTTCCCCCCCAAAAAAAACTGTATTAACCTATAAAAACCTATATTTTTAATCTCCTGCAACACATTTTCAACTTCCTCATAAAATCCTCATGGCTTTGAAGAAAAACTACTTCCCAAGTATAAAGAGATGAAGCCAAAACAGTAGTCAAACTGCAACATGTGTACTGCTCTTAACAATTTACCAAAAACTTGTTACTTAATAATACTGCATGATCATGGGAAATAATCTATAAAAGCCTATTATTTTGGCATTTTGGTAAACCTATAATCTATATTTTGCTTTAAAAAACCTATTTAAAAAACCTATATTTGGTAGATTAGGCACTGGGAGGCCTGTTATTGCGCCCTGTTATCTAAGCCAGCATGCGCTATTGGGGTATTATTTTTCAATCAGTCCTGAGGACGATCAGAGCATACTGATCGAAACGTCGAGTTGTACCACCAGTTCTTTTCAGAACTAATTACTACTCAATTGAGATTCCACATGGTGTCACTGCAATTAGTCTTACTTATCCTCACCATGCAAAGCTACAAGTTTTACCTATTTTTCAATCAATTAAAACTAAGGAACTGATTCCATGCCCTGTAGAAAGTCTGCAGTGATCGTGACGATATTGCCCCTATAATGCAGGCCTGTGATTTCTCAGCATTTTTCCTGATTTCAAGATTTTTTACAAATCTCCCTTTGCCTCAAAATGTTCTTGAAAGAAAGAAGTAGCCGGTATTGTGTCCAAACCTCTAGTTTGTTGTTTGTGGGGATGTGGAGAGTCTGTAAATCCTCCAAAATTAAACATCCAGGAGGTTCAGGGGTCTTTGTCCTCTAGACCAAAGGGAGACCCAGGCCCGCTACCCACAGGAGGTTCAGGGGGCTTTGTCCTCTAGACCAAAGGGAGACCCAGGCCCGCTACCCACAGGAGGTTCAGGGGGCTTTGTCCTCTAGACCAAAGGGAGACCCAGGCCCGCTACCCACAGGAGGTTCAGGGGGCTTTGTCCTCTAGACCAAAGGGAGACCCAGGCCCGCTACCCACAGGAGGTTCAGGGGATTTGTCCTCTAGGCCAAAGGGAGACCCAGGCCCGCTACCCACAGGAGGTTCAGGGGGCTTTGTCCTCTAGACCAAAGGGAGACCCAGGCCCGCTACCCACAGGAGGTTCAGGGGGGCTTTGTCCTCTAGACCAAAGGGAGACCCAGGCCCGCTACCCATTTTTCAGTTTTTTTTTTTAACTTATGTCAAATCACACCACTGTTAATATTTGTTTTTTTCTTTGTATCTGTCATATTTCTGTCATTCTCTCATGACAAACGTTTCACTAATTCTATGTCCAAACCGTGCTCTTCATCCACAGGTTGGTTTGATTGCCTTCATGGGTCACATTGGCAGCTTTGTGCCAGCAGAGGGCGCTACAATAGGTATGCTGGATGGGATCTACACGAGAGTTCACACACTGGAGTCTGTATCTGTAGGGCTGTCAACATTCATGATAGACCTGAATCAGGTGATGTTTGATTAACCTTAAACAAACAAACAAAGTTCAATTTTAAGCCTCTGTATCACTATTTGTATTGTCAACAAAAGTAAATGATCACAGTTTTACCAAAAAAATTTACTTGGTGTAAAGTTGATGATGGTATCGAACATCTCCAGAAATATTTCTGTCTGAGGTTCTATCATCTTAATAAAAGTAATGAAATAATTTCATTGACTGAAATTTGAAGTTCCTGCAGGCCTGTGATTTCTCAGGATTTTGTACAAATCTCCCTTTGCCTCAAAATTTTCTTGAAAGAAGAGAAGTAGCCACCCAGGAAAGAAAGAAGAAGCCTGAATTGTGTCCAAACCTCTAGTTTCTTGTTTGTGGGGATGTGGATAGTCTGTAAATCCTCCAAAATTAAACATCCAGGAGGTTCAGGGGGCTTTGTCCTCAAGACCAATGGGACACCCAGGTCCACTACCCATTTTTCAGATTTATTTTTGTCAAATCACGCCCCTGTTTCTGATATGAATATTCCATAAAAGAATAAATAAAGAATATTTAAAATGTCTTGATTTAATTCTTGCTCTACGCTGACGTGTGTATACGCGACTCGGGTGGGATTCGAATCCACGACCTGCTTACTAGTGCAGATGTCTTAACCTCTCGACCACCGAGCTTGCCCAATGACGGTTGGCCGGCTAGAATCCTATACAGCAGCGGGGTCTGCAATGTTTTTATAGGTTGATGAAATTCGTTGCATTGGGTGATTAAAACCAAATATTAACAATTAATCTTTCCCCATCCCAGCCGCGACCGTGGTGCTTGTGTCCTTGAGCAAGACACTTTACCATAATTGCTTCTCTTCACCCAGGAGCATAAATGGGTACCTGGCAATAGCTAGGGAAGTAACCTGCGATAGGCTGGCATCCTATCCAGTGGGAATGGAAATATTCTCAGTCGTTTCATGGCAACGAAACCGGAGATAAACACCGGCCTGATGAGCCAATATGGCTCGGGACAGACTTTACTTTACTTTTTCCCCATTTTGAGGTGATATGTCCTAAGGAAACTCACCAACATACATTTTGTTATCTAAACTCTCTGTAAAATATAAAATTAACTTTCTTCAAACCCCTTTTGTTTCAAATTCAGAAAAGCCAGATCCACTGAGGAAAAAATAAATGGTCTTCTTTCGTTTGAAAATCACCTTCCTGATGTCGCCTCTTGCTAAGTCACCCATTCAGTGGACAAAATCAACCAAGTATTGACCGTAAAATCACAGTAAATATTGGTGCTGTTGCACGTGTAAATGTAAGAGGGGCCGTTGTTTTTCCCCCATTAGACCTTAGGCCAAACAAAATAAATGTTTTGTTTCTGGTAACATGTCCACAAAAATGATAGGTAGGGAATTGTTTTGTTTTTATTTTTATATGGATCTGATGCATGCACATTGTTTATAAATACATTTAAAAAAAAATTGATCATGAAATCATTTAGTTTTTGTATGTCTTCTCTTTATTCTTATTAAAGGGACAATATCGTCACGATCAACAGGGCATGAAATTGGAGTGCTAGTTTGAGATTAACATGAATTTCTCTCTGCTTATTTTGCACACTTAGTGTATCTTATACATCAGTACATAGATTATTATCTTCACGGGGCCTGTGTGGGCTGTGCGTTCAACCTTGAAACTCCTCACAGGATGCTGTGGACGTGTACTTCAATGGGATCTCAAACGGCCATTCTGATTCGCTGCTTAGTTTCACAGTACCAAGTACGCCAGTAAAATGTAGCCAATCAGCAAGAGTTTTACATCAACTTTCCGTGAGGGATCAACCTCTATTTTAAAGCTCGAACGAAAATAATCGGCCGGAAGGTTACTGAGTTACGACTGTTTAGGGACCGCATTGCATAGTCTGCAATGAGCAAAAAATGCCGCCTACACGGTAAAATTGACAAAACCGACGATCTTTAACCGGCATGATACGAGACTTTAAAACAATCATCTAATACAATTTAAGCGCTGTTATGAAGAGGAATAATTATTCTCCTTTTGGGTGCAAAAACGAAATTCATACGTTGAGTAGAAGTTGAGATATGAAACTGGAAAGACAAAAAAAAAAACACTGTTTTGCGACATTTCTGGAGACGATTTCCGCCGTTTTCGTAGTTGGTTGCTTATGTTGTACAAAGGAATTCATATGTCAGTGACAGAAAATAATACCCCAAGTGATAAGGTCTACGGTTGCTGCTGCATAAAATGAGCCAGTCATTTTCAGTCACTGTGTTCATCTTAAACTAGGACACCGATTCCATGCCCTGTTGAAAGTCTGCTCTGACCGTGACGACAATGTCCCTTTAAGAATGTGGTGTTAATCAATGGGGAAAAAGTGAAATGAATTTCAGATGTTGGTCGGCAAACACAGTTTCGGTTCAGTACGTTGTGAACTTTTGTACATGGTTCCAAATTCAGCTGGAGCCACAAAGCATTTAACTGAGGGAATAACTGTTTGCCGCGTGGTCTTTACCACAGGTTAATGGCCGGTTTTGGGCGTGGCCTTTGGCTCGGTCCGTGACCATGCACAATACAGGTCATTAACCTGTGGTAAAGACCATGCGTCAAACTGTTCACTTTCATAAATGCCCGTATCGATTTTGTTTTTATAAAAAAAAAATTAAAAATGTAATTTTTGTTGAATAAAGCCAAATAGAAATGGGCAAATTCACATTTTGGGGACACGGGAAACACTTCCAAAGTACATGAGTCAGGCACGTGATGCCAATCTTCATCACTCTGATTTAGTTGAAAACCACGTCGCACAAAACAAACAGCTGGTACATACGCGCTGTTCTGATTTTGATAAGCCAGTCTATACCATCCGTTAATACACCCCCACTTGATTACGTTTTGTCCAATCGGATTGTCTAAACTGTCTTTTATGGCATTTATGAATTTTTCTAAAAAATGATAGTACCTCAGACGGAAAGATTTCAAGGAATGTTCGATACCATATTCAACTTTACAACAAGTATGTTTATATAGATTGGTGAAATTCTTGCGTCGGGAGATAAACAATTGATTTAATTTTGCCCTACACCGACGTGTGTATAGCACTGTATGCTCAGTGCTTTCCGAGTGTCTGTGAAAAAACTACACAGGCGACTCGGGCGGGATTCGAACCCACGACCTCCTGCTTACTAGTGCAGACGTCTTAACCTCTCGACCACCGAGCTTGCCCGATGACGATTGGCCGGCTAGAATCCTATATAGCAATGGATTCCGCGATATTTGTAGGTTGATGAAATTCTTGCGTCGGGAGATAAACAATTGATTTAATTTTGCCCTACACCGACGTGTGTATAGCACTGTATGCTCAGTGCTTTCCGAGTGTCTGTGAAAAAACTACACAGGCGACTCGGGCGGGATTCGAACCCACGACCTCCTGCTTACTAGTGCAGATGTCTTAACCTCTATGTATGTTTATGTAAAACTGATTATTTATGCATTTTGAGGATTACATAAGGCATACATACATTGCCTGTAAATTGGAATCAACTCAATTTCCCATTTGGAAATTAGCTTATTTCCAATGGGAAATAGAGGAGCTAGTTGCAAATGATATGGAGTCAATTCCAATATAGAATTTAAACTGACAATTCACCTGGATGCATAGGTAATTGCCTTGATTTCCAAAAGTTCCCAATTGGAAATTGGCTTGGCTCCAGACAGGGTTAAAATGGAATTGGATGAGTTTTCTGTTGTTGTTTTTTTATTAGAAATATGTTGAAGTTGGAAATGAGTCTAAAATGTTAAATGATTTGGTTCCAGTTAGTGACTTTGCAACTATTTCATGAACAAAAGGTCATCAGGTGACGGTGCCACTCTTCCATTATGCCGAGCCTCGATCCGAAGCTGTCTACTTGTTCTCTGCCCTTATGAACATTTCCGATGTAAAATCCCATGGGAATGTCCCACGGGAATGTCCCACGGGATCCAACTGGTGATTTGGCCAGGGCAATGTAATTGAAGCTGGAAATAAGCATCCATGTACAAAGGTTCGGGAGGGGGGGGGGGGGTGACTTAGTAGTTTAATGTACAGAATGTTAAATTATTGGAAATTTTAACATCTTTATTCTTTTTTTTAGATTCAAATATAAACTCTTTTTTATTGGGGGAGGGGAGGGAATTGCTGCTATATAGGATTCTAGCTGGCCAATCATCATCGGGCAAGCTTGGGTTCAAGAGGTTAAGACGTCTGCACTAATAAGCAGGAGGTCGTGGGTTCGAATCCCGCCCGAGTCACCTGTCGAGGTTTTTCACAGACACTTACAGGCACTGAGCCATGCAGTGCTTCATACATAGGTCAGTGTTAGGGCAATAATCAAATCAACTGGGTATTTAGTTTTGAATGAAACTGTAATCATTTGTTATCAAGGAACTTTTGTGTGAAATGTCTTCTTCGTTTGCATCGACAAGGGATTGACATATTTAAAACAGAAAGTTGTATCACTATAGCTGTATCGGTTTTTGGAGCTGAGCTGTGACCACTGAGAAACGGGAAAGCATCTTTTGACCTTAGGGAGGAGGGCCAAAGCCATGGTACAGCCAAGCCTTTGAGAAGCCCGGCCAGGCCCAGGCTTTTCCCCTGCCTACTGGCCTATATAATGAGCTCTGCTTGCCTGGGCTAGGCCCTCCAGAAGCCCAGGTTATGTTGATTGGCAGGTAATGTATTGTGACAGGATTAGGACTCACAAAAGACAATTAGGAGGCCAGGTAGCCTAGGCCTGGCCAGGCTTCTCAAAGGCTTGGCTGTACCATGACTTTGGCCCTCCTCCCTTACCTAACAACATCTGTTTCATCCTGTCGCATGTCTCGCAGATGGCTGTTGCACTGTGCAATGCGACAGAGGACTCCTTGGTTATCATTGATGAATTCGGGAAAGGAACGGAAACGGTGGACGGAATGGCGCTGCTGTGCGCCGGCCTAAAGCACTGGCTAGCCAAGGATACGCTCTGCCCACATGTGCTGGTTGCATCCCACTTTCACAGCATTGTCAAACAGAATTTGTTACCTCAATATCAGGAACTCACCTACCAGGTAAAGCCACCTTCCCTCCCCTTTGTAGTTTTTTTGTTTTGCCTGGTGGGGTCATTAAAAGGAAAGAGCAACTTGATTACAAAGTTACTGAATTATTATTCAGAAGCTAACTCTGTGAAGTTGGTAAAAAGTTAACTTAGAAAGTATTCTTCCTGAAGGTCTCTCATTTCAGAGAAAACACAAAATAAATTAAATTTGCTTTTCTCTGTAAAAAAAGTTTTCTCTGTAAAAATGCTGAATACTTTTTTTTCACACTTTTCTCATGACTTTGACTCCGCATTGAGCTGAAACTTTCACAGGTTGGTTGTTTAATGTCTGATTCAAAGAGAGTAAGCATATTCATAGAAGCAGTTTTGCCAACATGACCAATGTTGTACCTTCCCTTCAATGTATATCTTTGATTCAAAGAGAGTAAGCATACTCATAGAAGCAGCTTGGCCAACATGACTAATGCTGTACCTTCCCTTTAATGTATATCTTGATTCAAAGAGAGTAAGCATACTCATAGAAGCAGTTTAGCCAACATTACCAATGTTGTACCTTCCCTTTAATGTATATCTTGATTCAAAGAGAGTAAGCATACTCATAGAAGCAGTTTAGCCAACATTACCAATGTTGTACCTTCCCTTTAATGTATATATTGATTCAAAGAGAGTAAGCATACTCATAGAAGCAGTTTAGCCAACATTACCAATGTTGTACCTTCCCTTTAATGTATATCTTGATTCAAAGAGAGTAAGCATACTCATAGAAGCAGTTTAGCCAACATTACCAATGTTGTACCTTCCCTTTAATGTATATATTGATTCAAAGAGAGTAAGCGTACTCATAGAAGCAGTTTAGCCAACATTACCAATGTTGTACCTTCCCTTTAATGTATGGAGTGTCGTGGCCGAGCGGTCTAGCGCACCGAACTCAAGTTCTGGTGTTGCCAGCAGCAGGGTGTGGGTTCGAGCCCCGGTCGTGACACTTGTGTCCTTGAGCAAGGTACTTAACCATAATTGCTTCGTCCTTCGGATGGGACGTAAAGCCATAGGTCCCGTGTGTTGTATAATGCACGTAGTGGATTGTCGAGCGGTCTAGCGCACTGAACTCAAGTTCTGGTGTTGCCAGCAGCAGAGTGTGGGTTCGAGCCCCGGACGTGACACCTGTGTCCTTGAGCAAGACACTTAACCATAATTGCTTCTCTCCACCCAGGGGTTAAATGGGTACCTGTGAAGGCAGAGATGGTTTGCTCTATATGCGCTAGAAATGGCAGCAATTGAGCTGTATACTCCCCAGGGAGCTGAGATGGTTTCAGGAATGATTTATGAGCCTTATGAGCCTTATGAGCAGGGATAATAATATAATGCGCCTTGAGCGCTACTTAGTTAGATAAATCATATATACCAATGTTGTACCTTCCCTTTAATGTATATCTTGATTCAAAGAGAGTAAGCATACTCATAGAAGCAGTTTAGCCAACATTACCAATGTTGTACCTTCCCTTTAATGTATATCTTGATTCAAAGAGTAAGCATACTCATAGAAGCAGTTTAGCCAACATTACCAATGTTGTACCTTCCCTTTAATGTATATCTTGATTCAAAGAGAGTAAGCATACTCATAGAAGCAGTTTAGCCAACATTACCAATGTTGTACCTTCCCTTTAATGTATATCTTGATTCAAAGAGAGTAAGCATACTCATAGAAGCAGTTTAGCCAACATTACCAATGTTGTACCTTCCTTTAATGTATATCTTGATTCAAAGAGAGTAAGCATACTCATAGAAGCAGTTTAGCCAACATTACCAATGTTGTACCTTCCCTTTAATGTATATCTTGATTCAAAGAGAGTAAGCATACTCATAGAAGCAGTTTAGCCAACATTACCAATGTTGTACCTTCCCTTTAATGTATATCTTGATTCAAAGAGAGTAAGCATACTCATAGAAGCAGTTTAGCCAACATTACCAATGTTGTACCTTCCCTTTAATGTATATCTTGATTCAAAGAGAGTAAGCATACTCATAGAAGCAGTTTAGCCAACATTACCAATGTTGTACCTTCCCTTTAATGTATATCTTGATTCAAAGAGAGTAAGCATACTCATAGAAGCAGTTTAGCCAACATTACCAATGTTGTACCTTCCCTTTAATGTATATCTTGATTCAAAGAGAGTAAGCATACTCATAGAAGCAGTTTAGCCAACATTACCAATGTTGACCTTCCCTTTAATGTATATCTTGATGCATAGGGGGGGGCGGCGAACTGCCATCTGAAACCGCAGCTTATAAACAACTTATAACAAACAAACAACTCGGCAAATCTTCAGTGCTTAGAAACATGATACATTTTCAGTCGGCAAACACATATCTCTAGGTTTGCTGACTGAAAATTTATTCTGGACCAACCCTTGTTCTAGTACCTTTTATGCTTCATTTGCCGACACGGGGAAGAAGCTACGATGTTGTTGCACTCAATTGTTTTAATGTATGCAAATTTATGCACGATTGCAGTTACGACCTTGTTGCATTTTTTTTTTTTTAGATACAACCTTGTTGTTCTGACAGGACAAAATGTTCACATTTTTGGTAAGCAAAATTCTTTGCTCAGTAGCTCTGTTAATTTGGGCTCTCAGTCTTATGGTATTGGCAGTGAACACAAATGATTTTCTTGATCCATTATCCTGTACAGACCATGGAAGTTCTTCACAATGGAGAGGAAATGGTATTTCTGTACCAGCTAGTGGAAGGTCATGCTAACTACAGCTATGCTAATCATATATCAGCCCAGGCAGGATTGTCGCAGGAGCTTCTTACTAGAGGCAAACAAGTAAGCAATAGATGGTTTTCGCTTGACTCCATCACACCATAAACAATTGGCCATCTGTAATACACAGGTCTGTGATTTTTAAGGATTGTTTAACAAATCTCTGTTTGCCTCAGAATTGTCTTGAAACAAGAGAAGTAGCCACCAAGGATAAAAAGAAGATGCCTGTATAGTGTTCAAAGTCTGTCCTCCAAAACTGAACATCCAGGAGGTTCATGGGTCTTTGTCCTCTAGACCACAGGGAGACCCAGGCCTGCTACCCACAGGAGGTTCAGGGGAGCTTTGTCCTCTAGACCACAGGGAGACCCAGGCCCGCTACCCACAGGAGGTTCAGGGGGGTTTGTCCTCTAGACCAAAGTGAGACCCAGGCCTGCTACCCACAGGAGGTTCAGGGGGCTTTGTCCTCTAGACCAAAGTGAGACCCAGGCCCGCTACCCACAGGAGGTTCAGGGGGGTTTGTCCTCTAGACCAAAGTGAGACCCAGGCCTGCTACCCACAGGAGGTTCAGGGGGCTTTGTCCTCCAGACCACAGGGAGACCCAGGCCTGCTACCCACAGGAGGTTCAGGGGGGCTTTGTCCTCTAGACCACAGGGACACCCAGGCCTGCTACCCACAGGAGGTTCATGGGGCTTGGTCCTCTAGACCACAGGGAGACCCATTCTCGGGGAGCTAGGCGGTATGTGGTTTGGTGCCAGACTTTGATCGGGTAATAAACACTAAGCCCCATTGTATCATATATGGTATGGAAATTAGACTTAACTCATATTGACCTAAAGGATTTAAGCTTTACAACATGCTGGCAACGTGTTTACACAAGACTTGGGTAATATAAACATGCACTCGAACAGCGATAACCCAGCCACGGATGTACCGTGAAACTCAGCGCAACCCCCATCATGCGGTCGGAACACACACCGAAGGCAATGCTAACATTACGGTGTTATGCATGGGAGTATAACTAAATGGCCACTTACCCTGAGTCTTTCTTGCTTTAAAAAAGCACCTCTCTTCTTCGTTGGAGCCTTCCCAGCCTTCTTACTTAGTGGTAATATCGTTGGAATTGCATCTGGTAGCAGCATGGCCTTATAAGCCATACCGAACTGGCTGTGAAGGCCCCGTTCAAAGCATGTCTGCTCAAAGTGTGCACTTTATATGAATGAGTGTTCCGTCGGTCCCGACCAATTCGCTCTGGTCAGCTTCACTTTAGCCGTCCAAATACGTCTGTATTTTGGATCAGATGGAAATCAGTGTAGACTAACACTGTCTTTGGTGGTGTTGCTGCAACCTGCAGCGACACACCTCGATGGCATTATCGAAAATAATAAGCTTCAAACCTGACAGAAAACTTTAGGAAACTTTTTCTCTAGCAACACTCTGCATGCAGTGGTGCGCTGTATACGACGCATACGTCATGAATTTTATGCTAATGAGGGGATATGGGCGTGTTGAAAAGCACCCCCTAAATTTAAAAATTAATATTTTTATGGTATAAACGTGAGGGGAAAAAATTACAAATGACAAATATATGTTCCAGTAGACATACTTTATTGTATACAATGAAAAAAAAACTATTTCATAGGACCTTTAAATGAATATTATTATTTTTCAACATGTAGCATTAAAGATAAAAGTACATCAAACAAAATAAGTAATAATAATTACATTTACAAACTTTACAGCAAGTGTTAATAATTTGATAATAATTTGTTAATTTGATAATGTTACCATTTTTATATTACCAATGTTGTACATTATTTTATTTTGTTTAAGGTATCTGAGCTGCTTGCCCGAAATGAATCGATTCATCGGGTGGACTCGGCAAGCACCGACAATCGGTTCCAGCACTGTCAGGACATCGTTGAAGAATTCCTCAAACTGGATCTAGAGCAGTGCAGTGTGGTGGAGTTCCTTCAGAATAAGGTCCTCCCCAACTGTAACTGATGGATCGAGTTATAAGAAAATTGTTGAATTGAGGTAATGAACTTCAGTCTTCACTAGAAATAAGAACTCTTTCCTAAAATATCACAGGTTGGTTGTTTAATGTATATCTTGATTCAAAGAGAGTAAGCATACTCATAGATGCAGTTTTGTCAACATTACCAATGCTGTACATTCCTTTCAATATATTGATTCAAAGAGAGTAAGCATACTCATAGAAGCAGTTTTGTCAACATTACCCATGTTGTACCTTCCCTTCAATGTATATCTTGATTCAAAGAGAGTAAGCATACTCATAGAAGCAGTTTTGTCAACATTACCCATGTTGTACCTTCCCTTCAATGTATATCTTGATTCAAATAGAGTAAGCATACTCATACTGTAGAAGCAGTTTTGCCAACATTACCAATGTTGTACCTTCCCTTCAATGTATATCTTGATTCAAAGAGAGTAAGCATACTCATAGAAGCAGTTTTGTCAACATTACCCATGTTGTACCTTCCCTTCAATGTATATCTTGATTCAAAGAGAGTAAGCATACTCATAGAAGCAGTTTGGCCAACATTACCAATGTTGTACCTTCCCTTCAATGTATATCTTGATTCAAAGAGAGTAAGCATACTCATAGAAGCAGTTTTGCCAACATTACCAACCTTCCCTTCAATGTATATCTTGATTCAAAGAGAGTAAGCATACTCATAGAAGCAGTTTGGCCAACATTACCAATGCTGTACCTTCTCTTTAACATTCAATTGCAGATATTCTTGTGCAAATTTACAAATTAACATATTCAAACGTAGACAGTCGAAGTTGCAACAGTGTTTTTTTCTCCTGTGAATATGTTGTTTTCTAATGAAAAACAGAAATAAAATACAATTAAAATTAGGCCTAAGTGTCAGTGTTGAAAATGGTGTGAAAAGATCATTTTCCATGGTGACATATGTTTTATTTCATATTTTTTATTCATTTCACAAGTTAATCTGTCATTATGCATGGACAATTTGTTTGGTTTAATGCCTCATTTGAAAGTGAAAAACTTTAGAGACAACTCGCCTTGAGGCAGTAATTCTCACAACCACACTCTATAGCTATTTGTAGCCCTGTATTGTTTTGGTCATGCACTGCATCTCAAATGTTATGCGTCTGTTTTTTATTTATTTGTTTATTTTTAATACAATATTTGATGTTATGTGGAGACCAAAATACCAATGTCAAAATTTCACATATGGCCATACACACTGTCTGCCTGCCATGAAATCACTTTAAACCCTCCTACTTAATACATGTATACTACAAGGGTCAAAATCAGTCAAAATGTTGATATACTTACCAAGGTATATCTAGTGCAAACACTGTCAAATCTTACATGTAGTAAGTACATTTACAGGTCAAAATGAGTCGATCGTTTTTGACTGGTAAAAGCATTGTCTTGTATTGTTCAGGGTGGTCAAAATGACAGTAAAACCAGTTAAAATGCCCCTGTGTGCACATTTGGGTCAACAGTCAAAACGGGCAGTTGACTGATTTTGACCTCTATAGCAACTTGCCACTAAAGTGCAGCTGTAGTAGTAAGAAGGTTAATCTTAAGGACACTGCCGGTGTAAAGTTGTAAACACATGTTATAGTGTCTTGCTAAAAAACAACTCACTGATAATACTGTAAAATCATGAAGACTAGAACATAAATACATATGTGTCATGTAATCACTATTTCACAGGCAATTTTTTGGTTATTGTTGCATTTCTATTTTCCTTGTGAAAGGAAAATAAATAACTTTCAAGTGAGATATTTTGCAAAAAAAAAAAATAATAATAAATAGAATAATTAAAAAAATGCATGGAACACATCTTTAATCTAGGTATAAGAATACAGAAAGAAATTAATATAAGAAATTAGAACAAAAAAGGACAAAATTCACAGCTCTGTGTTAAAATATTTTGCTTAAAGATCATTTGTTTCTCGGTGGATGCCAAAGCTTATCTTTTGCTTTCTGGGATCATATCCAATCTCCCATGATAATGTTATAAGGTTTTTAAGAGGCTTTCTAAGCAAATATTAGTTATTGGCCTTACGTTTTGAACCAAGCATGTTCTTTCTCAAAGTCAAATATTAATCGTTAACCGTTTCACCATTTCGAGAGAGGTTATACATGTATGTCATAAGGACATTTTAACAACATAGATTTTATTATCTAAACCACAGATAAAATGTTTTAAGAAGTCACTTTCTCTGAACCCCTTTAGCCTTTGAATTCAGAAAAAAAAACTTTAGGTCTAATGGGGGAAAAGAAGTGGATCTATTACTTAAAAAATTGCCTGTCTTATATTCACCCCTTCAGTCGGCAATATCAACCATGTACTGGCAAAGAATTGTGTAAATAATGGCCATTTGTTTTCCCTTAATGTATGGACCTTAATTAGGTTTTTCTAAATTCAAGGCAAAATGGATTTAGACAAAATAAATTTTTACAGTATTCTACCCTTAGTTGATGTAATATTAATATATTATATTAATTTATTGTTATTGTTTATTTTACTTATGACATAACCTCGCTAAAAATGTGGAATGGTAAATTTTTGATATTTGCTATGAGCCTCTCTTTAAGCACCTTTTGTGATTAAAATTTCACAGGTTATTTTTATGATTTATTTTAGTAGAGATCTGGAGTGTTGTAATGAATATGCATAATGTTGTAATGAATATGCATAATGTTGTAATGAATATGCATAATGTTGTACCACCCCTTTAAGGTCCCAGTTTTCAGGTAGAAATGTTAGGAGTTTACATAGTGTCTTATTTTCCCTTTCTTTTTTTCATTAGTACTTATCGTGGGAGATTGGATAAGATTGTAATTTGACTAGTGTCGGACAATCATAGCCTTCCAGTCTCCATTGAAGTACACCTGTCCCTCATCTCTCTTCTCCGAGCAGAGGTCGCTTCCAAGGAACGCCAGGACCTCCTTCTGCAATTCAGGAGGGGCATCCCCGATGAAGTTGATCACGTGAGTGAAGAAATCCAGAAGCAGTCGGCCGTCTTCCGGGATGTCTTTGGGATCGCTGAAGCAGGAGGTGACATTGGACCGCACTTTGATGACAAACTCTTCAGAGATAGGGATGTTCTCGTTTTTGCAGGCCGCCAGAACTTCAGCAGATGTTTGATGGTGGTGTCTTGTTCCCCACATCAGAGGGAAGTTCGTGCCAAACTGACCGAATCCGGACTTATCTGTTTGATCAAATTATATTTGAACCTGTTTTTGCATGGTGGTCAGAACATCCTAAGGAAGTGCGGTTGCGGTAGCACCAGGTAAATTCTCTCTTTTGAGTTGTAAAATGTGTCAGTCCTGAGAAGAACCAGTGGATTCTACTCTGAACCGACAGAAAGAATTTACTGGAAACCTTCCTTATAGAGCATTTCATAATACACTTAAAAGATCAGGAATTTAGTAAAAACCCAGTCGTTAAAAGGTCATTAAAAGTCTACTTAAATTATCTACCCAGTAGCAAAGCTACTATGTTTGACACTGACAGACATGCACGCAAATTTAGACCACCACAATCTAGACCAGTCGGGGTCAAATGTCAAACTATGTGATTTGATACGCAGAATATGTTGGGACCTTGACAATGGTGTCTATGCCCAGGTTACCTTCAGCATTTATATAACGACTTAGCCTATTTACAAAGAGAAATCGGTTGAAGCATGGAGGTAGAATTAAGGAACATGTTTGAAGTGTTTTAGACCCTCTGGGGAAAGTGTATAGGTTTAGTTGTTGAGAATTGGTGAAAAGTTCACAGTATTTATTGTACAGTATGCAGCTGATTCATTAATCAAAGGGTATTCTTTCTTGAGCAAACAAGCATGCTCTTGTAAAGATTGTAATATGTAATATAAAATTTTTTTTTTTTAAAAACCCATGTATTTGACAAATGAAGAGGGAAGTTGCTGAGAAATAGTTAGTTGTGGTGTTCAAGCTTAAAATGGCATGCATAATCTCTAAACGTTTTATTGAAATTCACTCCTATCGATTGCAATTTGTCACTAGTTTCAGTCGGTTAAATGAATTTCAATTTGAGAGTATATGTATAATGAACAGTTCTTATATAGAGCGTAATACCTTCAATTGTAAGTCTCTATGTGCGTATTATTTCCCCTGGCCACTGGGCCAATATCATACCTATAATCTTTCTCAGCTCCCTGGGGAGTATACAGCCCATTATGTGCAACCTTTTTGGCGCTTCAGGACTAATCAAATACAATAACCATCTCTGCCCTCACAGGTACCCATTTATACTCCTGGGTGAAGAGAAGCAATTACAGTAAAGTGTCTTGCTCAAGGACACAAGTATCATGGTCGCGGATGGGATTCGAACCCACATTCTGACGACTCAGCCATCAGAACACAAGTCCGATGCGCTAGACCGCTCGGCCATGACACCCCACAGTTGCAATAATGTTTTGCTCTTTTGTTTCATAACATTAATTCGAAGATAGATTAAATTTACAATTGGGTTAGTGGCCTGGTGGGAGGACAATTTGAGAAATAGCATAAGGCTTAACTGAGTTTTAAACTATTTGATTTGGTTACATTTCACACGCTTGGCTACATTATAGCTCTTAATGTGGGTGTGTTTATAGGGATTGACGTACACCATTTATAACATTTTTGTAAATGTTATAAGAAACAAGAGAGATGTACAGAAACCAACATGTGAAAGTTTCAGCTCATTGTGTCATTAACGGGAAAATAATGCAGTACATTTCGTCCACTTTATGCATTTGTGCAGGGCAGTGGCGTTACTAGGATCCAATTTTCAGGTGGCACTACATAGGGGTTGCACGACTTTTTCTAGGGGGAATGTCAATACTTGAACATTTTAAATGGGGACATATTTTTTCAAAATTCTGAATGGGGGAACCCGGGCCACAGACCTCGGCGGGGGGGGGGGGGGGGACATTCCCCATTCCCCATTCCTTTTTTATAGTTACGCCACTAGTATAGAGCCTAGTACTAAAAAATGAATTCTTGGATTGATCTTCGTTTAAGCCCCAGTCACACATTCACGATTTTTGCCCCGAATTCCCACGAGTTGGAAAATCGGGGATATCCGTGGTATATCCGTGGTATATCCGTGGTGAGACCCTACTGGCTACGTAGTCATTTTTGAGTAATCTTGAGTATTCTTGGAACAGCTTGATAGCATCCCGATAGTTTTGGACATGTTCATAACCATCGTGAGTCACCTACGATTTTTTGAATTCTTGAGGCATTCTTACACCAGTCTGAGGGGATCGTGAAGAGCCGTACGGGCACCGTAGACAAGGTCGGGATACTCGGGGATATTCTTGGGGTAATCGTGCCACCTGGCAAGTACGGTTGTTTCAAGAACTACTTCGATAGCACTACGAGTTACGTACGACTCCCCCACGGTTTGTTGTCGTGAGAAGTCGTGCTGTAGTCGTGGTAATTCGTGACGCATTTGGGATAAACCGTTACGCTGTCGAGAGAAGTCGTACTACACTCGTGTTAATTCGTTGGGCATTCGGGATAAATCGGCTTGGAAAACGTAGTGCATTCTTAGCATTGACTTACAACAGTCATGAGTACTCGCGAGGGGATCGCAAGTGAAGCCGATTCATGCTGATTTTTGCTAATAAAAGTAATAATCGGGAGCAACCGTGGCAGTATAGGATCGGCGCTATTCGTGGGAATTCGGGGCAAAAATCGTGAATGTGTGACTGGTGCTTTAAGAAACTCATACACAACTGTGAATTACTATTATAGAAAAGCTTTGCTTCTGAATTAATGTTGTAGTTAAAAACATGTATAAAAACCTAGTCTTCATCCCGGTACCTCCTACTTGCAAAGCGACCGTTCAAAGTCACCACTATAGAGTCCCCATGCCAGTCGATGTTGTCGGTGAAATAATTATTGAAGAAGTTTTTTAAAATTAGATTTCTATGACAATTTCTAAGCCACTGATGAAGTGTACTGCAGTTAGCTCCCCGTCCGTTCTCGTTTATAATCCATCTTCTGTGTACCCTGGTACGTCTTCGTTCGTTTAATTCTTATATATATTTTGTGTTCAATTTCTATAATTGTCTATAAATAAACTGAATTTCAAAGTTCATTTATAACATCGGTTGTGTGGTTATTTCCGTCTTTCAAAGTTTATCATCTCCTAGTTTAATCCTCTAAAGAAATAGGTAAAAAGCCTAGTAGGAGCAGCACAGTGTTGAGGAGAGGTTGAGTGGGAAAAAAAAGATAGTTACAAAGGGCTCCCGTTATTGTTGAAAGAAAGCACAAATATAAACCAATCAAATTATACCAAAACACCATTCTGTAGAGTTTGGCAATAAAGGTGACAGGTGGTGCCTAGCCAGATATTTGTCAAGGGAGGGAAGCGACCAATTTTTAGAACCCTGACACTTTTCGCTCAGAAATAATTTTGATTGACGTCACATAACAACTACCCCCAGGTAAAACTGGGATCAAATATTGCACTGTGGGACAAATTATTATTTCAAGTAATTGTTTTATTTAAAAATAATTTGTAAACAGCCAAAACGGGGGGGGGGGGGAGACGAAGGGGCCTTCACCACGCTCCTTTAAGGTGAAATTGAATTGTAATTGAACGCCCATAGGAGTTGTCACCCAAGGGGCTTATTGATATGAAAGGGTTTTAATCATGATAAAAGTATCTCCTGATTTGGATAATACGGTTGATCATCGACCCCCATGAGCGTTATTCAACCGCAGGCATGTGATTTCTCAGGATCTTTCCTGATTTCAGGATTTTTTTTTTATACAAATCTCTCTTTGCCTCAAAATGTCGTGGCCGAGCGGTCTAGCGCACCGAACTCAAGTTCTGGTGTTGCCAGCAGCAGGGTGTGGGTTCGAGCCCCGGTCGTGACACTTGTGTCCTTGAGCAAGGTACTTAACCATAATTGCTTCGTCCTTCGGATGGGACGTAAAGCCGTAGGTCCCGTGTGTTGTATAATGCACGTAAAGTGGATTGTCGTGCGGTATAGCGCACTGAACTCAAGTTCTGGTGTTGCCAGCAGCAGAGTGTGGGTTCGAGCCCCGGCCGTGACACCTGTGTCCTTGAGCAAGACACTTAACCATAATTGCTTCTCTCCACCCAGGGGTTAAATGGGTACCTGTGAAGGCAGAGATGGTTTGCTCTATATGCGCTAGAAATGGCAGCAATTGAGCTGTATACTCCCCAGGGAGCTGAGATGGTTTCAGGAATGATTTATGAGCCTTATGAGCCTTATGAGCAGGGATAATAATATAATGCGCCTTGAGCGCCACTTAGTTGGTGGATACGTGCGCTATATAAATCTATACATTATTATTATTATTATTAACAGAAGAGAAATAGCCACTAAGGAAAGAAATAAGTAGTCCGTAACGTGTCCAAACCTTTAATTCCTTGCTTTTGTGGATGTGGAGAGTCTGTAAATCCTCTCAAATTAAAACATCCAGGAGATTCAATGGGCATTGTACTCTAGACCAAAGGGAGACCCAGGCCCGCTACCCATGATTTTCAGGATTTTTCACTTTTGTCAAATCACACCCCTGCAACCGATCTCGAACCGATCTCAAAACCTACCACAGATGACAACAATCAGCATCATGCCTCCAGGTTCCAGTCGGTCATAGAGGTCTCTAATGGAAGCCTGCATGTTTGCCGCGTAGTAGATGGAGTGAAGCGTGCTGATGAAGTCAAATTTGATGCCGTCATTTTCAGCACTATCCAGGTAGGCGTCGAGCGTCTGTGCCCGCCAATCGTAGGTCAAATCATGTTGTTGGGCTGCGTCTGTGGCCACCCGTCTCTTGTATTTATTCACCATATCAACGGATGGCTCCACGACTGTCGCTTTGATGGGAGTAATAGACTCATTTCGGTCACGGAGGACTTTCAAGATCTCATTCTCAATCTCACCTAAATAAAGAGCAAACGTGCCAAAAAAGAAAGAAAACTGTATGGATTCTGATGCAGCATTTATACCCGGTATTAACGAACAGTGCCACTAAAAACATTTCTAGATGAATTTTCCATGTTTGGTTGGTGTACTATGAATGATGTTTCACGTTTTTATAGAGTGGTTATTGTCACGATGTTATCTTTAGCGACACACAAAAATAAAATGGGCTGAAAATTTCACAGAAATATTATCTCTTGATTCTTACAAAGTATGGATGCATGTAGTATTTCTGGCATTTAACCAAAAGTGTACATCTTCATCTACTTTGCTTTGATTAGGCCAAAAAAAAGGTCTCCGGTTTCTGGTCATCAGTCGGCTTCAAGATCGGTGTGGTGACGCGTTTTTTTTTTTTTTTTTTCCCCAACAGGGAAATACGTGATACAAGTATACGTGGCGGCCATATTTCATATATGCCTATATAAAGTATGGTGGCTATGAGATGCCTCACAAATGACGTGGCATGATGATGATGATGATGATGATGATGATGATGATGATGATGATGATGATGATGATGATGATGATGATGATGATGATGATGATGATGATGATGATGATGATGATGATGATGATGATGATGATGATGATGATGATGATGATGATGATGATGATGATGATGATGATGATGATGATGATGATGATGATGATGATGATGATGATGATGATGATGATGATGATGATGATGATGATGATGATGATGATGATGATGATGATGATGATGATGATGATGATGATGATGATGATGATGATGATGATGATGATGATGATGATGATGATGATGATGATGATGATGATGATGATGATGATGATGATGATGATGATGATGATGATGATGATGATGATGATGATGATGATGATGATGATGATGATGATGATGATGATGATGATAATGATGATGATGATGATGATGATGATGATGATGATGATGATGATGATGATGATGATGATGATGATGATGATGATGATGATGATGATGATGATGATGATGATGATGATGATGATGATGATGATGATGATGATGATGATGATGATGATGATGATGATGATGATGATGATGATGATGATGATGATGATGATGATGATGATGATGATGATGATGATGATGATGATGATGATGATGATGATGATGATGATGATGATGATGATGATGATGATGATGATGATGATGATGATGATGATGATGATGATGATGATGATGATGATGATGATGATGATGATGATGATGATGATGATGATGATGATGATGATGATGATGATGATGATGATGATGATGATGATGATGATGATGATGATGATGATGATGATGATGATGATGATGATGATGATGATGATGATGATGATGATGATGATGATGATGATGATGATGATGATGATGATGATGATGATGATGATGATGATGATGATGATGATGATGATGATGTGTAACCGGCAGAAAGGAAAACAAGATCTTTCTTTTCATGTTGTGCTAACGCGAAATAATAATAATGACTTATATAGCGCACGTATCCACCAAACCGGTGCTCTAGGCGCATTATATTATTACCCCTGCTCATCAGGCTCATAAATCATTCCTGAAACCATCTCAGCTCCCTGGGGAGTATACAGCTCAATAGCTGCCATTACAGCGCATGTAGGGCTAATCAAACACAATAACCAGCTCTGCACCATTGTACAGATCGTTATTTGTCAAAACAATTTTACACAAAGGTGACCCCAATTTGACCTTTACTTCCTCCCGAACACCTAGAGTTTGTGTAAACAAACTCGAATTTCTAGTTTTTGTTATTAGTGTTATTATTATACCCGAACTTGCATGCATCAATACGCATCATTGGATATTTTCAGTATAAACACCATGATCAGTGCAAACAGTCTCAGTACGGGAAACGTACCCGCATTGTGCAGGCCGACCAGGTGTACATGTACATCAGCCAAGGGTGACTGAACATTTATTGGATAACATATTAAAGGGATGGTACGAAATTTTGCAATTACCTGGGTGGGGCCAATTTCATAAGAGCTACTTAGCAGAAACAAATTGCTTACAAGAAACATTTGCTTAATAGCAGATTTACCAGCCAAACTTCCCCACCAAAGGTGTGTATTGTGGCTGGTAATCCGTTTTAAAATACTTGACGAAAATATTTGCTTAGCAAAAACTCTCTGCTAAGCAGCTCAATGAAATTGTTATCCGAAAGCTCACTTGATGTGAAATATTTCTGTCTGAAGAGTAGTCATTAAAACCCTAACCCGCTAGGTTTTCTCGCTAGGAACCGTTCCTGAAGGCATGGAATCGGTGTCTTACTTTAAGATGAAAACAGTGACTGAAAATTACTGGTAATATGACCTCATATGGCAGTCACTGAGTTAATCTAAAACCAGCACTCCGATTCCATGCCCTGTTGATCATGACGATACTACCCCTTTAAAACACAAATGCTACGTGTTGAAAAGGAAATACTTAAAGGTCCTGTGAAGCGTGTATTTACCAAACTTTATTTTTTGGTGCTGTTATATTGATTGCTATAAAAACAATTTTAAATGTTTTTTTTTAATCGAGTGGATTATTAATGGTTTATCTAATAATCAAAAACTGACCCCCCGAATTGTTGAAGTTTTAACGAAACATTCGTGACGTACACAAAGGCAGAGAATTTCTATACATTCTCGTGGAGATAGGCGGTATGTGGTTTGGTGCCAGACTTTGATCGGGTAATAAACACTAAGCCCCATTGTATCATATATGGTATGGAAATTAGACTTAACTCATATTGACCTTAAGGATTTAAGCTTTACAACATGCTGGCAACGTGTTTACACAAGACTTAGGTAATATAAACATGCACTCGAACAGCGATAACCCAGCCACGGATGTACCGTGAAACTCAGCGCAACCCCCATCATGCGGTCGGAACACACACCGAAGGCAATGCTAACATTACGGTGTTATGCATGGGAGTATAACTAAATGGCCACTTACCCTGAGTCTTTCTCGCTTTAAAAAAGCACCTCTCTTCTTCGTTGGAGCCTTCCCAGCCTTCTTACTTAGCGGGAATATCGTTGGAATTGCATCTGGTAGCAGCATGGCCTTATAAGCCATACCGAACTGGCTGTGAAGGCCCCGTTCAAAGCATGTCTGCTCGAAGTGTGCACTTTATATGAATGAGTGTTCCGTCGGTCCCGACCAATTCGCTCTGGTCAGCTTCACTTTAGCCGTCCAAATACGTCTGTATTTTGGATCAGACGGAAATCAGTGTAGACTAACACCGTCTTTGGTGGTGTTGCTGCAACCTGCAGCGACACACCTCGATGGCATTATCGAAAATAATAAGCTTCAAACCTGACAGAAAACTTTAGGAAACTTTTTCTCTAGCAACACTCTGCGTGCAGTGGTGCGCTGTATACGACGCATACGTCATGAATTTTATGCTAATGAGGGGATATGGGCGTGTTGAAAAGCACCCCCCTAAATTTAAAAATTAATATTTTTATGGTATAAACGTGAGGGGAAAAAATTACAAATGACAAATATATGTTCCAGTAGACATACTTTATTGTATACAATGAAAAAACAAACATATTTCATAGGACCTTTAAATGAATATTATTATTTTTCAACATGTATCATGAAAGATAAAAGTACATCAGACAAAATAAGTAATAATAATTACATTTGCAAACTTTACAGCAAGTGTTAATAATTTGATAATAATTAGTTAATTTGAAAATGTGGTAATATTACCAATGTTGTACATTATTTTATTTTGTTTAAGGTATCTGAGCTGCTTGCCCGAAATGAACCGATTCATCGGGTGGACTCGGCAAGCACCGACAATCGGTTCCAGCACTGTCAGGACATCGTTGAAGAATTCCTCAAACTGGATCTAGAGCAATGCAGTGTGGTGGAGTTCCTTCAGAATAAGGTCCTCCCCAACTGTAACTGATGGATCGAGTTATAAGAAAATTGTTGAATTGAGGTAATGAACTTCAGTCTTCACTAGAAATAAGAACTCTTTCCTAAAATATCACAGGTTGGTTGTTTAATGTATATCTTGATTCAAAGAGAGTAAGCATACTCATAGATGCAGTTTTGTCAACATTACCAATGCTGTACATTCCCTTCAATATATTGATTCAAAGAGAGTAAGCATACTCATAGAAGCAGTTTTGTCAACATTACCAATGCTGTACCTTCCCTTCAATGTATATCTTGATTCAAAGAGAGTAAGCATACTCATAGAAGCAGTTTTGCCAACATTACCAACCTTCCCTTTAATGTATACCTTGATTCAAAGAGATTAAGCATACTCATAGAAGCAGTTTTGCCAACATTACCAATGCTGTACCTTCCCTTCAATGTATATCTTGATTCAAAGAGAGTAAGCATACTCATAGAAGCAGTTTGGCCAACATTACCAATGTTGTACCTTCCCTTCAATGTATATCTTGATTCAAAGAGATTAAGCATACTCATAGAAGCAGTTTGGCCAACATTACCAATGCTGTACCTTCCCTTCAATGTATATCTTGATTCAAAGAGAGTAAGCATACTCATAGAAGCAGTTTTGTCAACATTACCAATGCTGTACCTTCCCTTCAATGTATATCTTGATTCAAAGAGAGTAAGCATACTCATAGAAGCAGTTTTGCCAACATTACCAACCTTCCCTTTAATGTATACCTTGATTCAAAGAGATTAAGCATACTCATAGAAGCAGTTTGGCCAACATTACCAATGTTGTACCTTCCCTTCAATGTATATCTTGATTCAAAGAGAGTAAGCATACTCATAGAAGCAGTTTTGCCAACATTACCAATGCTGTACCTTCCCTTCAATGTATATCTTGATTCAAAGAGAGTAAGCATACTCATAGAAGCAGTTTTGCCAACAGTACCAATGTTGTACCTTCCCTTCAATGTACATCTTGATTCAAAGAGATTAAGCATACTCATAGAAGCAGTTTTGCCAACATTACCAATGCTGTACCTTCCCTTCAATGTATATCTTGATTCAAAGAGAGTAAGCATACTCATAGAAGCAGTTTTGCCAACATTACCAATGTTGTACCTTCCCTTCAATGTATATCTTGATTCAAAGAGATTAAGCATACTCATAGAAGCAGTTTTGCCAACATTACCAATGCTGTACCTTCCCTTCAATGTATATCTTGATTCAAAGAGAGTAAGCATACTCATAGAAGCAGTTTGGCCAACAGTACCAATGCTGTACCTTCCCTTCAATGTATATCTTGATTCAAAGAGAGTATGCATACTCATAGAAGCAGTTTTGTCAACATTACCAATGCTGTACCTTCCCTTCAATGTATATCTTGATTCAAAGAGATTAAGCATACTCATAGAAGCAGTTTGGCCAACATTACCAATGCTGTACCTTCTCTTTAACATTCAATTGCAGATATTCTTGTGCAAATTTACAAATTAACATATTCAAATGTAGACAGTCGAAGTTGCAACAGTGTTTTTTTTCTCCTGTGAATATGTTGTTTTCTAATGAAAAACAGAAATAAAATACAGTTAAAATTAGGCCTAAGTGTCAGTGTTGAAAATGGTGTGAAAAGATGCATTTTCCATGGTGACATGTTTTATTTCATATTTTTTATTCATTTAACAAGTTACTCTGTCATTATGCATGGAAAATTTGTTTGGTTTAATGCCTCATTTGAAAGTGAAAAACTTTAGAGACAACTCGCCTTGAGGCAGTAATTCTCACAACCACACTCTATAGCTATTTGTAGCTCTGTATTGTTTTGGTAATGCACTGCATCTCAAATGTTATGCGTCTGTTTTTTATTTATTTGTTTATTTTTAATACAATATTTAATGATATGTGGAGACCAAAATACCAATGTCAAAATTTCACATATGGCCATACACACTGTCTGCCTGCCATGAAATCACTTTAAACCCTCCTACTTAATACATGTATACTACAAGGGTCAAAATCAGTCAAAATGTTGATATACTTACCAAGGTATATCTAGTGCAAACACTGTCAAATCTTTCATGTAGTAAGTACATTTACAGGTCAAAATGAGTCGACCGTTTTTGACTGGTAAAAGCATTATCTTGTATTGTTCAGGGTGGTCAAAATGACAGTAAAACCAGTTAAAATGCCCCTGTGTGCACATTTGGGTCAACAGTCAAAACGGGCAGTTGACTGATTTTGACCTCTATAGCAACTTGCCACTAAAGTGCAGCTGTAGTAGTAAGAAGGTTAATCTTAAGGACACTGCCGGTGTAAAGTTGTAAACACATGTTATAGTGTCTTGCTAAAAACAACTCACTGATAATACTGTCAAATCATGAAGACTAGAACATAAATACACATGTGTCATGTAATCACTATTTCACAGGCAATTTTTTGGGTTATTGTTGCATTTCTATTTTCCTTGTGAAAGGAAAATAAATAACTTTCAAGTGAGATATTTTGCAAAATAAAAAAAATAAAATAAATAGAATAATTTAAAAAACGCATGGAACACATCTTTAATCTAGGTATAAGAATACAGAAAGAAATTAATATAAGAAATTAGAACAAAAAAGGACAAAATTCACAGCTCTGTGTTAAAATATTTTGCTTAAAGATCATTTGTTTCTCGGTGGATGCCAAAGCTTATCTTTTGCTTTCTGGGATCATATCCAATCTCCCATGATAATGTTATAAGGTTTTTAAGAGGCTTTCTAAGCAAATATTAGTTATTGGCCTTACGTTTTGAACCAAGCATGTTCTTTCTCAAAGTCAAATATTAATCGTTAACCGTTTCACCATTTCGAGAGAGGTTATACATGTATGTCATAAGGACATTTTAACAACATAGATTTTATTATCTAAACCACAGATAAAATGTTTTAAGAAGTCACTTTCTCTGAACCCCTTTAGCCTTTGAATTCAGATTTTTTTTTTTTTTAGGTCTAATGGGGGAAAGGAAGTGGATCTATTACTTTAAAAATTGCCTTTCTTATATTCACCCCTTCAGTCGGCAATATCAACCATGCACTGGCAAAGAATCGTGTGAATAATGGCCATTTGTTTTCCCGTAATGTATGGACCTTAAGTAAGACTAATTGCGGTGACACCATGTGGAATCTCAATTGAGTAGTAATTAGTTCTGAAAAGAACTGGGGTACAACTCGACGTTTCGATCAGTAAGCTCTGATCGTTCTCAGGAGAGGTATGGACCTTAATTAGGTTTTTCTAAATTCAAGGCAAAATGGATTTAGACCAAATTAATTTTTACAGTATTCTACCCTTGGTTGATGTAATATTAATATATTATATTAATTTATTGTTATTGTTTATTTTACTTATGACATAACCTCGCTAAAAATGTGGAAAGGTAAATTTTTGATATTTGCTTTGAGCCTCTCTTTAAGCACCTTTTGTGATTAAAATTTCACAGGTTATTTTTATGATTTATTTTAGTAGAGATCTGGAGTGTTGTAATGAATATGCATAATGTTGTACCACCCCTTTAAGGTCCCAGTTTTCAGGTAGAAATGTTAGGAGTTTACATAGTGTCTTATTTTCCCTTTCTTTTTTTCATAAGTACTTATCGTGGGAGATTGGATAAGATTGTAATTTGACTAGTGTCGGACAATCATAGCCTTCCAGTCTCCATTGAAGTACACCTGTCCCTCATCTCTCTTCTCCGAGCAGAGGTCGCTTCCAAGGAACGCCAGGACCACCTCCTGCAATTCAGGAGGGGCATCCCCGATGAAGTTGATCACGTGAGTGAAGAAATCCAGAAGCAGTCGGCCGTCTTCCGGCATGTCTTTGGGATCGCTGAAGCAGGAGGTGATATTGGACCGCACTTTGATGACAAACTCTTCAGAGATAGGGATGTTCTCGTTTTTGCAGGCCGCCAGAACTTCAGCAGATGTTGGATGGTGGTGTCTTGTTCCCCACATCAGAGGGAAGTTCGTGCCAAACTGACCGAATCCGGACTTATCTGTTTGATCAAATTATATTTGAACCTTTTTTTGCATGGTGGTTAGAACATCCTAAGGAAGTGCGGTTGCGGTAGCACCAGGTAAATTCTCTCTTTTGAGTTGTAAAATGTGTCAGTCCTGAGAAGAACCAGTGGATTCTACTCTGAACCGAAAGAAAGAATTTACCACAAACCTTCCTTATAGAGTATTTCATAATACACTTAAAAGATCAGGAATTTAGTAAAAACCCAGTCTCGTTAAAAGGTCATTAAATGTCTACTTAAATTATCTACCCAGTAGCAAAGCTACTATGTTTGACACTGACAGACATGCACGCAAATTTAGACCACCACAATCTAGACCAGTCGGGGTCAAATGTCAAACTATGTGATTTGATAAGCAGAGTATGTTGGGACCTTGACAATGGTGTCTATGCTCTGGTTACCTTCAGTATTTATATAACGACTTAGCCTGTTTTTTTAGAAAGAGAAATCGGTTGAAGCATGGCGGTAGAATTAAGTAACATGTTTGAAGTGTTTCAGACCCTCTGGGGAAAAGTTTATAGGTTTAGTTGTTGAGAACTGGTGAAAAGTTCACAGTATTTATTGTACAGTATGCAGCTGATTCATTAATCAAAGGGTATTCTCCCTTGAGCAACCAAGCATGCTCTTGTAAAGATTGTAATATGTAAAAAAAACAAAAAAATAAAAAACACAAAAAAAACATGTGAAGAGGGAAGTTGCTAAGAAATAGTTAGTTGTGGTGTTCAAGCTTAAAATGGCATGTATACTCTCTAAACGTTTTATTGAAATTCACTCCTATCGATTGCAATTTGTCACTAGTTTCAGTCGGTTAAATGAATTTCAATTTGAGAGTATATATATAATGAACAGTTCTTATATAGTGCGTAATACCTTCAAATGTAAGTCTCTATGTGCGTATTATTTCCCCTGGCCACTGGGCCAATATCATACCTATAATCTTTCTCAGCTCCCAGGGGAGTATAGTCCGTATACAGCCCATTATGTGCAACCTTTTTGGTGCTACAGGGCTAATCAAATACAATAACCATCTCTGCCCTCACAGGTACCCATTTATACTCCTGGGTGAAGAGAAGCAATTACAGTAAAGTATCTTGCTCAAGGACACAAGTATCATGGTCGCGGATGGGATTAAAACCTACATTCTGACGACTCAGCCATCAGAACACAAGTCCGATGCGCTAGACCGCTCGGCCATGACACCACACAGCTGCAATAATGTTTTGCACTTTTGTTTCATAACATTAATTCGAAGATAGATTAAATTTACAATTGGGTTGGTGGCCTGGTGGGAGGACAATTTGAGAAATAGCGTAAGGCTTAACTGAGTTTTAAACTATTTGATTTGGTTACATTTCACACGCTTGGCTACATTATAGCTCTTAATGTGGGTATGTTTATAGGGATTGACGTACACCATTTGTAACATTTTTGTAAATGTTATAAGAAACAAGAGAGATGTACAGAAACCAATGTGAAAGTTTCAGGTCATTGTGTCATTAACGGGAAAATAATGCAGTACATTTCGTCCACTTTATGCATTTGTGCAGGGCAGTGGCGTTACTAGGATCCAATTTTCAGGTGGCACTACATAGGGGTTGCATGCACGGCTTTTTCTAGGGGGAATGTCAATACTTGAACATTTTAAATGGGGACCTATTTTTTCAAAATTCTGAATGGGGGAACCCGGGCCACAGACCTCGGCAGGGGGGGGGGGGCACATGCCCCATTCCTTTTTTATAGTTACGCCACTAGTATAGAGCCTAGTACTAAAACATGAATTTTTGACTTGATCTTCGTTTAAGCCCCAGTCACACATTCACGATTTTTGCCCCGAATTCCCACGAGTTGGAAAATCGGGGATATCCGTGGTATATCCGTGGTGAGACCCTACTGGTTACGTAGTCATTTTTGAGTATTCTTGGAACATCTTGATAGCCTCCAGATAGTTTTGGACATGCGCAAAACCATCGTGAGTCACCCACGATTTTTGGAATTCTTGAGGCATTCTTACACCAGTCGTGAGGGGATCGTGAATAGCCGTACGGGCACCGTAGACAAGGTCGGGATACTCGGGGATATTCTTGGGGATATTCTTGGGGTAATCGTGCCACCTGGCAAGTACGGTTGTTTCAAGAACTACTTCGACAGCATTACGAGTTACGTACGACTCCCCCACGGTTTGTTGTCGTGAGAAGTCGTGCTGTAGTCGTGGTAATTCGTGACGCATTCGGGATAAACCGTTACGTTGTCGAGAGAAGTCGTACTGCACTCGTATTAATTCGTTGGGCATTCGGGATAAATCGGCTTGGATAACGTAGTGCATTCTTAGCATAATAATAATATAGGTTTTCCCGGCCAATTTCAACAAAAAATCATTCAATTTCATCAACACGCTTTCAAATTCACGCGATTTTGATAATTCAATCCAACTAGGGTTTCTCTTTCGATATTATTGCATTCAATTTCGTTTTCGTGCACACATGATTTCTTTCTTTTCATTCTATTTCGTTTATAGGCATTCAAAACTACAAGATCACCATTCTTATGTTGAATATCTACCACATTTTCGCAATAGGTGCAATCAAATTCAGAGTCATCGAAGCGCACCAGCCTGTTGCTGCTGGCTTTGACGAAATTGAATGAACTTAGCGACCATTTGAAATTGAATGATCTTATTTGTCGAGTGAATGCTCAAGTGTTGAAATTGAATGATCTTATTTGTCAAGTGAATGCTCAGGTGTTGAAATTGAATGACTCTTTTTTACTGTTGAATGCTGATGTAGCTGAGCATTTATTTTCAAACGAAATTGAATGAGCCGGATATCAAGTTGAATGATTTTTTTCCGAAATTGGCCGGGAAAACCTATAAATTAAAAATTTCTATTGCGCTGTTTCCATTTAAAAATAAATGATCAAAAGCGCATAACAAAAATAAACACAACATTTTTTTTTTTAAATCAGAAGAACAGATGAGGTTGCCAAGGCAGCTCCCAAACCTCAGTATGGGGTTACGTATGTCCCGCCAGAGGAGGATCTATGTCACTATACCCCCACGGTGATGTCTCGATCTTTCCCGGAGACAGACGCCTTTAACCTACCTATACCAATTAAAGGAATATAGCCTAACTGGCTTGACTTACAACAAGCATTGACTTACAACAGTCATGAGTACTCGTGAGGGGATCGCAAGTGAAGCCGATTCATGCCGATTTTTGCTAATAATCGGGAGCAACCGTGGCAGTATAGGATCGGCGCTATTCGTGGGAATTCGGGGCAAAAATCGTAAATGTGTGACTGGGGCTTTAAGAAACTCATACACAACCGTGATTTACTATTATATAGAAAAGCTTTGCTTCTGAATTAATGTTGTAGTTAAAAACATGTATAAAAACCTAGTCTTCATCCCGGTACCTCCTACTTGCAAAGCGACCGTTCAAACCACTAGAGTCCCCATGCCAGTCGATGTTGCCTTCGGTGAAATAATTATTGAAGAACTTTTTTAAAATTAGATTTCTATGCCAATTTCTAAGCCACTGAAGAAGTGTACTGCAGTTAGCTCCCCGTCCGTTCTCGTTTATAATCCATCTTCTGTGTACCCTGGTATGTCTTCGTTCGTTTAATTTTTATATATATTTTGTGTTCAATTTCTATAATTGTCCATAAATAAACTGAATTTCAAAGTTCATTTATAACATCGGTTGTGTGGTTATTTCCGTCTTTCGAACAGTTTATCATCTCCTAGTTTAATCCTCTAAAGAAATATAGGTAAAAAGCCTAGTAGGAGCAGCACAGTGTTGAGGAGAGGTTGAATGGGAAAAAAAGATAGTTACAAAGGGCTCCCGTTGTTGAAAGAAAGCACAAATAAGCCAATCAAATTATACCAAAACATCATTCTGTAGTTTGGCAATAAAGGTGACAGGTGGTGCCTAGCCAGATATTTGTCAAGGGAGGGAAGCGCCCAATTTTTAGAACCCAGACACTTTTCGCTCAGAAATAATTTTGATTAACGTCACATAACAAATACCCCCAGGTAAAAATGGGATCAAATATTGCACTGTGGGACAAATTATTATTTCAAGTAATTGTTTTATTTAAAAATAATTTGTAAACAGCCAAAACGGGTGGGGGGGGGGGGAGACGAAGGGGGCCTTCATCACGCTCCTTTAAGGTGAAATTGAATTGTAATTGAACGCCCATAGGAGTTGTCACCCAAGGGGCTTATTGATATGAAAGGGTTTTAATCATGATAAAAGTATCTCCTGATTTGGATAATACGGTTGATCATCGACCCCCATGAGCGTTATTCAACCGCAGGCATGTGATTTCTCGGGATATTTCCTGATTTCAGGATTTTTTTACAAATCTCTCTTTGCCTCAAAATGTTCTTAACAGAAGAGAAATAGCCACTAAGGAAAAAAATAAGTAGCCCGTAACGTGTCCAAACCTTTAATTCCTTGCTTTTGTGGATGTGGAGAGTCTGTAAATCCTCTCAAATTAAAACATCCAGGAGGTTCAAGGGGCATTGTACTCTAGACCAAAGGGAGACCCAGGCCCGCTACCCACAGGAGATTCAAGGGGCATTGTACTCTAGACCAAAGGGAGACCCAGGCCCGCTACCCAGGATTTTCAGGATTTTTCACTTTTGTCAAATCACACCCCTGCAACCGATCTGAAAACCTACCAGAGATGACAACAATCAGCATCATGCCTCCAGGTTCCAGTCGGTCATAGAGGTCCCTAATGGAAGCCTGCATGTTTGCCGCGTAGTAGATGGAGTGAAGCGTGCTGATGAAGTCAAATTTGATGCCGTCATTTTCAGCCCTATCCAGGTAGGCGTCGAGCGTCTGTGCCCGCCAATCGTAGGTCAAATCATGTTGTTGGGCTGCGTCTGTGGCCACCCGTCTCTTGTATTTATTCACCATATCAACGGATGGCTCCACGACTGTCGCTTTGATGGGAGTAACAGACTCATTTCGGTCACGGAGGACTTTCAAGATCTCATTCTCAATCTCACCTAAATAAAGAGCAAACGTGCAACAACAACAAAAAACTATGGATTCTGATGCAGCATTTATACCCGGTATTAACGAACAGTGCCACTAAAAACATTTCTAGATGAATTTTCCATGTTTGGTTGGTGTACTGTGATGTTTCACGTTTTTATAGAGTGGTTATTGTCACGATTTTATCTTTAGCGACACACAAAAAAAATGGGCTGAAAATTTCACAGAAATATCATCTCTTGATTCTTACGAAGTATGGATGCATGTAGTATTACTGGCATTTAACCAAAAGTGTACATCTTCATCTACTTTGCTTTGATTAGGCCCCCAAAAAAGGTCTCCGGTTTCTGGTCATCAGTCGGCTTCAAGATCGGTGTGGTGACGCGGTTTTTTGTTTTTGTTTTTGTTTTGTTTTTCCAACAGGGAAATACGTGATACAAGTATACGTGGCGGCCATATTTCCCATATGCCTATATAAAGTATGGTGGCTATGAGAGGCCTCACAAATCGGGCAAACGTTCATACCCCTATGTGAAAAATTTGTTTAAAACACAGCATAGCAGAATTCCAATCGATCCAGTAATTTTGGCTGCAAGTGTACAGCGTTTCATAGCAAAAAATAATAATAAAAAAATAAATAAAAATACCGACACGCGGGTCTGAGGCGATGCGCGCGGAGACCGGAAACCAGAGACATTTTTTTGTTGGCCTTTTTAATGACATCACTCATCAGATACCATCTCCAGGCCCAATGCTGAGTACTCTCATCTCGTCGTTGATTTCCACCGACTTGACCACTTTTCGGAGTTGAGTGTCCACCCAGTGGCTCATTGTGTTGTATCTATCGGCAGCACGGTGGTAGGCACCGAACGCCTGGTGATAAAGGTCCATGTCATCCGTTAAACTGTGCATTTCAGACATTGTTGTTGACGGGTCCCCTACAAGATCTTCAGCTCATCAAAGGATCGTCTTCCAATGTTATAGTCCCTACACTGTCTGGGAAAAGATGATATTGAAATCGGTATTAGAAAATTTTTCTCTCTCTCTATCCCTCTCTCTATTTATTTGTGTTTAAAAAAATATTTTACAGGAAAATGGCAGTAGTTTTGTGTTACTGCGTCCCTAGTGAATAACAATTGGATGAATAAATCCCTCCCATCGAGAAGCTTGCTGCATGGCTGCATTTTATTTCCAGGCTAGGACGAACGTGGGATATTTATACCAATTAAATTACCATTTTAAAATACGTTTTATTTTGTAACAAAACATTTTTAGAAAAGGATTTTGTGTGGTGCCAACTATTATATTATTATATTTGCACTTGGCGTGGCTTCTTTTCCTTCCTCCATGGGCTAACTAAATGAGAATTTGTTGGCGTTCCGAATCTTGCCCAGAAATACCATAAAATACCCCCATTATCTTTCACTCTTCAATTATGGGAAAGCCTCCAATCCGGGTATTATTCGTGTCCAAACACGTGTTTGCTCGAAAGTTTTATCAATCACAGACTTCTTGTTGACGTGGCTCTTAATAATAATGATGATGATGATGATGATGATGATGATGATGATGATGATGTGGACTTATATAGCGCACGTATCCACCAAACTGGTGCTCAAGGCGCATTATATTATTACCCCTGCTCATCAGGCTCATAAATCATTCCTGAAACCATCTCAGCTCCCTGGGGAGTATATAGCTCAATAGCTGCCATTACAGCGCATATAGGGCTAATCAAACACAATAACCAGCTCTGCCCTCACAGGTACCCATTTACCCCTGGGTGGAGAGAAGCAATTATGGTAAACTGTCTTGCTCAAGGACACAAGCACCATGGTCGCTGTTGGGATTCGAAGAAAGAATTGGAGCAGGTATATTTCAACGCCTTGAGTACTCTTGGTATGATAGTAGATACGTGTTCTTTATGCATTGTATACAGCGCCTTGAGCGCCCAGCAGGGTGGATATGTGCAAATCTTTATTATTATTATTAGTGTTATTATTATACCCGAACTTGCATGCATCAATACGCATCATTGGATATTTTCAGTATAAACACCATGATCAGTGCAAACAGTCTCAGTACGGGAAACGTACCCGCATTGTGCAGGCCGACCAGGTGTACATGTACATCAGCCAAGGGTGACTGAACATTTATTGGATAAAATATTAAAGGGATGGTACGTAATTTTGCAATTACCTGGGTGGGGACAATTTCATAAGAGAAGCTTGGCAGAAATAAATTGCTTACAAGAAACATTTGCTTAATAGCAGATTTACCAGCCAAACTTCCCCACCAAAGGTGTGTATTGTGGCTGGTAATCCGTTTTAAAATACTTGACGAAAATATTTGCTTAGCAAAAACTCTCTGCTAAGCAGCTCAATGAAATTGTTATCCGAAAGCTCACTTGATGTGAAATATTTCTGTCTGAAGAGTAGTCATTAAAACCCTAACCTACTAGGTTTTCTCGCTAGGAACCGTTCCTGAATCCTCCAAAATCCATCAGTGCACTTTTGGAGACATGCCCTTATCTTCAAAATGCACCATGCATTTCCGTTGATCTTTCATATTCAGCACTTATGGCCTGTACTTCTTGCCAGGTAGTAATTTTGCCCCATTTGAAGAGGTGAATGTACCTGTTTCCAACAGTGCTGATTTTTCCCCCAAAAAGTGCCCCTTGGAGGATTCATTGCAGGATTTGGGGTGGTTAGGGTTCAAGAAAAACACAAAGAAAAATGCACATTTATACAAAGAATTCCAGACGGCGGCTATTTGCTCCAAGTGTTTTGTGACAAAAAATATGCATTTTCGTGCAGAGCATCAAAGAGCATCTAGAACACTAAAGCTTCCAGGCCCTTGGGAGTGAACTCCCTCGCCGCTGTAGCTCTGTTCTGTCGTCTAATTACATATCCAATCCCCAATCTTCAGTGAAGTGTAGGTATAAATCACTGCAGCTTTCCCCAAATTAACTTTATTGCCTGCATTTTCCACACACATTTTTTTGTTTTATAAATACCAAATAGTGTAATTCCGGTGGGTTAATCCAAACCGTTGCCTGCATGCAGCCCTGTATTGGACCTATTCGCTCAGTGCACATCGTAGCCCTCTAGCGGTGGAATTTGCACCCATTGTCTTGATGATAGCCACTTTTGCGTCGTGTAAGCGTTGTGCGTACACTTTGTGTGCGTATGTTATGGTACTACACGCGCGTACCGTGTACTTCTAGTTCTACCAGCCAGTGATCGCTGGAGATATTCTGCGTGTACGCACATCAACAGCAAAATACGCCAAACACGATCGTCACTATCACTGCCCTTTCGCTCACAGTGGTCTAACAACATGTGCCCTCAACAGCTTATGCACGATGCGAATAGTTAAACAAGCATTATTTTCAGCAAACGAACAAGCCGGCAAACGAACAAATTGAATTCCCTTATTTTGAAATCTTAAAGGGGAGAATCTCGTTTGATTCCTTACGGTTTTTCTCCACGAGGTTGGCCTGCAGGCTATATGCTCATGTAGCACTGTCAATTCAATATTTATTTTGGAGACTTTCTGGTTGTTATTTAAAAACAAAATTAAAACAATGTGTGGTTCAGATTCAAGAAGTCATTTTCCAAAATGGACTCAATAAAATTACATTTTAGAAGCTGAAATAGCTCACAAATGGTCACACGGAGTTTCCTGGGAGCAACAATTTCCCCAGGGCCCTTTTAAAGCGAGCCCCAGACCCCACGCCATGAGCTAGCTTTTGATCGTTTGCTCGTTTGGTTAAAAATCATTCCACCACCTCATCGATGAGCTCTGTTGGTTTCCATATAGAAAAAAGGAATGGTTTGACACAATCATTTGAATCAAAATAAACAACGAAGAGAAAAAATAATTTTTTCAGTTTTTGTATGTGACCTATTCATTCTAACATTATAAACGCTGATTTTTTGTCCTCCGAGGGCTAGGACTCGCGCAAAAAGGAAATAGCGAACGTGTGCCGAGTGTTCAATGTGCTCAGACTGCCTGGATTGTCCTTTCTCTATGACTAGACCCTAGATTCTCCGCCCTCTGTAATGGTTCATTATCAGAGTCAAAGGCCGGCATGTTTCATTACTAGTATATGACACCGGATAGCTGTCCAAACGTGTACATTTTTAATGATAATACCTATAATTGTGTGATTTTGAAAAGAAAAGGAACGGTTTACCTTCGACTCGGTTCTTTCTGCACAATGTTCACAGCGACATTGATCCCTTTCCTATGGTGGCCCTAAAGGGACATCAAACATATATATTTACGTGAATATTTACGTAAATATTCACGGTTTTTGCCCCAAATTGCAAATATTCACCTAAATATTCACGTAAATATTTGCGATTTGTACCGAACACGCAAATATTTACGTAAATATTCACGTAAATATTCACGATTTGTGCCCCAATCGCAAATATTTACGTAAATATTTACGTAAATATTCACGATTTGTGCCCCAAATCGCAAATATTTACGTGAATATTCACGTAAATATTCACGATTTGTGTCCCAATCGCAAATATTTACGTGAATATTCACGTAAATATTCACGATTTGTGCCCAAATCGCAAATATTTACGTAAATATTCACGTAAATATTCACGATTTGTGCCCCAATCGCAAATATTTACGTAAATATTTACGTAAATATTCACGATTTGTGCCCCAAATCGCAAATATTTACGTGAATATTCACGTAAATATTCACGATTTGTGCCCCAATCGCAAATATTTACGTGAATATTCACGTAAATATTTGCGATTGGGGCACAAATCGTGAATATTTACGTGAATATTCACGTAAATATTTGCGATTGGGGCACAAATCGTGAATATTTACGTGAATATTCACGTAAATATTTGCGATTTGGGGCACAAATCGTGAATATTTACGTGAATATTTACGTAAATATTTGCGTGTTCGGTACAAATCGCAAATATTTACGTGAATATTTACGTGAATATTTGCAATTTGGGGCAAAAACCGTGAATATTTACGTAAATATTCACGTAAATATATATGTTTGATGTCCCTTTAGGGCCACCATACTTTCCCCTTAACCCATGCATGTGTGACGTATTATTTCATAAGCCATGCTTCTTCACATGGCTATGAATGAATGAACACTATTGTCAGGGTTATAAAAATGTGGTGTTGAAAAAGGGGAAACATGCAGAATTATGTTGCAAATTGCAGCATCTGTAAGTTTTTTTTTATCAAGGCCGTGCACTCTTAAAAGTAAAGTGTTGAATCAACATTTTAAAGAGTTCGGTGAATGAAAACTCTTTATAAAGTTGGATTTAACTTTTAAAAGGGATGATTTAACATTGATAAAATAAGACTTAACTTAAAGGCACACACCGCCCTAAAAGTGCAAAAAATGGGATTGATAGAATGATAGATAATCCTTTTTGGAAGGTTTTCTTCAAAAAACAAAATCCGGGTATCATGTAATTACCGAGAAATGTCCAAAAAACAACAATAAGGTCAAAGGTCACATATACGCATTTCCAGTAGTCTACACGACCGTGAAACCTCTACGGCAATTGCAGATTGTAAGACTGGTACCTCTGCATTGCACACCGTTGTGATTGTAACAAGAGGAACAAGGTTCCAGTCTGTACATTTTGTATTCGTTGTAAACACCAACCACGATTGCAATCAGGTGCACGTCGATGTCCAAGATCATCCAAAAATGAGGAAAAATGCTTATTAGATCAACCATGGAGAAAGGCATAGACTGAACAAACCGGTGCTTAGCAGCAAGTATCTGGTCATGCATCTCAACCATGATCAATATTAGGCCACATAAAAAAAAAAAATTGTTGATCGTCCCCGCGTTTTCAGACGGCAAGTTTGACGGGGAGCCATTGTCTGATGATACACGCTGTACTTTTGTCAAAGTATTCGCTGGCAAAAGTAAAACTGACATGACGAAAGTATCACCGGCTTGTAAAATTTATGATGTGACAAATACTCTTGGCTCATTTTTGAAATTTAAAACATAAAAACATTTTAAAAAAAACAAAAATCCCCTGTTTTATAGTGATTCTGATGATTTTTTGATTTCATATTTTGCCATGTCAAAAAACTCAATTTAAAAAAAAAAACAACAACAAAAAAAACACCCTCCCACCCCCACCCCCGAAAAAAAAAGGACGCTCAACAATGTTTTATTTTTATGTGGTCTTAGTTTGCATTGCCATCGGTAGACAGAACATGATGGACATTATGTGTACATGATGAACTTAACACAATCATGACAATGTCCCCTGGCAATTATGTGAAATTGCCCTAACCCCTGATTACATACTCTACATATTTGACAGGAAAAATGGTGAAAGGGAAGCTTCAATTTTGGTTTAGATTCTCATATCCTAAAAATATTATCAAATATCAAACATTTTTATTTGGTTGGGACACATAGGCCTAATGGCCAAATTAATTTGTCCGAAGTGCTTTTATCTTATTTAAAAAAAAGAATGTAAAAAATAAAAGAATTTACCAGACATAACTTTGTGAAAGACGAGGGGGAGCACCTATTTTTAATAAATTTTCACAGATTTTCACATAACTTTTTCATGAGATCTAATGTTAACGTGTTACAGGGTTGAAGATAATGTTCATTATCAAATACCAATGATGAACATTTCATTTAGTTTTAATGGTTGTTTATTACAAAAAAATGAAGGTTTAGTATAATTTGTTATTATTTTTTGCTATAGCAGTACTGGCATTTCACTCCAAGAGAAGGGGTCTGTCTGATAACCACCTTTCCAATCCATGTCAGTTAAACAATGTTTTACCTTATTTCACAGTGATTGTTGATAATGTTGAATTTATTTAAATCTAAGCCCATACTCCTCTTTTCACTCTTAAATCTTTTTCAGAAAGGACAGAGACATCTTGCTATTTCATCACAAAGAACTTGGGGGGGGGGCAGGCACTTTATTCCAAAATTACCGATTCCAATGACAACCCCTGAATGTCACCCATTCTGAACTGTCATCACTAAATCGTACATACAGAGCGTACATTTATTATGCAGATTGATTCTGTTTTCTTGTCAACAAAGGATCATGGTTGGGTTCATTTACACTGAAGTCATTTCACTTGTTACATGTGTAAGACCATGTACACTCATTTCTAGATTGGTTACAAATAGGTTTAGCAGGTCAACAATGTGGTTTCAATTGATTGTGGGGGGGGGGGGGGGAGGATTGGATCCACAAAAGTCAAGTCATGAAACCAAATGGACAGTTAAAATAAATATGTATTTCATTGTTTTATTAGCAATATACAAGCACCCATATAACTCTTGATTATTTCAATGTTTAGAAATTTATGTACAAAATGGCATCTGATCTTTAGCTTGTAATTCTATAGTATGGATGCAGCTACAGACATTTTGCCAAATATGTGTACAACCTTGAAAATGTAAAAAGCAATGTAGAATCTGTTTTCAAATTTTATAAATTATTTTTAATTATTTGCAGTATAGGTGAAAACAAAGACAATTTATAAGCATGTCACAATAAAGAGATGCTTGATTACAGTGTCACTATCATTGTCAATTTATCATTATAAGTGAAGTATATTATAAATAAAGATCACTCTCGGTATACAAACATGCAGTCCATCAATTAAATTTATTTTTGTACAAGACTTAATACCAAAACATAAATACCAATGTTGGCCTCATCTAAATCTAGAATTTGAAGGTTTTTCCATAAACAAAATGAAAAGGGCAAGCAATTATCAGATTTGATCAAGTGGATATAATTACATTTAATTTTGTTTGAATTGGGAATTAATTACTTTTTGACAACTCTTCTGCTGAGGGCAGGGGAAGATGGAAAGCACGGATGAAAGCTTTCTTGCAACTTTATCATGTAGTCGTTATAAGTTTGTTTTCTAATGAAAGGCTAATTAGCTGATATCCATACAAGCTTTGAAGACTGCAGACATTAGCTATTTGACATAAGCTGCATTGTTTCTTCTCCACCCAACTACTATACAGCTGTGCTTTGAGTAGACTCTGTGGTACCTGATACATGAACATGGATGAAATGCACAATTATTAGCCAACTTTCTATTATGTTCCATGTACGGAAAAATTATTTACAACATGGAAATGGAAATATCAGGAGTGTAAAGACTCTTCTCTCACAGGGTAACTTTTCCTTGGTAAAGTTGGAAAAAGTTGGAAAAATAAGGAAAGGGGAAAATATTTATATGCTTCTCCATGCTTCCGTGTCTTCAGTAACCCCCAACTCCCCAAACAATTTAACCCACACTTGCTGCCCTTTGAATTTGCAGCCAAGTTTAATCCAGTTGTTATACATGTAGTCCCCTTCTATCCTAAATCAACTTTGTGACTTTATGCCCATAATAACGCTGAATAAGTTGATCTGGCTACCTACAACCCTGGCAAACTATTTTCATATGAGTGATTTTACATGTTGATTTATCATCTATATCATGGTTTTTGAAAAGCATGTGTTGGGCTAGTGTCAATATCATTATGCATATTTATCTAAGAATACATGTTTGTATACAGTAGGAATAAGGTTTGTGGTAGCACCATGTAACTATCTCTACAGTTTAAGTGTTGGTTCTTAGAAGAACCAGTGGTGACCGTGAGATAGCTTGACGTTTCCATCGGTATACTCTGATCATCTTCATCCCCCTGAAGACAATCGGAGTATAGGCCTACTGACCGAAAGTAATGTCACTGCCAGTTCTTCTCAGAACCAATGCTATTTACTACTCTTAAAAAAGTATCTGGCGTGTTGATTAACATATCGGCTCGGAACCCTGTAACACTGATACCGCAGATCAGTTTATAGTGCGCCCGCACCAGACTATTCGTGACCGGATGTCAGCAGCCGAGTCTCTGTTGCCAGTCACGTGATTCGGGGCAAGCTTTTTCCGCTTTTTCTTAGAAACCAACAATACTGCAGCGGTGCGTGGTCTGGTACCTGCAACATATAACTCAATGATCAACGCATTAATAACGTTTAACTTCCTTAGAACTAAAGTTAATGCAGCTGTTTTGACGTATTTGATTGTCCACTATACGTTAGAAAAAAGACGGAAATACATGTACTTCGTCTTTTGTTGCAAAGAAACTCCTGCAAAATCATGTCACCGAAACTCTTTAGAAACTACATAAAGGCCTATTCAAACACGCATGGTTGCATCGTTTAAGTCCGGCGCGGCCGTAAAGCTTGCCCCGAATCACGTGGCATAGTAACAGTCGCTACGCAGAGGGGTCAAAGTCTGGGTCACTTGCACAAGGCTTATTCTAGTCTTGGCTCAAGACGTTGTTGCTAATTTTTCGCTGCGTCGCGATCTCATCACCTAGCCTGCATGCAGCAGACCGCCGGCCGCGCTCGCATTGTCCGTTTCGTAAATCGAACAATAGAGGGCGCTTTTCCAAAAACCTGATTTTTCTACAAACGTAACCTCAGAACATCCTAACCGATTGCTGGCGATTTGAGAATACGCCCTCTATTGGCGGAAATGTCGCGCCGCCGTGTAGTACAACTAAAAAATGTAAGAACGTCTTGACAAGACTAGGCTTATTCACGAGCCTGAAAGCGTGACGTCAGATCTTCAGGCTAAATGTTATGTCTCTATCCAAGATCTGACGTCACGCTTCGAGGCCCGTGAATTACGTCAGATACCGGCCTCTCAGTTTGGGGGAGATTCAACTTTGACCAATATCTTACAGAACGCAATTGGAAACATTTTGTCTTTAGTGGAAGTAACGATTCTCAAATAAATTTCAATTCCATTTCACATCCACAAGACTCCTGCCAACAAGCATTCATTTTAATCTTGAAAAACCAATGTTTTATTTGTGGAGCAACCAAATTTAACGCTGTTCTGTTATGAAGGAGGTTTATAAGGAGTGGGCAATTGCCACCCCTTACAGGATCTTTTAAGACTGCTTTTATAAATAGTATTTATTATGTATATCACTCATAATTTTATGTTATGAAGGAAGTTTATAAAGGGTGTCAATTGCCACTCCATAAATACTACATTTATAAATATAGAATGTTATGTATTTAACTCTGTTCTGTTATGAAGGAAGTTTATAAGGGTGCCAATTGCCACTCCATAAATACTACATTTATAAATAGAGAATGTTATGTATTTAACTCTGTTCTGTTATGAAGGAGGTTTATAAGGGGTGCCAATTACCACCCCTTAATTCGTTTGCCTCTTTTTTGGGAAAACTGAAAATTGATTGATCAAAAACGACGTATTATTTCAAAACCACGAATTTGTACTTTTCCAATTTGCTAATTTCCAATATGGAGAAAATGTTTGTAATCGCGTTACAGACACATTTGTTACTTTACAATAATATTGTACACAGTTTCGTGTTGAACTTGCATGCACATTGGAAGATACATGTACATGTACACTGCATAGAAAACGGTACAGCAGCGGGAATAGATAACATTAATTTTCCCCCCAAATTACGGTGTCAGCCCTACTGGCATGGCAGTGGTAACTAAATGGATTAATTGTGATTAGCGTCGTATAATGAAGGCATCCCAGTCTCCAATGAAGTACATCTGCCCTTCATCTTGCTTCTCCGAGCATTGGTCACTTCCCAGAAACTCCACCACCTCCTTCTGCAAGTCAGGAGGCGCATCCCTGACAAAATTCGCTGAGTGCGTCAAGAAATCGAGAAGCATGCTTGCGTCTGCTGTTCGTTCTTTAGGCTCGCTGAAACAGGCTGTGATATTTGCCCGTACCTTGATGGTGTATTTCTCGGATATAGGGATGTTCTGGTTCTCACACGCAGACTCAACTTCCGCTGACGTCGGGTAGTGTTGTCTTACACCACCTAGAAACTGGAATCTCTTCCATATTGGCCCTAAGCCACAATTATCTATATAAAAATAAAAAATAAAAAATAAAAACAACATGTACATACAGTCTTACAGGATCAAGTATTTCAATTCAATTTAAATGGAGATTAGAGCAGACTTTCAACAGGGCATGGAATCGGTGTGTCCTAGTTTAATAAGATGAACACAGTGACTGGAAATTACCGGGTAATTTATGCAGTAGCGACGGTAATATGACCTTATCATGTGGGGTATTATTTTCAGTCACTGAGTTAATCTAAAACAATTTGTTTTTTCTTCTCCTGCATGCAGCGGCGGCGCTACGGGGAACAAATTCCCCGGTTACTTTCTTTGCCCCCCCCCCCCCCAATTTTTACCCGATGGTAAGTCAATGCTTTTTCAGCAGTACAAAATTACATTAAAGATTAATGTTTGTTCCCCTTAAATTTAAGCTTGCCCCCTCTTTCCCCCAGTAGTAACAGGTCTGGTGCCGCCGCTGCCTGCATGCTTCAAAGATGCATCGCTTTTTTGCCCGCTATTTTACCGGCAATTCATGAAGTGTTTATTTTCATTGAAACATCGATAATTTCCTCCTAGAAAGGAAAACAAATGCTTTGAAATGAGATACTTCACAAAATAAGTCAGAATCTAGGTTTACCAGTTAATGAATTTATGACGGGTCTCACCATAAATTAATAGTTGGAAATGTTTTACTACAAAACCTTCTCATGAATATTTTGAAAAATGTACCATTTTAAATCATTTGCTACCCATTTCCTCAAGTAAAAAAACAACAATATTCCAATGAAAAAGAAAATGTTCAGAAACTGCCGTCAAAAAAGCCAAAACACAGGCGATGCATGTTTAAATTTCCCGCCTTCACGCCTCATCGAGTTAATCTCCTGTTTAGAATTCTCCTCTCAGCTTCTTAAGCAGCCCCTTTACTTAGAATCCAGCATTCTCCTGAAGACGAAAAGGGTATACTGATCGAAACATCGAGTTTCTCACCACCGGTTCTTCTCAGAACCAAGTCAACCAACTATTACATCTCTCAAGAAATGAATTACATAGTACTATACCGCAAACCTTACTTCTTCTGTACTTCCACCGTGCAAAGCTTCAAATCCTATTGTTTTGTTAACCTACCCGAAACCAGCATAACCAACATCACACCCCCTGGTTCAAGTCTCCCGTATAGATCATTGAGGGTAGCCTGCAGGTCCGGTACGTAATAGATAGAGTGCACAGCGTTTATGAAATGAAACTTGATGCTGTCGTCTCCAGCAATCCCCTCGCGGAACGTCTCGAGTGTTTGTGCCTTCCACTCGTAAGTCATGCCGTGCTGTTCAGATGCTTCTTCAGCCACCCGTTTCTTGAACTGATCCACCATATCGACAACTGGCTCCACGACAGTGGCATGGATACGGTCGTGTGGATCTTTTCTGTCACGGAGAATTCTCAAGATCTTATTCTCAACAGCACCTAAAGAGGGCGAAGTAATTGAGCCATTACAACGATTCGCTCAGAGCAAAGAAAAATTAGCAAATCCATATTATTTAAACATTTGAAATGGAAATGTTTTAAAGGACCTATGTATGTAGATACATAGGCCTATTAGTAAATATCCATACTTCTGGACAGTTTAAACGGGAAGTCTATTTTGACGTAAATAGAAGATTGAGTATACTGTTTAAATTTACAGAAAAAATGTTCACGCACAGCCTTAACAATTGCTTTGAAAAACAAAGGAAATTTTTTCTGAGTGAGGCACTTTTTTAGTTTTTAAGGTGTTCTATTTTTATGATTTATAAATTCACTGAAGTTTTGTCACAAGTGCATGGAAGGTGCAATATAAATTAAATTATTAATATTCAAATGTTTACATTTTTTTATGTGTTTCCCTACTAAATTGTGCCAATGGAAATGAAATAAAGTGCCAAAATACCGGTAAGTAATGAAATTCATGTGTGTTCCTAATAAGTTTTTAAGGGGGTGGCGTAATAATTATTGAGGGGAGGGGGAACTTTTTAACGGGGCGTAATAATTATTGAGGGGAGGGGAAGTTTTTTAAGGGGGGGGGTGTAATAATTATTGAGGGGAGGGGGAGTTTTTTAAGGGGGAGGCGTAATAATTATTGAGGGGAGGGGGCTTTTTTAAGGGGGGGGCGTAATAATTATTGAGGGGAGCGGGAGTTTTTAAGGGGGGCGTAATAATTATTGAGGGAAGGGGAGTTTTTTTTAAGGGGGGGGGCGTAATAATTATTGAGGGGAGGGGGAGTTTTTTTAAGGGGCGTAATAATTATTGAGGGGAGGGGGAATTTTTTAAGAGGGTTAATTATTGCCTTCCCACCAACCGCCAGGGGGATTTCTCTCTGGGGTAGTCCCAACATACCATCTCCAGGCCCAATGCTTAGTACCCTCATCGACTCATTGCTGGTGACATTGACTTCCATGGACTTGACTATTTCACGGAGCTGAGTGTCCACCCAGTGAGTCAAGACGTTATGTCTGTCGGCTACCCGATTATAAACATTGAACGTCTTGTGATAATAGTCCATGTCATCCGTCAATGGTCGTAATGAAGACATGCTGACTTCACTAAGTATTCCCTGCAATTAAAATGCATTAAAATTAAAATGCATTAAAATTGTCTTTTGAGTAGACTGGTAATTTATTCATTAGCTATGTACTTAGAATCGCCAAGCAGCTAAGAAAATAATTGTGCATTTTGTGGGAAAAGTGTGAAATTTGGCATGGAGATTGAGAATGGGCCAAATATCATTTGAAGCTATTATGGACCCACCTCCGGTTTCTGGTGTCCTCAGACGGTCAGACACACGGGTTTTTAGTTTTATTTTTTGCTATGAAACGATGTCCAATTGCAGCCAAATTTACTGAATCGATTGGAATTCTGCAAAAAATAATAAATAAACAAATAAAATAAATAAAAAATCGCGTCACCGCACGATTTTGATGCTGACCTATAAACTTTTTGGTACAAACGTAAAGTTACATGACCATTGATTGATTCAATTTGGTTATTTTAAAACAAAAAAAATCATATACATTTTCCTGGAGAATTTAACCCTTTTTTATTTGAAAATTAATGCTTCTTTACATCATCAGTCAGTCAGCAAAAAGATTAAATTCATAAGTTGAGTATTCTATCGTCATTTAACCCATCTCATCGCCAAAATAAGTAAATTCTAATTGAAAGTGTCGCTAATTTCATACAATTTCGTCAGAGTCAGCATTGTAAGCATTGAATTTTAATGGTTCTTTAAACAACTTTTGAAATTGCCAGGGAATAATATATATATATATATATATATATATATATATATATATATATATATATATATATATATATATATATATATATATATATATATATATATATATATATATATATATATATATATATATATTATATATATATATATATTAATTGAGGGTGGCCTTAGCTTATCGATCCAAACCGGACCTTCATCAGAGGCTTTGACAAGGTATATATATAGTAAAACTAGTGGAACGCTGGTAGTTGTAACTCCGAGTTTCACGCGTTATGCGATCATCAGACAACTGATAGTCACCAAGTGATTACTCCTATATATAAGCCTACACGCTTACGTACAGGTTACTCGCTCAATGATGCGTGGTAATTACCTATTGTTTGCGGGCCTTGTGTGTAAGCTTGTTTGTTGGCAGTTTGTGGTTTGTTGACGCGGTACTGTTCCTCGTCACGTGTCATCGCTTTTGAAGTTGCAGAGGTAGAACTTGTTTTCATGGCGGCATTTTGATATGAGTTCGGTCGTTTGTTCAGGAGTATCCTCTTGTCGGCGTTTATGATGGAGAGCTTCTCTGTGAGGCAAAGGTTGCACCGTTTCGATTCACTGTTGTATGCTTGAGATCTACAGGCTACCGACCAGTTGATGGTGAATGGTTTCTTGTTCCTTTTCAATTGCCAAATGTGCTTGGAGAGTTCCGTGCTGTTCTGGTACTTCTCATGCCTGAAAGACTGTGTGTGGTTGCCGTATCTTAGCTTGAATGGAGGCGCGGTGAGACCTATGTACAGATGAGAGTTGTTTGGTTGCTTAACTTCGGCATTGTAGATGATGTTGCTGGCCTGTAGATGTTTATATATATATGTAAACGGGTAGCGAGCAAAGAAAAATTGGCTGATGCTGGACTCGAACCTGCGACCTCTCGATTACCGTACGAGCGCTCTACCAACTGAGCTAACAAGCCCCTATGTTGGTGGGCGGTCCACTTATGCCAATTATCTATTGCTCTATGGGGCCAGGTCAGAGGCCAAACCATATCTGCCGAGTAGCCAGGGATCAAGCCCCGGTCAGATGCAAACAACCCGGGTAACGGCAGTAGCGGGGATCACACAATTAACGGGACACAAGCCTTTTATGTGGTTGTACACAAAGTAGATTTATATGGAGAAACTGACCTGAAATATTATAAACGGGTAGCAAGCAAAGAAGAATTGGCTGATACCGGACTCGAACCCGCGACCTCTCGATTACCGTACGAGCGCTCTACCAACTGAGCTAACCATATCGATTCCATTGGTGAACTAAGCCTGCGAGAGTTTCCTTCATACTATATCCCAATGGAAAAACTGCCGAAAACAAATTGTATTTTTTTGCATCTATCGTCATTGTAAGAATATCTTTTAAAATATCGCTTAGTTCTGGTAGCACAACGAAGCTGAGATACTACACTTTCATAAAATATTCAATAGAATGAAATCTATAATCATTTAGGCTCGCTAATTTCATGATAAATATCACATTTTCAGTCAAAATCGGGCTCATTTTCTGTGTAAAATCCTTTTTTGTACAGCAACTCCCGACTTCAACCCATCATAATTTTAATACACGCCATCGTACGCGTTACTTCACCCATTTTGCTCGATCGTGTTGGCAGCTCAGTGTATATCGTTTTGTTATCAGAGTTAGTTTTCCTTCCTCCATGTTTAAATACAAGTTCTGTTATCAATAACAATTAACATTATTCATTATATTTGCTTACAGTCATGACAGTGTAAAACTCGGACATTTGGTTTAGAAATTTGGTACTTTTTGAGATGCATGTTTATCATATTTTGTTAGTAACATGAGATGAGGCCAAAAAAGTTAGTCTCGGAACAAACATTTACATTTTAGTAAAAAACCTAGGAATGTGCCACTTAATGATTTTAACAATGTCATTTTTTCTCTGTCATAGAAATAAAGCTCCGTGAAAAGGCAAGCATCGACTACCGTCAGCGCCATCAGGGGCCGAAAGTTGTCTTCAGCAGCTACATCGGGTCTTGCGATACGGGGACTTGCTGAGAACTCGCCACGGCATAGCTTTTCGAATGCTTGTACACAAGGTTTGCTATCGGTGAGAATGCAAGCGTGGTGTTTGGACTGGATGATGAAGGGACTGAAATGTTTAGTGGCGGTTGCAATGGAAAGAGCCTCGATTTCACAGGGTAACCATGTAGGCTGACGACCACGGAGCTTGGCACTGAAGAAACCTGCGAGGCGGGGTTTACACTGGAGGGTAACGTACAAAGTAGCACCTATGCCGTGTTTCTTAACGGAACCGTCAGTGACAATCCATAGTTGGTCATTGGGCTGTGGAAGGGTGATGGTTTGTGTTCCAGTGAGGGCTGCTTGGGCTTTGCTGAAGGCGATACGCAGCTCATCGGACCAATCTACCTTCTCCTGGGTCTGACGACCAGTTACTGCTTCATCCAAGGGGGAGAGGAGAGAGGAGCATTCGGGAATGACACGAGCAAGGACTTTGAAGGCTCCGATGAAGGAACGCAGTCCCCCAACCTTCCCGGGTATTGCACAAGTGGAGAGTGTGGTGATGCGGTGAGGGCTTGCCTGGATGGTGCCATTGGACCAAATCCAACCCAATATGGTAGTTCTTTTGGGGCAGGCGATTGTCTTGTGGGAGGGAGGCAGAGGTTATTTTTGTACAAAGCATGTAAAACCTGTCTCCAGTTCTGAAGAAGTTCTTCAAATGAATCTCCGCCGCAATAGAGGTCATCCGCAAGCTTCGCCACGATGCCTTTCTCGAGTAGGTCGCCAAGGATGCGGCACATGAGCTCCTCGAGTGCGGTTTCGGAGCCAGGCATACCCATGGCAGATCTGGTATACACGCGGGTCCCTTTGAAAGGCGTAGCCACTCCGCAGTACTTCATAGACTGACGAGAGAGTGGTATTTGGTAAAATGCGCTAGTGAGGCCAGTTGCGATGAGGAAACGCCAATGGGCGATTTTGCGGAGAGTAGAGTCGACGTCTGGCATGAGTGACGGTTGTGGCTTGCTGTATCTCCCGACATCGGCAAATGCTGTGACCAAACGAAAACCTCCATTGGATTTCTTGATTAGGAAGGAGGGGTTAAGGTACTCAACCGAGATGCCAATGTCTTCTGGGCGGGCGAAGACCCCGAGTTTTTCCAATTCGTCAAATTTGTGTTGGAGCTCCTGAAGTTTGTCCTGAGAATATTGAGGGAGGCGACCCTTACGTTGGGGTGGTTGAACTGTTAACGACTGCTTGGAAAGGTCCCGCGAAACCATTGTAACTGGGAAACGTGGGGTCAAATACCTCGTCATATTCCTCATGCAGCGAGCGAAACTTAGACTTAGTGGCTGTGGATAACATATCATCAGGGTCGAGGGAGATGGAAGCGGAGTGATTGGGGGTCGAGGTAGGTTTGTGTGAAGGCTTACGAGGTATGGTCACGGTTAAGGCCATTGTTTGTTTGACAGCTGGTTGGGGAGTGAACAGTGACTGGATTTGACAAAATTGCTCTTGTCGGCGCAAGACTTGAGGCTCGGTGGTGAGGTCGGGGATTCGAACCTTGCCAGCAACGCTGTGGATGAGGCTTGGAGGAGGCCATAGTGTGGAGGACTGTGATACGGCAGCTGAATTGGTGCGAGGTTCAAGTGCGAACAAGTCATCGTGGGTACAAATGTTTTCAGGAAGCTGAACCTCAACAAATTCGCCGGGCCATACGGTTGTACGGTGGGAGGGGGCTCGGAGCACATGGGCACGACGGACGGTGTGGTCGACAGGTGGTGTCCCCTGAGAACCGTACAAGTATGTGGTGCCATCTCTAAGGATAACTTGATGTTTGGCAGGGCGAATGGAGATGTCGTTGACTTCCATAAAGGGGGTACCTGCGAGTATCTCGACATCAAAGTTCTCAACTACGAGACCCTCAAACTGGAATTCTCTGTCATCCCGTGTGAGTTTGAGTTTTGTCTCTCCGATGACATTGAGGGGTGATGATCCATCTGCCTGGTGGGCTGACTGGGAGCTCTTCATAATTTTAACACCAAGTTTCATAGCTGTTGAATTCCGAATCAGATTTCCTGTTGCTCCATTGTCAATGATGATACGGGCTGTGTGATGGCCGTGGAATGTGTCTAAGTAAGGAGATTGGCGGATTTGGACACGAAGTGCAAATGGTTCACTGAACCCGTCCACAGATGCACATGTCACCTTGGGGGACTCATCGGTGGCTTCTTCCGTTTCGTCGAAAATGCCAGCGACTTGGCGAGCTCTAGCTATGTATCTCCGATCTTGTTCTGGGAGGTGTGGACACTCGCTAAGGAATTGTTGGTAGTCTGAACGGCCGACTTGTTTACAGAGGGGGCAAGACTTGGGGGGCTCTATTGTACCGAGGTTTTGGTGTTGTTTGTCTGGGTTTTGGCCGAGAGAATGATGACGGTTGAAATGTGGATGTGCGCATTGATCGTGCGTCTTCGGAGGTGTGTAGCTCATCCAAGAGAGAATCGAGGGCCTGAGAGATTTCTGGCTTAATGGTGCCAGGGTGCGAGAGCGGAGTTCAGTTCCATACCGTTGTTTTACAAGACGGGGGAGGGCGGTATGGATGAGACGTAGCCATGTGAGTACTATGAAGTTCTCGAGTGAGGGTGAAAGCTCTTCATCCTCAGTGATGTGTTGGCCATGGTGGGAGATGCCCGAATCACGCACAAGGAGATTATCTTTGACAAATGCCATGATGCGTTGATATAAATCTTCGGGGCGCTCATCAGGTTTGAGCTGAATTGAGTCAAAGTCAATAAAGTGACCTCCAGTTGATTGGAATCCAAAATGAAGGCGAATTGACTGCCAGATATTGGATATAGAAGTGGAGTTTCGGACGATGGAGTTGCGTGAAATTAGTGGGCAGTAGTTGGCTATTTGCCCAAGCATGAGTTCTAACATGGTGACTTTTTGTTGGGCACTGCGACGCTTCGCTTCTTCAACTTCAGGACCATCGTTAGTGAAACCACGGAGGGGGGAAGACCTCAACTTTTTCTCCCAAGTAAAGTCTTCGGCAAGAAATGAGGCAAAGTTCTGATCGAGTGAGACTGAGAGTGTGTACTGAAGATTGTGTTTCCAATTCTCAAAAGAGTTAACTGTCTCAGTCTTACTGAGGGACCATTGTTTGGGGGGCCCTATGTGACAATGCCATGATGAATTGTACAAAACAGCTGTTGTGAAAGTTGATGAAAAATGTCAGAACTAAATTATGAGTATGACACGGCTGCGTGTTCAGCCGGCTGACCGCTCACCTGAATATGTGATCTGTATGAACAAACTGGAGTGATGGCGCCCGTGTATGGAAACGATTAACGGTGAACAATCCTTTAAGTCCGGTTAACGTTCGATTACAGGATACAAAATGCGTGGGAATGTCTCGAAACGCTGCCACCACGCCAATATGGTGGATGGAGAACTCCCAGAATGAGTATACACGGTCAAATATAGCTCTAATTTTTACAACGGCTTTAATGCGATAACAAGATGGCAGAAACAATAACGGCGGCCGAACAGGGAACTAACTGCGCAGCGACCAAGAGAGGGCGCTAGACCGAACTGGCGGAGGGAAAATTCACCGGCTGCAGATATAGATACTGCCAGGCAAATTTTTGAGTATTTTATTATTGAAGTGATAGCGATTTCTCAAATAATGCATTTTCATTTAGGACACTTTTTCATAGCTTGTTGGATGAAGTTTTGTGCACTTCAATTTTGTATTATGCAAATAATTGTTGGTTTACAAATGAAAAATGTATAATCTTTCCATTAAATTACTCCTGAGTTTTAATTAGAACTTTTAGTTTAATTTTATTGATACAATTACATGGTTTTTAAAATCTTAATTTCATAATAATTGCATCTTTTGCATTGGAAATTGAGCATAATTTCAAACTCAAAATTACATTTTATTGTATCTGTAAAGTTCTCTGTATTGTAAAATGAATGACGGGCAAGATTTTACCATAGTTTGGGAATTCAGAGTTAGTGAATCCAGTGTGCTTTCAGCAACGGCGGATCTAGGCCCAAAGTTTAGGGGGGGCCAAATGCTCAGTGGAGGGGCGTATTTGCGAGCGCAAAACGTTTCTGGTGGGGTTTGTTTGTTTTGTGGGTCTAGACGACAATACTTGATTTAGTATGAAATTTCAGTGATAAGCTTTGGATTTGAACCCGCAACCTTGTGATTGTAGGCTAGGTCCTGCGGTCTAACCACTTGACTAATGCAGGGTTTCCGGAAATGCTTAGCTTCTGGTTGCTCTGAGCGGACAAATATTATTCATAATCTACACAGTGCTGCAAAAACAGCCCACTGTATTTTACGTTGATACTTACTGCTCATATGACGATGGAAGACGAATCTTTCAAGTCACTGCTCCTGCTCGTACTCACAAGATTGAAATGCGTTTTATGCACGCGATGTTCGCGCCAAGTCTAAACGTAGGCCTACATTGCGGACGTTGCATGGCTCACCTAATATCCAGGAAACCCACACAACCAGTCGCGTGTGCATAAGCCATGCATACAATCACCGTGTACGCCTCGTCTAATGCAGCTTGGCTTAACTGCACAAACTACCATTGCAAATTTTGTGGCAATGTTGGATCGTGAGTAGGATTATGAACACATTCATGTAGCCAATCAGTGTGTTGTAATTTGCATACTTTAACAAAAGCTGAACGTATAAGCAAGACTTAGCTGCACAAGGAGGGGCGTAAAGTTGTGGGGTTTTGTTTTGTCTCTCTTTTTCCCCCTTTTTTTCTTCTTTTCTTTTCTTTTCTTTTCTTTTCTTTTTTTTTGGGGGGGGGGCGTACAGCTTCGGTTTTTTTTGGGGGGCCATGGCCCCCGTTGGCCCCCCCCTGGATCCGCCGTTGGCTTTCAGTTGTGAACGATGGTCAGCAACCAGAAAAAAGTTAAAGTAACACAACTTTCATAACATGGTGTACAATGTATAATGTCAATCAGTGTCTGCTAAAACTTTACAAATTGTCAGCTTGCCATATCACGTAGATATATTTTGTACATGGAAATATCAAACAATAGTTTTGTATAACTTTTTATAATGGGTTTATAAACAGTGTGTGCTAACTTCAGACAAATTGCCCGTGCCCAATAGTATTAAGATTAATTTGTATAACTCTGTATGTTGTTTTTCCTTTTACAATAAAGTACACTGTTGTGATTTATTACAGGAAATTGAAAGAGTTTGAAGTATTTTCTGTTTGGTCTTTTGTTCATCTTTAAGTGTGAATTTTCCCAGATCAAGTTATGCATATATAAAAGTGACCTATTGTCCATAATGGACTAGTCCAACCCCTGTAAATAGCTCTCCACAGAGCCAGGGGACTTGAAGGTCGTTTGTGTAGTATAGTACAGCTTGCGCTGTGCATTTGTATAGGGTCCTTTTGGCACAAAAGGTTTCCATATGCAGCCCCTATGTTGGTGGGCGGTCCACTTCTGCCAATTATCTATTGCTATATGGGGCCAGGTCTGAGGCCAAACCATATCTGCCGAGTAGCCAGGGATCAAGCCCCGGTCAGATGCAAACAACCCGGGTAACGGCAGTAGCGGGGATCACACAATTAACGGGACACAAGCCTTTTATGTGGTTGTACACAAAGTAGATTTATATGGAGAAACTGACCTGAAATATATACATGTACATTAGACGACTGATTTCAATGAAAGGAGATTAATCATCATTTGATACAATGGAAAAAATAAAGAGAACAACAGTCGCTTATTCAGCAAACTGCCACCTAAAACCGCAGCTTACAACTCGGCAAATATTCAGCGCTTAGAAACACAATACATTTTTAGTCGGCAAACCCATAGCTCTAGCTTTGCCGACTGAAAATTTATTCTGGACCAACCCTTGTTCTAGTACATTTGACACTTCATTTGCCGACTGAGGCTCTAATTAATGCTGACTGAGAACAATTATTGGGGGGAGAGTGTCACACCTCCACACCCCCCGCGCGCTACGCTACATTATATTTCATAACGTCAGAACGCTCGCTTTTGGTCTTATATAGTCCCATATATCAATAATGTTGCCCCACCCCCAAAATAGGTGAGATCCAAGATGGGTCCATAGCTTTATAATGTTATCTGGCCCATGCTCAGCCCCCTTGGTAAATTTCATGCTTATATACCACAATATGCACAATTTCTCTCCTATTATTAAATATAACTAGCTAATTGTAAACGTTTTCAATAAAATAAATTCACCATCCAACTTTCTTAGACTGCATACTTATGGCCTGTTATTTCGCCAGGAATACCCATCTACTAAATCAATAACTTATAACCAATAACCAAATATACGTAATTTACTAGACTGACGCAGCATATATTATATAGGCCAAAAATACCTCAAATATTTCAATGCACACAAGCCATTGGTGTGATACTTCAACCTGTTGAACCACATGAACTGTATGACATTTTTATTTGCCATAAATGGGGGGGGGGGGGGGGGTGCAAAAATTCTAAATTTCAGCTTCCGCGTATGCCCCTGTGTTCTAGATATCCCTTTTGATTGAAGTTGAATACGCGCTAAGCACACCAATGGCATTTCACACCTGAGGATGTATTTCAACAGATGCAGATTCTGGTAGGTCATGGGTGACCTGTGACCTATTCCCTCCCGCCCCTCCCGCCCCTCCCGCCCCTCCCCCGTTCGTGACAAGAAATGACCGCCACTGATCGTAGATTACCAAGATTTCATCAACTAGTATTCCGTCAAGCTATTGACTTTTTATCACTAAAACAGAACACACTGTGAACGTAGAAAGGTCTACTAGTACTAGACCTAATGCTAACATCAATCTTAAAATTATTTCATATTATTTTTCTCACCTCTTGTATTTGACACCGTGTAGTTCTAATACACACCTTCGCTTGAAGATCTCCGAGTTCAATGGTCACGTTGCTGAACACTGCACGTAGAATACACTGCAAAGTTGGTGCACGACCACATTGACAACACAGAACAAGCACTACAAAGTTCATGGCTAAATGCCTATTACACACTTATTTCCGTCAAGGAAAATGCTGATAAGCGCACTGTCACATCAATTGTTATTTTCAATGGAATGGTTTCGACAATGTGAATGTGACAGGGCTATAGGATTTTTGTATAACAAATTGAAAAGTAACCTCCAGTTCTTTTCAGAACTAATTACTACTCAATTGAGAATTTCACATGGTGTCACCGCAATTAGTTTTACCTATAAACGTACGTAGAAAGCCAAGGGGGCGAAGGGGGCTATCGCCACACCCCGGCCCGTTTTTAAATAATAAATGACTCCAGTTGTACTAAAGGGGGTAGGGTACAGGTGTTTCGTGACTGCCTCTCCTAGTGATCACTTGACTAATTTCTGGCTAGCCACTCACGCAAGCTATTTATCAACACCTAGACAAGCAGCAGTGTTACGCAAGGGCACTGTTCATTGACTTTTCGTCTGCATTTAACACAATACAACCGTTCCGTTTGTTGGAGAAACTCAAGTTTCTAGATGTGAAACCATCCCTAATTCTTTGGATATGACTTTCTCTCTGCAAGAATTCAGCGAGTGAAAGTAAACGGTACACTTTCAGACCCCATTGTGACTAACACGGGATCTCCACAGGGATGTGTAATGTCACCAAGTCTCTTTATAATTTACACCAACGATTGTGTTTCTAACTTTCATTCAGTGAACTTACTAAAGTATGCAGATGACACTGTCATATATGGGCTCATAGATAATAATGATGAAAAAGATTATAGGCAATCGATACAGGACTTCAGTGTATGGTGTAAGGATAATTATCTTGAACTTAACCCTAACAAAACAAAAGAAATGGTGTTTGACTTTAGGCACAAGAAGGCAAATAGTCCTTTGACGGACTCAGTCTGTGTTGCAGGGGTAAGCATTGACAGTGTAAGCTGGATTGGAGTGAACATTCTAAAGTTCTCACAAAAAGGTGTAATCAGAGGTTGTATTTTCTGCGTAAATTACGCTCTTTTCGAGTTGACAGGGTAATAATGACTCGTTTTTACACCTCGGTAATAGAAAGTGTAATTCTTCATGATTGTGTAGTTTGGTATAATGGAGCCAGGAAAATGGACAAAGATAAACTCAAAAGGGTAGTTAAACAAGCATCTAGGATTCTGGAAGTAGATATAAATCTGGATGTAGTCTGCCGGGAGAGGGTACTAATTAAAGCTCAGGGTGTGCTAGAAAATGATGATCATCCCCTCAATAATTATTTCATAATGCTTGCTAGCGGACTAGCGGTAGAAGATGGCAGTCCGTAAGGACCAGAACAAACAGATATTTAAATTCATTTGTCCCCTATTCCATACGTCTTCTCAATGATCAGCACCGGCGTTACCATCTTTATCTTATTTTTCTTGCTGTTGTATTTTTCGATATTGTGTCTATTTTAATTCAAATTTTAAAATCTAATCTTTTTTAACTTATGTATTGAATGTATGTATATAATTGTTTATTATCTTGGTGCATGTAATGAAACAAATTTCCTTTTCAAGGACCAATAAAATAAATATGAATATGAATAAAATATGAATATATGGGTAATAAATGTCATATGGAATAACTTCTCACAATGTTTATTTCCATTACCATTATTTTAAGTTTGATGAGATCATACTTCGATTAGTTTCTGTTTGGTTAATATCTATGGCAGTGGCAGATCTGCGAGATTTGGTGGGGCCTTTGGGTGGGTGGGGAGGGGCTCACTGCTTTATCCCCCATCCCTGTGCACAAACATTACAAAATAACCACAAATGACGAATAAATACAAAACGGTAAGGATTCGTCGCATAATATATTCCATAATTATAATACATGTTTCGTCACTAACTTCAAAGAGTGGTATAGACTCACGTCACAATCGTAGTTTTAACCCGGTGGACGTGGGTGCAAACTATGGGCAGCCAGTTCAAGCAAAGACAATGATCAAATATTGCAAATTAATGAATTGACAATTACAAATCAGCAGAAAATGCCAAATTCAAGAAGAGGGGAATACCCTCTTAAAAACTAAGGGCGTAAAAATACTGGGCAAAATTATCTGTTACCAAGCCAAGATTGGAATCTTTGCTCACTGATGGCTGCCCGTATACTCAATGTTGAAAAACAAAAGAAATGTATATTTTACGCACGTGTGAAGTAAGCAACGCGCGCGTATCAAATCTGTACTGCACATCCGACTATCGATATCCGGCTCACAAAATGTAAACGCGCGCGTTATAAAAGCGCTGCGATCCTATTGTTTCGTCATTTGAAGTATTGTTTTTAACAACCAAACTCGTTTCTCTTATGTAGGAGTGTAAACAAAAGCTTGACTTTCCGTTTGCTAGTCAAATGCGAAGGTTTCGTTTTGTGATTACTGCGGCAAAAGCAAAAACGTATATATTAAAACTGAATTTTGAAAATTGAGTCAATCTACCATTTGCTGATCTACAAAAGAAGTGAAAATGTAAGTTTTTAAAAGTCGATCGTTTGCAGGAATTTATCTCCATTCAATTTGATAAACTCAGTAAACAATTCATGAAAAGTTTTATTGATTTGAATTCAATAATAAATCAACAAGTGTTTAGCATTCAATTCAATTCAATATTTATTTCCACATTACAACATAGAAAATAAATGAAATAAATAAACAATTTGGATGGTTGTACAATAGTAAAACACTAGATTATTAAGAGAGAAATTCAGTTAAATTCAATTCCACATATATTTTCATATTGAATATGAAAAAAGGGAATGTTTGTAATAAGACCATCACATTTCTAAATGATTATAAAACATTTAATATTATAGCAGTATAGAGACACACTGAGAAGCTAAATTGCAGTGCTTTAGGCAGTTTTGTTTGATTATTCTATAATTCAGCTGGAATTAACATTAGGCTTAGATCAGATTTTTTTCTTGTCAATCCATATAAATTGATATTTAAGAAAATTATCGCAATTTCACCATTATTTTGTTTACAAAGTCAGGTTTTTATTTTATTTAAAAGTCCACGACCATCATAGTATCGATAACTTTCAGTCTGTCGTTTACTTCAGAACTAGCACGATGCATTCCTTAAACAAAATCTCGAGGACAATTAATTCCAATAAATTGTATGGTACAGACATTTTTCTTGAAGTAATTGTCGATCTTATTTTACGCAAAACAGATATCCTATCATTATGGACAGGAGATCTGACCCATATTGTCCCTTCAAAGGTCAAAGCAGGTAAGAATTCATGTCAAAGAATTCATGTTTGCAGGGTAGGTACCCTGCAAACATTAAGGTGTTAATATTACACCAGTGGTGTAAATCTTACGTTCAATATTAAGGCAACTGGTTAGTTTTTAACACCCAGTTACTTGCAGTGTATAGATTGGAATTAGTTTTTAGTTTGAAAAATTTCCCCTTTATCAGGTTATGATTTATGAAGGCCTATTCCTTCTTATAATTACCTAGAATCACATTGCTATTATAAACATATACATGGATTTGTGTTACCAATATTCGCTGGGGGCGGGTGGAGAGTCTCTCCCCCCGACTGCCGCTAGATACGCCAGTTGACTTGATTCTCTTGTTTTGTTACAAACAGGTTTTACCGCTTTATGACCCCACTTCGTCGCCTCTTCCTCTTCTGCACGGGCCATGGGAAACAATATATTCCCCCATCGACTGCCCCAAAATGTCGCCAAGCACCCCAGAATGGAGACGAGACGAAACAGCCCCATATTCCCTGTTTGTTGAGACCCAAGGTGGCACCCCTTCAAGAGCACTCCCCTAAACCCCGACGTAAACATGATGAGTCTAAAATCATGGTACGCTCTCAATTTGTAGATAGAGTAATTATAAAATCATCTTTATTGTTAAACTATCACAAAGATGGAACAAATAACCCAGGTCCTCTGCCATCAGAAATAAAACAAAATTATCAAAAAATTACAATAGGCATGGTGGACGAAACAAACAGAAATACTATGTATACAAACAAATATTTTTTTGTTATACAAATAAATACAGCCGTGAAAATCAATAGGTCTAATTAGTCCTGGTTTTAGGGCTTGCTAACTGATATAAACCAGACTTCTGTAGTTGAGTATTTTTTCACAGAAAAATTTATTCGCGTACTCAAACTCCACCTCTATATAGTTGTAGTCGAATAGTTTTTTCATGAGTAGGAGTACGAGTACAGAAAAATGTATTCGAGTACTCATGCTCAACCTCTATATTTGTAGTCGAATAGTTTTTTTTCATGAGTAGGAGTACAAGTACAGAAAAATGTATTCGAGTACTCAAACTCCACCTCTATATAGTTGTAGTCGAATAGTTTTTTCATGAGTACAGAAAAATGTATTCGAGTACTCATACTCTACTTCTATAGTTGTAGTCGAATAGTTTTTTCATGAGTAGGAGTACGAGTACAGAAAATTGTACTTGAGTACAAGTACAACTCTGGCATAAACATTTATTATAAAAGCTAAATCACAAACAGATCGGCTAGGTATGCCATCCATGAACACCTATACAGGTTTCAAGACAAATGTTCAAAAATTGTGTTTCAAGAAAGCCTATTGAAAAAAGTATAAATTGTGTAGCATTCTTGCTTACTTATAAAAATAATAGGATTTGAAGCTTTGCATGGTGGAAGTACAGTATGAGTTAGGTTTGTGGTATAGCAACATGTAAACAATCTCTTAGGAGTTGTAATAGTTGTTGGTTCTGAGAAAAACTGGTGGTGTGAAACTTGACATTTCAAAAAGCAAAACAAAACATAGAATATATTGAAAATTGTCACCATTTGTTTACCCCTAGGTCTATAGTCCGAGAACACCGTTCAAAAACAACACATTCATGATGAATATCAACATATATATGTATTGATACTGAAAACTAACTACCACAGGCAAAACTCGAGACACCGTGTGCATCTACAACCATCCTCAAGAAAAACAACCGATATGACTGGGCACGTGCTGAGGATAAAGCCCCTAGACCAGAAGTTGTTAGTCGGAAGTGCAGACCACTACCGGTGCCTGACTCTGTCACTACATTAGAACAAGATAAATGCTCCCGGCCAGGGGAAGATTTTAACGCCCAAAACAGGTAAGCTTCGATGTAAGGTATATTTAAGGGGAAGGCACAACATTGGCATTGGCGGATCCATGGGGGGGCTAAGGGGGCTGTAGCCCCCCCCCCCTAAAATCGTAAAAAATAAAAAAAAATAAAAAAACAGAATCTGATACAAACGGTAAGGTATTTCCCCCATGTTTCCCCTCATTTCCCCCTCACTGTGCTTTGTTTTTCTCGCCCTTTGATTATTTCATTGTAATTTTTGTAGTACTGAAAAATCGTTCTTGATTCTCAGCCCCCCTAAAAATATTCTGGATCCGCCCATGATTGGATCTTGGAAATGTAAATTTATTTAAAACTTTGAGTTTTCAAGAAATATATCATAAAACTAACATGTGAAAATTTCATCACAATTGTTGTATCTTCCCTTAAAATTTTCCCCAGAAAATGAATACCGTGACTCAGATTTATGTTTTCAGATATAAGCAAACATAATTATATGTCTATACCGAACAGGCTCTCATTTTATTAAATTTGTCGTGGCGAAAAGAATGTAAATACAAATTTACAAATGTAGGCCTATCATCTTTCTAAACGTTTTAGATTGAAATTCACTCCAACTGATTGAAACTAGGGACAAATATTTAGCAATTTGTCACTTGTTTCAATCGGTTAGTGTGAATTTCACTCTTAAACTTTTAGAGAGAATGTTATTGACGGGGCCAAGTACGAGTCGGTCCAAGTCCAAGTGTTGCCAAAGTTCTAACCGTACGTCTTGGGGGCGGATCCAGCCTTTAAAAGGGGAACCACTGCCAAAAAGGGGGGGGGAAATAAAAATGTTAAATTTACATGCATGGCGATAAAAACCGGGGGATGCCCAACTCTTGGATCTGCCAATGAAGCGTATACAACTTATGCTTATTAAATCATACCAGAAACGAGAAGTGTTGTAGTTCAATGCAGAATTATTGAACAATGATTATTACTTAAGACATAAGGTTGAATAGTAGTATTGAAATAGAACGGATTTATTAAGAAATAAACATCAGGGCCACAGGGCCTAACAATTAGGCATATAGGCTGATATCACATGTAATTTACTTTACAAATATTCAAATTAGAACCGTGTTGATTAGAAAGTGTTGGTTACAACTATAAATTGACAAAATGCTATTATTATACATGCATTTACAGTCACAAAAGATCAAAGAGCCGATGTCGTCCTCGCGGAAGGACAAAACGCAACCAGATCCTTCCGCTGCCTGTCGATTCAGTCACGGAAAGAAGATATCTTGGTGCTCGACATGATCGACAAGTATCGCCGACTGATGGTGATCAGCAGAAGTTACACAGCAATGAATGTAGCAGGCAGATACAACCGAAGGAGGTAGGGAAACTTTACAGGATTACCTAGCTTTCAGTTATTAATCAGGAGTACCATACATTATCAATAAGGTTTTTGCGAGTTCATTTCAATAACATCTGGTGCACAGACTCAGTGGCAATCAACTGCAATCAACTGCATATAAATCAACTGCAATCAACTGCATATAAACAGGCTTGACACAAAGTGCTGTAATATCTTTCTCAGGAAAGTATGTAGTCTAGTACCTTTGTATCGTACCCATGTTTTGTGAACTGTGATTACGTACATGACATATACACGATAATGGTATAAATTATGATGGTTGGTTATTGTGTTTGAGGGCTAAAATGGCGACCAAGGATATTAACTAAAGGGAAATTATATTTTCCAACAAGTGTTAACATTCTAACGAAAAATAATAACTTAAATCTCGTTCGTTTTCAGGTATCCAAACCAAAGGAGGCTGAGAAGAACCAGCGAGCAAAGACTCGTGTTATACAAGTTAAGCCTGTGGTACAACACTCTGGTGGTGAGGGCAAGAGGCACACTCGACATCAAGTTGAGCGCCCTCATCAGCCTGAATCTTCAAAGGCAATTAAGACAGTTCGACCATCTTCGGGACGGATTTCTCACTCGGCATTGCCTCGTGGACAACTTCCACAAACTTCTCAATTTACCTGTCAACCTCTACCACCGATTCCATCAACAGTTGTTGACCGGCAAACACTCTGGCATACTTCGAAGGTTAACCCCGGTCTCAGTCAATCCCATGGCAGACGCCCACAGCAGCGCAATAATACTGTCGTATGGCGTGTCGTTGAACCTGGACAAATGACAAAAATACCGCTGTCCATCACAGGTGGCACTAAACAAATGAGTTGCACCGTCTATAAGCCAGGCGATTTTGAGCAAGCAATGTCGAATGGGCAGCCAATAAAACTAGGCCAAGGGTCATTTGGTCACGTGGATCTGATGCGACTGCGTAGTTCGAAGCATCCCCTGGTCGCAGTGAAGCGCTTCAACGAGGCTCACGTAGAAGAGGAAGATATTTGGAAGGAAGTTGAAGCAATGCAAACTTCTCAAGACCACTGGGCCTTCCCCAAACTATACGGTGTCATTAAGAACCAACAACTGTCAAATATTGTACTCGAGTTTATCGGGGACCCTCATGTTATGATGGGCAAGACAATAGCAAATGCTATTCGACAGAGAAAGAATATGTCATTTAAAAATAACTGGATATGGATCGCCAGTGACATAGCAAGAGGTCTTAATCATCTCCACAGCATGGGCTATCTACACTGCGATTTGAAGTCCAACAACGCCCTCTTGTGGCATGATGAAACTATGTGGAGGGCCAAAATTATCGACATGGGAAAGGCATGTCGGAAGGACAAAGCAAGGGGACCTCTGCGCCTCACCGCGGCTGAAAAGCAAGACAACTTGAAACGCTTTCCACATATACCCTATGAGGTGATTGCTGGTTACGGAGGCTACACCGTAGAGGGCGATATATATTCACTAGGCCATATCTTGTTACAGATTGCAGACGTCTGTTCGTTAAAGAGGAAGATGATGAAACTTGGTGCACGTTGCCATGAAATAAGGATGAGGCTCCGCCCCTCACTCCCGCGTGTCATCCAGGAACTGACGTCATTAGGAGTTAATGGTTGCTAGATCTTTTTTAATTGACTGTTTATCTCCTTCCATGACGTTTTCTGAGGAAAATTACTGAATAATTATTATTTTTTCACTAAGACTAGTTGGAGTGCTTTGACCCATATCGCTCCCATCCCGTAAATATGTGATACTACACATAGACTGGGGCTTGCAGTACGTTCTTGTAATTGCATCGGTCCTGGCCTATAGATCAACTTGCCACACTTAATAAAGGACATGTCTAGCTAGTCTAAATAATTTATTTAAAGAGTTATTTTTATTTATTTATATATATATATATTTAAAATCATGTACCTTTAGTAATGTTTTTAAATTCCTGTTAGCAATAATAATATTGTACATTTTGGTCTGACTGTTGGGTCAGGTGCATTTTTGTTTAGTTTTTTTTAAGTCCAGTATTATTGTAAATAAAAAATAAATAAATAAAAAATATATGTAATAAGCTTTCTAATGCAGTATCCATACAACTGCTCAGTTATTATCATAGACGCTTTACAAAATAACAAAATGGACTAAAACAAAGACTTTATTTGGCCTATTAGTATAAATAAAGATGATATAAATATTGCATGTGTTAAGTAATACCCAGGTGCCATTTTTGTATCAAAAATGCAATATAAATCAATATGAATTAATGGATTCATTTATACAAAAACAAATTACCAGTGTTCACCTACATATACCTAATTAATTGTATAGGTATTTTGGTGGAAGTTAAACTTTTCTATTTAAATTTTAACGAACTGTAATTAATTGCGTGATGTGGAAAAAATATATAGGTTGTTCAGTTAAGTTATTTGAAGAGCTGTATAAACAGTCTCATCGATTTTGTTTTGTCTTGATATAAACAAATAACGTATGTTAATTCCTAAAACCTATTCCACTTATGCTGTATTTCGTATGTGATGATGGATATAATTCTGTCGAGAACGATGCATAAATTCCAATAAAACATTCTTAATGAATATATACATAACAGCAAAAGAAACGTCACCCCTAAAAATATTTATTATTTTCATTTCATAATTAATATAATTTGTTTAATGAAGAATATTATGAGTATGGAGTGTAACACGAACACAATGTGGCAAATTTGGTTGACCTGGCAGCCAACCATCCCACAACATTGTATATTTATTATGTTTAATAATATAATTACTTAACAAAATTTAGGGGGTGACGTTTCTTTTGCTGTTATGTATATGTTAACATTTTTAAATAAAGAAATTAAAAAATGATTGTAGTAGAATATTTCAAAAGATATAATCCCTGATACTTTTAGGCTTTGAACCAAGACATACAATAGATAGGATTTGAAGCTTTGCATAGTGGAAGTAAAGTAGGAGTAAGGTTTGTGGTAGCATCATGTAATAATTGTAATAATTTTTGGTTCTGAGAAGAACAGGTGGTGTGAAACTTGACGTTTCGATCAGTATAGCAACCAATGTTTCAGCGCAATGCAAAGACATACGATTCTCGATATGCGGCATAGTGTACCCCCTCCCATTGTGTTCCAGGAATCTTAGGAATTCTTTAGAGGATTTTTTTTTGGGGGAGGTCCATTAACAATAGAACAGTGTTAGTGTATAACTAGGGACATTTGGGGGAGGTACTCTGATGCATATCGAGCATGTACACTCCTCACAAAAACTTAAGGACCACTCACAATTTTTGATACTTTTTTTTTCAATTTTCATGATACCACTACCAAATTGCAGATCATGTATTTTTGTGGTATTGCTCAAAATGTGGTGCTATTGTAATGATCATTGAAGCGGAACCTTAAACTGTACACTCAAGAATGAGTAATTGTGAGCTTTTGGCATGCAAAAATTGCGAGTGGTCCTTAAGTTTTTGTGAGGAGTATATATATGCAGTCTGTTATTCATGATAAGAGGGTGATTTGTACAGAAAATATTTGCGTGAATAAGGGGGTTACTCTTTTTTATGAAATGTAATTTCCACATAAAAACAAGTAAACACATTGTATCGCTGTCTTCATGTCCTCCGAGAAAGACTGGACTAGGGTCGCAGTGTAACGCCACTTACTACCAATATTGCATTGAATAATGTCTAGTACACTGACCCACACCTAGGTGTCAACTATTTTTTTCTTTCAATGGCACAGAGGTACCAGACATTCCCGAGCTTGAAGTTAATAATATGCAAGAGCTTTTATGTCACAAAATGTGGCACGTGGGGTAAACACTCACATAAAAATACTACATGTATAGTTCCTACAGTTTCTTCAGAGCTTGGATCTGGTATGTACCTAAATACCATTACCATTATAAATAAAATACATTAATATATTTGTCACCCAAGTGTTTTTACATGCATTATTTCAAATGTTTATTGGGCAATAAATAACTAACAAGTATTAAGTAATGTATTATAATACAATTATTGTACATGAATTATTTTGAAATACATGATACATTTTGAAATCCATTTTTTTGTATCTAGAAGCAATTTTTAAAATTATTTCTTTATATGTCCATTGAGGTAAAGACTGATATGCACAAGAAGACAAAAGTTGTATTAGAGTGGAAAATTATTTTAAAAAGTGTTGACGAATCTAGTTTATATAAATACTGTATTGTATGGACCATGACAATAAAAATAACTATGACACGCCTGGTTTATTTCTATATCATACAGATATTTTGTTTCTTACTTTATCAACATAGGAAACATAGAACCTGTATACAGTATGTCCCCAAAAAAGTGTCACTCTAACTATTTCTGAAAATATACCAAAACCTTGAAATACATTTTGGAACTTTTTCAATTGCACAGATACTCCTAATCCTTGGCCTAAACACCTGTGAGAAATTACATAAAACTCACAGGTGTTTAGGCCAAGGATTAGGAGTATCTGTGCAATTGAAAAAGTTCCAAAATGTATTTGGGAGTTTTGGTATATTTTCATAAATAGTTAGAGTGACACTTTTTTGGGGACATACTGTATAGGAAACATAGAACCTGTATATAGGAAACATAGAACCTGTATATAGGAAACATAGAACCTGTATATAGGAAACATAGAACCTGTATATAGGAAACATAGAACCTGTATATAGGAAACATAGAACCTGTATATAATCTGCCAGTATTGTTTTATGAAGTCAGAGTTACAACTTATTTAAAAAGTGTTCTTGAATCTAGTTTAAATTAATACTGTATTAACCATGACAAAAAAATATCTTAAAATATGTTTTCTTTTTATGTTGTAATCAATACTAAAATGTATGATTCTGGAGTAAAATCAAACTATATACACTCACTGGCCATAAGTATTGCAACATTGAAATTCACACCAAAGTTCAGTTTGGAGAACTGTGTTACAATAATTTATTTTATTTTATTTACACTACTTAAGACTTCTTGACAGTGCCTGTGTTTTGAAGTCAATGTTCTTTTTTTACTGTTCTTGCTATGTAATACACGATCGATGAAATCGGATTAAATGATCATCTCACCTGTTACTGTAAAGTGCTATTTTGAGCATGTTGCAATACTTTTGGCCAGTGAGTGTATATAGTTTTGTTTATTTTAAAATACAGGGTTCACAGAATGATATACATGTATACAGGACTCAGAGTCCCAAATTGAGAGTGCTAATTCTTCTTTAAATGTATGGTAACTTCATTACAAAAATAAGAATAAATGAATGCAAAATAAATAAATTTGATTTCATAATCTTAAAGGGGCAGTATCGTCACAATCAATAAGGCATGGAATCGGAGTGCTAGTTTTAGATTGACTGAAAATAATACCCCACATGATAATGTCATATTTACTGTTCCTACTCCATAAATGAGCCAGTATATTTTAGTCACCGTCTTCATCTTGAAATAGAACACCGATTCCATGCCCTGTTGAAAGTCTCCTCTGATCATGACGATACTGTCCCTTTAAAGGGATTATAGATCATAGGTAAAATGTCTGAATGCATCCATACTTTATAACAATGAATAGACGGTGTACACTCTGGTTAACAACCAGTTTGTACGATTGAAAATAGAAGGTTCCCAGTTTTACCTACAGGAATGCTTGGTTGTAATGTTGTAAATATCTATTTGGGCAGGAAGACAATGGGACCATTTTCAAAAATACTAATCGTGCTTCATTTGCAAATCAAATCAGCTGAATACGCTAATAATAAAGAAATAAACAATAATTGATTTAATTTTGCCCTACACCGACGTGTGTATAGCACTGCATACTCAGTGTTTTCCAAGTGTCTGTGAAAAAACTTCACAGGCGACTCGGGCGGGATTCGAACCCACCACTATGGGTGTGCGTTTTCGTATATATTTGGAACCGGATACCCAAAATCAGGAAACTTTGGATACCCGTTTTAATTTTTGTTGAAAACATGCCTCCAGTGATGCACAAATACATGTATTGTAAATGGTAACAAAATTGATAATACAGAGGATACCATACTTAAATCGATCTTTTCTTGACTGTGTCTTTTTTATTAAAACAATTAGGCAAACATTCGCTCCTGTGCTGCTGGTTTGACAAGTTGTTTGAAGCAGCTGCTGCCAGGCCCTTTGCAGTCTTAACGATTCGATACAATTTATCACAAACAGTTGGAGAAAAGTGTATGGAAAATGTCCGTAAAATACTACAAAGGCTTTATTGGAGTGTAATCTCTTGAATTTAAAGATAATTGTCTGTAAAAGTGTAAACATTACATTGTTCAAGAGTCACAGATTTCTGTTCGCTCCGGTCAAATGTCCGAATTTTAAGAAGTCGTTTATGGGTAAATTGGAACCGAAAAATGGAACCGGGTAATGACAGTTTCGGTCGGGTATCCGGATACCCTGCACAGCCCTACCCATGACCTCCTGCTTACTAGTGCAGACGTCTTAACCTCTTGACCACCGAGCTTGCCCGATGACAGTTGGCCATCCAGAATCCTATATAGCAGCAGGTTCCGCAATATTTACAGGTTGATAAACAATTGATTTAATTTTGCCCTACACCGACGTGTGTATAGCACTGCACTACTCAGTGCTTTCCGAGTGTCTGTGAAAAAAACTTCACAGGCATCTCGGGCAGGATTCAAACCCACGACCTTCTGCTTAAGAAATAGGTACACTCCCTCTGAGGTAAGTAGAGGCTGTTGTGTGCCAGCGATAGACATTGCAAGTTATTCAAATGGTATCATCAAAGCACCTTTCACAATAGACATTGTAAGTTATTCAAATGGCACCTGTCTCGATGTTAGGCCAGTGCGTTCGCTTTTTCAAAGCAGACTTGAATATTTCTGAAGATAGTCCTTTGTGAAGGGAGACGCTCTGGACAAGATGACAAACAGTGGATGATCTGCTACTAAATACCTAAATAAAGTGAGGATAATGAACAGAACAGTTAGGAAGGAGAAGACTTTACATGGTTATAGAAAAACTCCTCATACACTTTGATAAAACCAATTAGCTGTTTATAAACATCAGGAATGTCATGATATTCGGAAGGTAGCAGCATGTATGCAGCCAGAAGCATTTTTGGTTCTCATATTAACCCTAACCTTCCCAAATCCTCCAAAATCCTCTTTGCTAAAGTGAAGGATTTTGGAGGATTGAGGTTATTAGGCATACTTGCCTTTCCATGGTACATGTACATCCATGTTTGTTGTTGTGATTGCAAGGTCAGTGCTTGGATCAGTGGACACTGTTTATTGCTCCATGCATGCAGGGAGGGTCCCTGGCCATGTACATGTGTCACAGATTAGAAACACATGTGTGCATACATGTCATGTGCTTGCTTAAAGGGGGACTGTCATGGATTTAAATCAAACAGTTAAATATGTGATCGTTTTATTCTTTTATATCAGTAAAAGATCAATAAAATTTTTGTTTTGTGTTTTTATTGTTTTTGAGAGTGTTATTTTACCATTGTAAAAATGCCCCCCACTTTTACTAGTTGTTCCCGCCCTGCACGGAGGAGCTGTTCGTGGCGTCATGTCGGGAAGAGAAATTTGGCTCAAAATGATCGCTGCACAAAACATATCTTATGCAAATGAAGCTTCCACCATGGGGCAGGGTTGCCTCCCCCAAACACTTCAAACATTGTTTTAAAATACTTGTACTCAGAAATCAATTTTTAAATAGACACAGGTGGGTCTCAAAAACAATATTTTATTACAAAACGCCTTAAGTAAAGGATGTCAGTCCCCCTTTAACTACTGAAGGATTTTGGAGGATTCAGGTTATGTGTAAGCAAATAGGTCTCGGGAGTGAGGGTTAAAGAAAGATATACCTTTCATGGAGAGGTTAAAGGAGCAATTTTTTTATCATGATATAGTTTATTAATTGCGATTTGCCGATATCTCGATAACCTGAAAAGGATTTTGATATTGTATTCGAACGATAAAAGGTATAAGATTATTACGAGGTAACATCTGAACTGAACCATTGCACTTCTAATTTTAACAATAGCCTAACAGCCGGTGGTAGTGGTAATTATTTTTGGACAAATTTATGAGTATGTCTTGAAATGTTGCCGCAGTGCTTACCTTTGATCATGTAGGGTTTCTCCGAGTGTGGACTTAGGGTTAACTTGCACCAGATGTTTGCCCTCCAAATGATTAAAATAAACCTGGGAAGAACAACGTTCGCTGAGGTCAAGTTCAAAGTTCATCTAGGGTTTCAGGGTTTCCTACAATGCTGAGCAGTGGTTAGCCTAGTATATATACTACTCAAAACAATTAAGGGAACACTGGATTTTTAACATCAAATAGGTTTGAAATGTTCCATGAACCGGGATTATCATTTGCAACCCCCTCTCTCTTTCAGTAGTCATGTCATGAAATGTGTAATCACTACATGTATCCTTTATCATCTGTTTCATTGTGCAGTTGTTTCTCATCAATTCTGTGAAACATTGTGTTTATCTGAAATAAATGATCTTGCTTTAACTGAGATTATTCTGGTGTTCCCTAAATTGTTTTGAGTAGTATATTTCAGGAGTAGTATATGACCCGTCCCGAAGTCATATATTGCTTCTGGCTGGTTGTCTGCGACTTGAGCTCCCACCGTTATTTGATTTGGTTTGTAATACTGACAAGATTACCAACATTGTAAAGTTTCTATTTCTTGAAATTCGTAATTTTTAAAGAGCAATTCGTATTTTTGTAAGTCCTGAAAAAATTTGTAATAATTACTAAAAATTCGTAATAGTTTGCATGGTATGGTGATGTGTTCTACCGAAATCAGGAGGAATTGGGCAGAGCTCGGAACTGAGAAAGAGCCAAAAAATGAATGTATATAAAACCCTTAATAAAGCAATATAAGGCAATACTATTCGTCTGTAATGCCAGTTGCTAGGGAAAATGAAGTACCTTTGTAACAAGTTAATTACTTAAATTATACCAAAGGAAACTTGTAACTTTAAAGGGCGGTAACTCTGTTGTAAGTTTTCGTAAAGACAAACTTCAAAAGTACGTAATTCTGCTTTTGCATGTCCAATTAAAATAAAAAAAGCTATCATTGTAAAGCTGAAGATCTTTACTTTCATTATCAATAACCAACTTAATTTTGATTTGATGCCCAAATGTGTCTGATTTCGGTAGAATACATCACATATCTGCAACTGCAAAACTAATTCAAACAAAACAAAAATCACTGTATTGCTGAAGGTTGATACACACTAACAGACCAATAAAACTAAACCACATCCTATATACTGACCTGCAGATGTTGAGCCTTGTACATGTCCTGTGTGTCCCACGGAACCCTGCTCTCAAACATCACACTTAAATGATCACAGAACCTGAAATTAACAAAACCAATTACAAAATGTTCAATTTTGTATGTGAGCACACAAGAATTTCTTATAAATTTGTTTTTGTTTTCATTGAAACATTAATCATTTCCTTTTAGAAAGGAGAATAAAATATTTGAGATGAAATATTTGGTATTACAGTAAAAAAGCTTAGTTTTACATTAAAACAGTGCCAAAGTAACCCTTCTGTGACTGCAAGGGTAAAAATCAGTCAAAATGTTGATATACTTGCCAAGGTATATCTAGTGCATTTTATAAGTCAAACACTGCCACACCTTATGTGTCCTTAACTGACCATTTTGCAAAAATTTCAGAACATTTTATTGTTCAATGGATTACCTCAGATATACACATTAATTTGGATCCAAACCAGTTTGGTAGTAGGAAGGGGGTTTCAACAGCTCATTATCTTGTCAAATTAATTGATAATTTATGTTCCCATGCTGAGTTATCTAAGAGTCATAGTAGTCTAGTGGTTACAGATTTTAGTAAGGCTTTTGATCATATTGACCATAACATTCTTGTAAAGGACTTGATTCGTCTAGGAACGCGTCCTTCTATAATTCCTTGGATATGTAGTTTTTTGTCCGAAAGATCTCAATGTGTCAGGTACAAAAATTTGTTGTCCAATTTTAAAATTCTTAACGGTGGTGTACCACAGGGAACGAAATTTGGTCCATTGGGTTTCCTTGCAAAGTTTAATGATGCATTAAGTCCGTGTAATGATATGGTCAATAATGGTAAAGTTCTTTGTCTGAAATATGTAGATGATATGACTATTGTACAGAATCATTTTAACAATGAACGAACAATCATTCAGGATTCTTTGGATGTATTTGGTGACTGGGCACAACAAAATAACATGAACATTAACTCATCTAAATGTGCCAATATGAATGTGTGCTTTATGAAAAATGTTCCCCAGTATGAGCCCCTTTTTATCATGGGTTCTGCTCTTGAGGTGGTGGATTATGTAAAAATTCTTGGAATCTGGATTAGTTCTAACCTTAAATGGGATAAACACATAGATCATATTTATCGTAAGGCCAATAGTAAGATATACATGCTGAAACTGTTGAAAAAATTTAACTTATCTCTACCAGATTTGTTAACTGTATACAAAGGTTACATCCGCCTTTAACTGAATATGCAACTCAAGCATGGAATGCAGGTTTAACTAAAGCTCAGAATGATAAATTAGAATCCATTCAGAAACGAACCCTTAAAATTATATTGGGTAAAGATTATGGTGATTATCATTCGTCTCTTTCTAAATGTAATATTGTATCCTTGCAAAATCGGAGAAAGGATTTATGCCTGAAGTTTGCTACTTCATTGCAAAACTCTGATTTATTTGGAGATTGGTTGCCACAACAAAGACATACTACTGTGCAATATCAGCTTAGATATGCTAACAAATTAACTCAATTTAAGTGTAAGACTAATCGGTTTAAAAATAGTCCTATCCCTTATTTTGTCAATATTTTGAATGGTAATTAGTTTTGTGTCCTATTTTGTGCATGTATTTTTAATGTTTTATTATGTATTTAGTAATTGTTGAGTGTGGTTAATTGTATACTTTGCCTCAATTTAGCCTTTGGCTACAAGTGCAATGTTTTAATAAACCAGAAATAATAATAATAATAATAATAATAATAATAATTTACCCTCCTACTACTACTACTACAAGAGTCAAAATCAGTCAAAATGTTGATATACTTCCCAAGGTATATCTAGTGCACTTAAAAGTCAAACACTGTCAAACCTTACGTGTAGTAAGTACATTTACAGGTCAAAATGAGTCGACCGTTTTTGACCGGTAAAAGCATTGTCTGGTATTGTTCAGGGTGGTCAAAATGACAGTAAAAACCAGTCAAAAATGTCCCTGTGTGCACATTTGGGTCAACAGTCAAACCAGTCAGTTGACTGATTTTGACCACTATAGCTACTTGCCACTCAAGTGCAGCTATAGTAGGAGGGTTGATTTATGACCGTACCCACCATAAATTCATTTTGGTTACATATTTACTGTAAAACCCATGCTTCTCACAATTCATTTGAGAAATGTCATTTCAAAGCATTTATATTCCCTTCCTCAAGTAAAATGGCAATGTTCTAATGAAAAGTATAATGTCTGTCACTTGAATTGAGAAAGAGACAGAGAGGAGACAAAAATAGGGAGGGGACAATAATACTGTCACTTTTTAAACTGAATCACCACATTTTTTATAAATTGTTTTTCAATAGTGCACATGGTAATCAGCTCTGTAAAAAGGCTACAAAATTTACAAGTAAATTGAGATTTGGTCCGATTCATCATGCACACAATCTGATGAATATTCAAATTAACCCAAAACATTTGTTGTTGGATCTTGTTAAAGCGAGCAGAGAACAAAAGATCTTTTGTTCTTGCTGATGGATCTTGTTGCACTCAGCAGGCTTCACACTTGGATAACTGATGGACGTTGTTGCATTGAGCAGGGTGTCTAGCCAGTTATTGCAGGGGGTTAGGGCAGCTTCACACTTGGATAACTTGTTGGATAACTTGGATAACTTGGATAACTTGGATAACTTGTTGGATAACTTGGATAACAGTTATTGAAGGGAGTTAGGGCAGCTCCACACTTGGATAACTGATGGATGTTGTTGCATTGAGCAGGGTGTCTAGCCAGTTATTGAAGGGGGTAATAGGGCAGCTTCACACATGGACAACTGATGGATGTTGTTGCATTGAGCAGTGTGTCTAGCCAGTTACTGAAGGGGGTTAGGGCAGCTTCACACATGGACAACTGATGGATGTTGTTGCATTGAGCAGTGTGTCTAGCCAGTTACTGAAGGGGGTTAGGGCAGCTTCACACTTGGATAACTGATGGATGTTGTTGCATTGAGTAGGGTGTCTAGCCAGTTATTGAAGGGGGTTAGGGCAGCTTCACACATGGACAACTGATGGATGTTGTTGCATTGAGCAGGGTGTCTAGCCAGTTATTGAAGGGGGTAATAGGGCAGCTTCACACATGGACAACTGATGGATGTTGTTGCATTGAGCAGGGTGTCTAGCCAGTTATTGAAGGGGGTAATAGGGCAGCTTCACACTTGGATAACTGATGGATGTTGTTGCATTGAGCAGGGTGTCTAGCCAGTTATTGAAGGGGGTAATAGGGCAGCTTCACACTTGGATAACTGATGGATGTTGTTGCATTGAGTAGGGTGTCTAGCCAGTTATTGAAGGGGGTTAGGGCAGCTTCACACATGGACAACTGATGGATGTTGTTGCATTGAGCAGGGTGTCTAGCCAGTTATTGAAGGGGGTAATAGGGCAGCTTCACACATGGACAACTGATGGATGTTGTTGCATTGAGCAGGGTGTCTAGCCAGTTATTGAAGGGGGTAATAGGGCAGCTTCACACTTGGATAACTGATGGATGTTGTTGCATTGAGCAGGGTGTCTAGCCAGTTATTGAAGGGGGTAATAGGGCAGCTCCACACTTGGATAACTGATGGATGTTGTTGCATTGAGCAGGGTGTCTAGCCAGTTATTGAAGGGGGTAATAGGGCAGCTTCACACATGGACAACTGATGGATGTTGTTGCATTGAGCAGGGTATCTAGCCAGTTATTGAAGGGGGTAATAGGGCAGCTTCACACTTGGATAACTGATGGATGTTGTTGCATTGAGCAGGGTGTCTAGCCAGTTATTGAAGGGGGTAATAGGGCAGCTTCACACTTGGATAACTGATGGATGTTGTTGCATTGAGTAGGGTGTCTAAGCCAGTTATTGAAGGGGGTAATAGGGCAGCTTCACACTTGGATAACTGATGGATGTTGTTGCATTGAGCAGGGTGTCTAGCCAGTTATTGAAGGGGGTAATAGGGCAGCTTCACACATGGATAACTGATGGATGTTGTTGCATTGAGCAGGGTGTCTAGCCAGTTATTGAAGGGGGTAATAGGGCAGCTCCACACTTGGATAACTGATGGATGTTGTTGCATTGAGCAGGGTGTCTAGCCAGTTATTGAAGGGGGTAATAGGGCAGCTTCACACTTGGATAACTGATGGATGTTGTTGCATTGAGCAGGGTGTCTAGCCAGTTATTGAAGGGGGTTAGGGCAGCTCCACACTTGGATAACTGATGGATGTTGTTGCATTGAGCAGGGCTGTCTAGCCAGTTATTGAAGGGGGTTAGGGCAGCTTCACACTTGGACAACTGATGGATGTTGTTGCATTGAGCAGGGTGTCTAGCCAGTTATTGAAGGGGGTTAGGGCAGCTCCACACTTGGATAACTGATGGATGTTGTTGCATTGAGCAGGGTGTCTAGCCAGTTATTGAAGGGGGTTAGGGCAGCTCCACACTTGGATAACTGATGGATGTTGTTGCATTGAGCAGGGTGTCTAGCCAGTTATTGAAGGGGGTTAGGGCAGCTTCACACTTGGACAAATGATGGACGTTGTTGCATTGAGCAGGGTGTCTAGCCAGTTATTGAAGGGGGTTAGGGCAGCTTCACATATGGACAACTGATGGATGTTGTTGCATTGAACAGGGTGTCTAGCCAGTTATTGCAGGGGGTTAGGGCAGCTCCACACTTGGATAACTGATGGACGTTGTTGCATTGAGCAGGGCTGTCTAGTCAGTTATTGAAGGGGGTTAGGGCAGCTTCACACTTGGATAACTGATGGATGTTGTTGCATTGAGCAGGGCTGTCTAGCCAGTTATTGCAGGGGGTTAGGGCAGCTTCACACATGGACAACTGGTGGATGTTGTTGCATTGAGCAGGGTGTCTAGCCAGTTATTGAAGGGGGTTAGGGCAGCTTCACACATGGACAACTGATGGATGTTGTTGCATTGAGCAGGGTATCTAGCCAGTTATTGAAGGGGGTTAGGGCAGCTCCACACTTGGATAACTGATGGATGTTGTTGCATTGAGCAGGGTGTCTAGCCAGTTATTGAAGGGGGTTAGGGCAGCTTCACACTTGGATAACTGATGGACGTTGTTGCATTGAGCAGGGCTGTCTAGCCAGTTATTGAAGGGGGTTAGGGCAGCTCCACACTTGGATAACTGATGGACGTTGTTGCATTGAGCAGGGTGTCTAGCCAGTTATTGAAGGGGGTTAGGGCAGCTTCACACTTGGATAACTGATGGATGTTGTTGCATTGAGCAGGGTATCTAGCCAGTTATTGAAGGGGGTTAGGGCAGCTCCACACTTGGATAACTGATGGATGTTGTTGCATTGAGCAGGGTGTCTAGCCAGTTATTGAAGGGAGTTAGGGCAGCTTCACTCTTGGATAACTGATGGATGTTGTTGCACTGAGCAGGGTGTCTAGCCAGTTATTGAAGAGGGTTTTCCAGATTCAGTTACATGTGGTTTGTATGGTAGTATCAATTTTCAACACTCGGGCCAGCCAAACCTGCACTTCTTATGGACGTCTTTTTGAATTTTTGTGAATACAATGGAAAGTTGAACTCACCTCGAGTCTTCATGAAAGGAGCTAATAAAATCACTCTGGGCATGCTCGGGATACAGTAATGTAACCGGCCAAGACAGGTTCCCTGCCTCGTCAAGAGTGACCTGTGCTCCCAAAGGATGCTTTGCTGTGACGACGTCCACTATGAGTTGGTCTTGTGTTTTTATCGGAAGGGCATCTCCGTCTTTATCTTTTTGGAGTTGGCCGAATTGAATGTTACGAGCCTAATTAAGAAATACAAGAATAGTTCACAATAAAAATACAACTTGTAAATTTTAAGCGGAAGATAACACCGTGTTGCATCTCTAATGAGTTGGTTCTGAGCAGAGTGAGTGGAAATACTCATACTCGTTTTTGATCTCTCGTACTCATACTCATGAAAGATTACTCAATTACAACTCTAGAATTGGAGCGCTCATACTCGTTCACAAGTATATTTATCGGCAGTCGTACTCGACTACAAGTCTGGTTGTGAGAAATTACCGGTGGTTTGAAAAACTCAATGTTCAGATCTGATCCCCCGACTGCCGTTTCCCAGGTTGCACGGTAACAATGGTGCATGATCCCTGGCTATACGCCATGCTTTGGTTCAATGAGATTTGACTAGTGCCACCCACCCCCAATACCACCCCACCCCCCAATTGGTCAGAAACAGTAATCGGCCTGGTTTTGATTGCAAGACCATTTTCCCCCTGGGATGTGTGTGTGTGTGTGGGGGGGGGGGTAATCTTAAATCTAACTGACTGGTTCTGACCTGCTTTGTGATTTGCCTTATTATCTGTAATTTGACTATTTTGACCATCCTAAGTGCTTAACGCGTGGCATGGCTGGTGCAGGCAATTTTGGACCCAATTTGACCCTTAACCCTCCTACTTTTGGTACCTTTTTCATACAAGTTGATCCACCATTTGAAACCATTCACTTTTGTGGTTTTGAATGGTGAAATAACTGTGTTACAGTATTGATTCCCCCAAATGGTTTTGAATGGTAGGTCAGCTAATACAAAACCTTGTTTGGATCTTTCCAAATGGTAGTACAGCTAATACAAAACCTTGTTTGGATACTTCTAAGTGGTGAATCAATGGACCCTCAATGCATTTGAATGGATTTGAATGGTAGTAAAGCTTGCTACCAACACTGTTCAAATGGTATCACCATGTGTGTACAAAACCAATGGGCATTTTGGTAAGTGGAAATTTTGAATGGTTTCAAATGGTCAAACAGTAGGAGGGTTAATAAGAGGGTAGTAATAAGAGAGTCGGTATTTCCATGTACAATATTTTCAAACAATTCAATGCACATTTCTGTGAAACAAATCATGAAAAGAACGCGACCTACCTTAATAGCTTCCACAATCTTCATGTTCCTTGCACTAGCCGCCTTTTCTTCAGCTTTGCGTCTCCTCCTGTCTCTATCAGCAATTTTCTAAGAAGCGTAAAGCAAAATCAAAATTTCTATTAATTCTTGTTATATAAATTCAAAGTAAGGAACGGGATTGGTAAGTGTAAATCTGATGATGGCATTAAAGTTTTTATCTGAGGTTCTGTAATTCTCAAAGAAAACTAGTAAAAAGATGTTTTGTTCATTGGAACATGAATACAAATGCTGTCAAAAGACAGATTCCTCAAAAGAGTGGTGACAAACATGGTTATACAATAAATATGCACGGAAATGAATTTATTTTGGGTACTGTCCTAAATTAATTTTGGCAGTTTTTTTTTTACTGTTCAACCATGATTCTGACAACTATTTTGAGAAATATCTCATTTCAAAGAGTTGGTATGCCTTTCTAAAACGAAATTATCAATGTTGTAATGAAGACAAATATTTCTGGAAATCTTTGCATAATATCCAGTTTAAATTAACCCTCCTACTACTACAAGGGTCAAAAATCAGTCAAAATGTAGATATACTTGACAGGGTATATCTAGTGCACTTAAAAGTCAAACACTGTCAAACCTTACGTGTAGTAAGTACATTTACCCTAACTAGGCTTGGGCGATATCGATTTTTTTCATCCACGATATATCGTCAAACATATATCGCGATATTCGATAATATCACGATTATTTTAGTTTTTCACGCATGAGTGCTTTAGAGCCGGTAATGACAGGGATGTACCCGTCTACAAACGTCACAATAAATCGCCAGTGCTTACCTGAGAGACACGTGCAATTGCGCCGTTCATGAGTGCAACATATGCGGGGCGGGTTTACGCTACCCTAACCAGAAACAAAACGGCACAGCTACGCGAAAACGCGAACGTAACCAGACAATTGTTTTCAGTTTGTGACATATGTTCAGTCATCAACGTTTCTCAAAATAGAACTTACTCGCGAGTGCTAGTAACTTGAAAGATATACTGGTATACGAACAATCACTTAATCATGTTTTAATACTTTTTACAATCCGCCATCTTGAATGCGTAACCGATCACAAAGTTAGGCTTATGTTTGGTCAGAACCATGATATCGATGTCATCGCAGCATGCACAACCGAACTTGCGAAAACGCTTAACCAATGACCAAAGCCCAAACATGTTTCTGGTTACGGTCGCAAAAACGCACCCATCGCTATTGGCAAATCGTTTGCATAATAATTATGTGGGACGGTTACTGCGTCGTGCGTCCCAATCAAATCATCAGCCCGAGTTCACGTGATTCACGCGTTCACGTGACTGGGTCATAGTATAAACACGTGACTAGGTTTATTCCTGCATATAGTACCGTGGAGAATAAAACCATATGATTCAGAACTTGTGGATTGTAGTCACACTATTTTAAATAAACGTCACATGGTTTATCAAGAGTACGTGTATGTGTTTTGTCACACAAGACAAGAGTCCCAGTATGGTACAACATAATAGTGTCCTAATCCCAACTTTGATCGAGCCGCTGCCGATCCATGCTTTGATTTAATTCATGACTATGTGTTTTTAAGGCAACACCCATATTCTGCATATATTTAAATATGTATGATATAATATTCTCGCCCGTGGTGCGCCAGCCAGAGTCACAGACCACCACGGATAGACAGTGAGACGTAAACATTGTCTCCACATTGTTGGATCAAATACCCCACTCAATCCCAACACTTAAATCAGTCTTAATAGATTTCTTTGAGTGGCGGTGGATTATTAAACAACACCCTGTCAGGCGGCTCCTTTGTGATCTTGACAGTCGGTTTACTACAGAAGTAGTTCGATTTTGTTACTCACGAAAGCTGAAAAGACTTCCTAAGTTTTTTCCCAGGGAATTTCTGGCCCAAATGACAATCGAGGATTTTGTTTAATCGCGATATATTTTTTTCTTCACGATAATTTTTTTTCATCGCGATATTTTTTTTTCATCGCAATATTTTTTTTTCATCGCGATATGCCGATATCTCGATGATTTAAAAAGTTCTCGATATCATAATCGCGTAAAAAAAAATATCGCGATATTCGATATTATCGTGTCATCGCCCAAGCTTACCTCCTACTACTACAAGGGTAAAAAAATCAGTCAAAATGTTGATGTACTTGCCAAGGTATATCTAGTGCGCTTAAAAGTCAAACACTGTCAAACCTTACGTGTAGTAAGTACATTTACCCTCCTACTACTACAAGGGTCAAAATCAGTCAAAATGTTGACATACTTGACAAGGTATATCTAGTGCACTTAAAAGTCAAACACTGTCATACCTTTTACAGGTCAAAATGAGTCGACCGTTTTTGACTGGTAAAAGCATTGTCTTGTGTTGTTCAGGGTGGGCAAAATGACAGTAAAAACCATTTAAAAATGCCCCTGTGTGCATATTTGGGTCAACAGTCAAAACAATCAGTTGACTGGTTTAGACCACTGTAGGTACTTGCCACTAGGAGAGTACTTTTCTTTCATAAATTCCACATTAGAATGAACAGAATGCATCTGAACGCATCTGAATGCATCCGAACGCATCTGAATGTACCGCCAGTGATCTTTTACCCATATTTAAAGTGATTTTTCTATACTCACATTACCTGTTGTTTAACAGCCAATGATCTCACCTCCAACACTCTCTTATCATCTGCTACAATGTGACATAAAATTAAGGATTTTTTGGGGATAAATTTGTGACATCAGAACCCACATTGACTATTCAGCCATCAGAACAAAAGCCCAATGCACTTAACCGCTGACAGGCCATGGTACCCCATATCATAAAAATAACCTGTGAAAATGACATACAATCCTATTACAAATATTACTATTTGAGACATGGACATTTCCAAAGTGCTCAAGATTATGTATATTGAAGGACATGTAAAGGATATTTTCAGTGCGTTATCGCACCATGTTATGGCATCACCGTATCTCTCTAGCTTCATGCAACACTCAGCTCCTCTAGTTAATGCCTTCAGGTGACCATGTTTATGTTTAACTGCTTCGGTTGCATCATTCAATGAAGAACGGAAGTTGCCTGTTGATTAGAACAAAAAGCCTGTTAAAAAAGTGCATAAGGCCAAAACAAAAAAAGTCTCCGGTTTCTGGTCACAGGTCAGCTTCAAAATCCGTTTTTTTTGTTGTTTTTTTTTGGTGGGGGCTACTAATTCATTGAGTTGTTACAACGACTCTGCACTGAAGAAACCAGCCCCTCGCACCGAAACAAGACAAGTTAATAACCAGCCTCTTCACGGTGCGAATAGGACTGGGAGGGGTGACTAGTCCAGAACAAGGCTGTTGTTAAACTGCCTCTGCCCCTATAAGCAATTATGGTTAAGTGTCTTGCTCAAGGACACAAGTGTCACGGCCGGGATTCGAACCCACATTCTGCTGCTAACACCAGAACTTGAGTCCAGTAAGCTAGACTGCTCGGCCACGACACTCCACAAAGTGCAGTGATGCGCTTTTTTTTCTTGCTTTTTTTTGTGAGGTAGTATTACATTTTTTGTTAATGGCTGAAAGAAACAAGGACATGTACTAAAAAAAGACCCATCAGAACTCATAACCTAGAAAGAAGCAATTTTATTTTAAATTTTATCAATTAACCCTCCTACTATAACTGAACTTCAGTGGCAAGTAGCTATAGAGGTCAAAATCAGTCAACTGCCTGTTTTTGACTGTTGACCCAAATGTGCACACGGGCATTTTTGACTGGTTTTTACTGTAATTTTGACCACCCTCAACAATACAAGACAATGCTTTTACCAGTCAAAAAACGGTTGACTCACTTTGACCTGTAAATGTACTTACTATACGTAAGGTTTGACAGTGTTTGACTTTTAAGTGCACTAGATATACCTTGGCAAGTATATCAACATTGTGACCGATTTTGACTCTTGTAGTAGTAGGAAGGTTAAGCAGGGTTGCCTAGAAGGTTATAAAGGGTTATAAAGGGAAGGTACAACATTGGTATTTGGTAATATTTGTTCATTTCAACCCTCTCTTTCTAGAGAAGTGTATCATAAAATAAACATGTAACAATATTTCATTAAAATAGATTGTAATTTTTTTGATAAAATAACAACAAACTGTCACACGTTTTTTTCACAAGTTGCCATTTGGCACTTGATGACTTAACGATTCCTGTTTTCTCCTTGATGAAAGCACTTCAGAAGGGGTTTGGGGTTAAAGGGTAATATCATCACGATCAGAGCAGACTTTCAACAGGGCATGGAATCGGTGTCCTAGATTAAGACGGACACAGTGACTGAATATTACTGGCTCATTTATGCAGCAACGGTAATATAACCTTATCATGTAGGGTATTATTTTCAGTCACTGAATTAATCTAAAGGACTTTTCACACTTGTTAAATCCACGGGGACATCACTGGGGTTCTATTCCCTGGGGATAAGAGATGCAGTGTGAAAAGGGCTTAAAACCAGCAGTCCGATTCCATGTCCTGTTGATCGTGATGATATTGTCCATTTAAGCATATTTAGAGCTCACCTCGATGAAAGTTTGCAGCTGCTCTGTTGGTGTACAACACCGCTCGAAGATCGCCATCTTCAAACTTGCGTTTGAGGGCTTCGTCGTACGCTGCGATGGCCAGGTTGTATTTCTTCTTCTTGAACCACTGGTTTCCGTCATCTTTGTGTGTTTTCGCCTGCTCTGCCGAGTACCAACAATCACATTCACGATGTCATGAAATAAAGTTGGGAAAACTGACTTATTTATATTGATTGATCACCACTGGTAGCGTGGTTGTAAATGCATCCATACTTTAACAGGAATTAGTTTTGCATTTATGCAATGAATTTAGATTAACCCTAACCTTCCCAAATCCTCCAAAATTCCATTTGCTAAAGTGAAGCATTTTGGAAGATTGAGGTTATTAGGCATACTTGACTTTCCATGGTACATGTACATCCATGTTTGTTGTAATGATTGCAAAGTCAGTGCTTGGGTCAGTGTACACTGTTTATTGGTGGCTACTTCTCCTCTTTCAAGAAAATTTTGAGGCAAATAGAGATTTGTTAAAAATCCTGAAATCAGGAAAAATCCTGAGAGATCACAGGCCTGAATTGAAGATCATATTTATGTAAAGCTAAAAGCGGGGGGGATTTTCTGGAAGGGAGAAATCATAGATTTATGAGTTTGAGAATTTACTTAACATGATCATCTGTATGTAGGTACTGTATGATGCGATGACCATCACAGCGACAATCACGTCATATTGTAAGGAGACTACGAGGGGAAGAGGCAGTCGAACTATCCGCTTTTAATAGTGCACATCGTAGCCCTCTAGTGGTGAATTTGCACCCATTGTCTTGATGATAGCCACTTTTGCATCATATGAGCGTTGTGCGTACACTTTATGTGCGTATGTTATGGTACTACACGCGCATGTACTTCTACCAGCCAGTGATCACTGGAGATATTCCGCGCATACGCACATCAACTACAAAATATGCGACGCGCTATCACTGCCCTTTCGCCCACAGTGGTCTAACAACATGTGCCCTCAACGGCTCATGCACGGTGCGAATACAGCGCAATTAAATCAATGAAATCAATTACCTTCAGGGGTATCATCGTCGTCATACTTGATTGCCTGAAATGCAGCGTACAATCCTGCCTCCTCGGAATCAATATCCGTTGGTATGTCATTGTTAAATGCTGGAATCTTCTTAATCTCCTGCGTTGGATTTACGTCAGTAAAAAGGGAAGGTACAACATCGGTAATTACCAAATTATCAAATTAACCCAAACCTGCCCAAATCCTCTAAAATCCTCTTTGCTAAAGTGAAGGATTTTGGAGGATTGAGGTTACATGCTACATGCTTGAGGTTATTAGGCATACTTGCCTTTCCATGGTACATGTACATCCATGTTTGTTGTAGTGATTGCAAGGTCAGTGCTTGGGTCAGTGGACACTGTTTATTGCTCCATGCATGCAGGGTGGGTCCCTGGCCATGTACACGTATCACAGATTAGAAACACGTGTGCATACATGTCATGTGCTTGCTTTACTACTGAAGGATTTTGGAGGATTCAGGTTATTTGTAAGCAAATGGCCTAGGGAGTTAGGGTTAATGAATTTTTTTATAAAAGCAAACCTGGTTGTAATGTTGGTAGATGTATCAATCATTGTGAAGTACTTTCATCTTAGAGTAAAACAAGGGCCTATTAAATGTTATGTTGAATTTACAAAAAGGTTGCTGTATGAGATCGAGTGTGAAGTGGGGCACTGCACGCCTATCATCCATTAAATTCAGCATAAACAAAAGCAAAACAAATTGCCGCATGGAGTTGGCTTGAGTACTAGGCCTGTGCGAATAATTCGATTATTCGAATATTCGCGAATAGTTGTTGCTAATCATACTCGTGGCTTTTGAATTATTCGATTAATCGCGCAGGCGCGAATACCTGCAACTATTCGCGAATAATGATCAATTGCCTTTGAACCATTCATAACTTGCGGCCGTGAAGTGTTTGCTTACTATTCACCACTACTATTCGCAAGTAATCCTATTAAGCTGGCAATTGCACCGTTTTGTCTAGTCATGGTGGTAAGCTTTGTACTTGTAGTGTTTGCAAATAGTAATGCCTTTGAGGAAGCCGACATGGCAGGCTGGATGGCTGTGATTGACTGTTATCTGCTGAATGATAACGGTGCACTCATTTGTCCCATGGAGGAAGGAAGCTCTTCCTTCCTCCATGTTTGTCCTAAGTAACTGTCTTGTCATTGTTCTGTTCATAGCCTTGCTGATGTCTAAAGCGCTTAAGAATAAATGTAATACAGTGTAATACATTTATATGAAGAATAAATCACTTCATCACTGCCAGCAACTGGAGCAGTGGCGTAACTAGGGAACAATTTTCGGGGGAACTAGGGATTGCACCACTTTTTCTCGGGGAATATCAATACTTGAATCCTGCAGTCTCAAACAGTGACTTAAATATAAACAAGATCTCTTCAATGCGTTCATTTTATGGGCTTTAGGTGGAGTTCCCTCCATGGAATGAACGTAAAGTCTGCACGTGACTTAGCATACATGTGCTCAATGTGCACTGTTAATGCTAATTGTGCTGGAAGTTTCCCACGCTGCCAGAGTAATAACTCGACGGCGATTGGATTTTCACTTACGAAAATGTATTATTTCGAGTACAATTTTGCAAGAAATAAAGAAAAAAACAACAACAGGCATTAAAAGAGCTTAATGTATGTGTTTGTTTTAATTGTCTGAATGTTACAAATAGGCCAAAAATTACTATCAAAGCAATTGTTTTTAATGTTTTAGTATTTATAAACCGTGGGAAAAAAATTGGCCAACTATTCGCGAATAGTCGATTATTCGCGAATAGTAAATTTTACTATTCGCCCAGGCCTATTGAGTACCAGTGGCGGTTCATTTGAGTGCCGACACAAAACTCAAATAAACCGACAAATTATGTCAATCCTGGAAAGAATGTTGAACCCAACCACCACTTGTGCACAATGTCTGAACATGTGTTTTTAGCAGACGACAAAATTCAATACATCCATTGCTCAAAATCTCCCAAAATATCATTTCCAATCCTCACCTGACTCATCGTGCCATCCCCTCCGTATTTTCTGTATTCTTCAGCTGATTTTCATGAAAATGCGTTGGCATGTTCGGTTTGACATGATCTACTGAATGAGGCCATGAAAACTATTCAGGGGCGTTATTTGGTCATTTTACCTATCTTTTGATTAAAAACAATATTTCTCCCATGTACATGTACATGTAACTTCCTTGTTTTTTGTAAAAGGTTTGGCCCAACATTGGGATATTTTTTACCAAAAAAACAAAGTCAGATATAATAACATCCATGGTACTATTGATGACAAATTTATATACTAAGCAAAAAAATTCTGAAAAAACCTTTAAAAAAAACCTTTAAAAAAAAAAAAATAAATAAATAAAAAAATAAATAAATAAAATCGGGTTTTGGGGAAAAGATATAAATTATTGCATTTAAACGTAATGGTGGCCATATTGGTTCCCAGAATGCACTTTAAGTGGTCACATTACTCAATATTGTCCTGTTTAGAGTTTGAAAGTTGCCAACAAACCCCCAAACACATATTAAATGTCTTACAGTATCAAAATTCTAGTATTTTTAGCAAAAAAGTGGAAATTCAATCGGACCTGTTCAAAATAAACGGTAGCCATGGTGGGTAAAAGGGTAGAATGTCGTATCTGGCCGCCACTATTTTTCATTAAATATAACCAATAATGTAATCTTACCTACCTGGTAAGGTGGAGAACATATGGATGATGATGGACATATACTTCAAATTATTCCAGGATATTTATTTCATGAAAAATCAGGCATTTTTGGTATACGACTATACGATGACTTCCTCAGTCATGTCAGTCTGATCTTGTAAACTCCACAATTAGTGGCCAACACAGTCATTGTACATGCGTAGTGGCAACTACATGTATAATAGGATCCTTCTATTTTCTGAAGGGGAGGATTTTTTTTAGAAGGGAAATCAAGTCCGAAAACCATCATAAAAGTGGATTTTAAAGATAGTTTTCGCTTTCTGTACCACCAAAAATTGATAGAATGATTTTTTAACTGGTTAGTGGTTGCAAAAAAGAATCCAAAAAAGCCCTTAAAAAGTGGCAGCCGGATACAACATTCTTTCCGGGTAGAATGTCGCATCCAACCGCCACTTGTTGTGGCCGAGCGGTCTAGCTTACCGGACTCAAGTTCTGGTGTTAGCAGTAGAATGTGGGTTCGAATCCCGGCCGTGACACTTGTGTCCTTGAGCAAGACACTTAACCATAATTGCTTCTCTCCACCCAGGGGTTAAATGGGTACCTGTGAGGGCAGAGTTGGTTGATAAGCCCTATATGCGCTGTAATGGCAGCAATTGAGCTGTATACTCCCCAGGGAGCTGAGATGGTTTCAGGAATGATTTATGAGCCTTATGAGCAGGTGTAATAATATAATGCGCCTTGAGCACCACTCAGTTGGTGGATACGTGCGCTATATAAGTCCACACATTATTATTATTATTATTATTATATAACCAATAATGTAATCTTACCTACCCAGTAAGGTGGAGAACATATGGATGATGATGGACATACATTTTGTATACTTCAAATTATTCCAGGATATTTATTTCATGAAAAATCGGGCATTTTTGGTATAAAATTATGATGACTTTCTCAGTCATGTCAGTCTGATCTTATCAACTCTCCCGATAGTGACCAACACAGTCATTGTACATACGCAGTGGCAACTATAATAGATCCTTCTATTTTCTGAAGGGGAGGATTTTTTTTAGAAGGGAAATCAAGTCCGAAAACCATAATTACATAAATCTGGATTTTAAAGATAGTTTTCGCTTTCTGTAGGCTACCCCCAAAAATCGATGGAATCATTTTTTAGTAGTAGGCCTAGGCCTAGTGAATAGTGGTTGCAAAAGGGTAGAATGTCGTATCTGGCCGCCACTATTTTTCATTAAATATAACCAATAATGTAATCTTACCTACCTCGTAAGGTGGAGAACATATGGATGATGATGTGGACATA